>SJYA01000655.1:2703908-2817709 GCA_006410615.1 Neotragus moschatus
CTCAGTCATGTCTGACTCTTTGTGACCCCATGAACTGCAGAATGCCAGGCCTCCCTGTCCATCACCAACTCCTGGAGTCCACCCAAACCCATGTTCATTGAGTCGGTGATGCCATCCAACCATCTCATCCTCTGTCGTCCCCTTCCCCTCCTGCCCTCAATCTTTCCCAGCATCAGGATCTTTTCCAGTGAGTCAGCTCTTCGCATCAGATGGCCAAAGTATTGGAGTTTCAGCTTTAACATCAGTCCTTCCAATGAACACTCAGGACTGAGCTCCTTTAGGATGGACTGATTGGATCTCCTTGCAGTCCAAAAACATGTATTCAGGTATATATAATTAATAGACTGTTTTGTAAAATGTGATCATACTATCTGTATAATTTTCTTTATTGCAATTTTCATTTGCAATGAAATGCAAAATATTTTCCAGGCTATTACATATCCTTAAAATATTTTTGATGGTTGCATAGTATCCCTTTATAGAGCAGAATTTTTCAAGCCATTCTTAGTTTGCTATCTACATTGATCCTCAACCTTACCATTTTACACATTTATGCTCTGATGAACCTCTTCATACTTAGATCTTTGGGCTTCCGGTTATTTCCTTTAGGATGAGATTATAGGAGAATTACTGGGTCAAAAACCCCTCTGTGTGTGTGTGTGTGTAAACCAGAATCATTTCCAGAAGAACTATCCCAAAATATGCCACTTGTTTGGGAATTTAGAAACAGGTTTATAGTTTGTATGAAAGTGAGGAAAGTGCAGGCAGCTCAGTCATGTCTTTGTCTTTGCAACCCTACGGACTATACAGTCCATGGAATTCTCCAGGCCAGATTACTGGAGCGGGTGGCCTATCCCTTCTCCAGGGGATTTTCCTGACCCAGGAATTGAACCAGGGTCTCCTGCATTGCAGGTGGATTCTTTACCAACTGAGCTACCAGGGAAGCCCATAGTTTGTATCATTCAGCAATTTTCCAGAAAGAGAGTCCCTGGCCGGGACTACTATTTCTTCCCAGCCGTGTTGTCTGATTGTCTTCTGCTGCATCTCAGTGTGAACAGGTGTTTACCCATAAAGCAGTCATTACCCTGTGCACTCGTCTCGAGATCCAGAGCCCAAGAGTCAGAGGGTGTTTAGGAATCTTGGCCACGCCGGGGATGTGAACAGCCATTGCTGTTACTTCCTGGGGGACGGGCGTTGGGGGTATGATCTCAAAGTGAACGGATGGGAGTGGGAGGAACGCGTGCTCTTTGGGGAGCACGCTTTCTGCTCCTCTTCAGGGTTCAGCCCAGCTGTCTTTCCTTTGTTGAGCACCTCTTTCCTGATCCTCCTTTGTGCCACAACTGTGTTCATTGCCTCTATTTGACTGTTCCTACTGTGTGTATTACAGCGCTTCACTGATGGGTTATTGTGGTAAAAATACCTAAGATTTCCTCTTTCACCACGATTAAGTGCACGGGTTTGCAGTGCATTCCCATTGTCGTGCAGCCATCGCTCATCCTCTCACAGCGAAACCCTTACAGTGACTTATTTTTCATTCTGTTTTTACTGTCAGATTAGCACCAACTTAGGGACAGGGACGGTGTCTGCAGATCCCAGAAGCCTGGTGCTGTCTCTGGCACATAGTAGGGCTGGTGACTTGAGTCCTGGGCGATCTGTTGGAGGGGTCTTTCCCGTGCTCAGCCTCTGGAGCATCGTGCCTCGAATGCTCCATGGCTTTGCTGTCTTCTTGCCCTGGGTCGCTGGATCTGCCTTCCAGATGCCCCCTCACATCTGCGGCTTCTCTTCCCCACCTTAGTTCCCATCACGTGGTCCTGACACTGCTCAGTTTCTCCTGCACTACACGACTCCTTCTTCTGGTTCTTGCTTATGGCCACCTTTCCCTGAAACGTGAGTAGCTCTGTATGATTCATTCCCTTCCTGGAGAGGCAGAAGCTTTAGTGAGCCAGCAAGAATGGCTGAAAACAAATTCTGGAGGGGAAGCCGAGGTGGAAAACTGACTCTGGCATCCTTTGGGAGTAGAGGGGCTCAGAGGCAGAGAAATACCCTGAAAGATGTAGGGGAGGAAGCAGACCATTTTTGGCCAGTGGGTAGGCGCCCTGGGGAATCTCTTTTGGCTGTTGCAGAGAGCTTGCGCCTTGGCAGGGGGTGGATGTTCAGGATGCCAGGCCAGCTTGTTCGATCAATTTTTAACTGCTTAGTCTGGCAGTTCAGGTCCTCAGGAGTCTCATCCAGTTATCCACCGCATCTCCCATTACACGTCTGAACTGCCCACCTGACCCAGGTTAATTATGCCCCAGATGGCCCCTCTGTGTTCTGTCTTTAACATCTTCCTCATGCTGTTGTCCCGAAAGGCAGCACCTGCCCAGGCTTTGCCAGTTTGCTAAATTCTCACCGTCTTCAGGGCAAAGTTCAGGACTTATTTTTACTGACAGAGTTCAATTGCTTGAATGCCCTCTGCTCCGTATTCTTTTAGCAGTTTCTCTGTTAACACCCATACTACATACAGCCCCTTGTTTGGAACTAATTTTAGTTATTATTCATCTAAGTTTCTCTGCATTCATCCAATCTCCGTGACTATATTATTGGCCCCTTGCTGGCATAAAGCCTTGCCTGTGGTAAAATTATTGTCGATTACTAATATAACATTTCATTGGAACTAGGATGCCATCGAGAGTGAGATGGGCTAGTTATTTTCTGTACTCTGAGGAAGAAAAATCATGAAGATAAAAGATTGCCACTTAAATGACAGCACCCCCTTGGTTGCAAATGCACCCTAATTTCTTATAGACTGTGAAGAAAAGATGTGTCTTTGAATGAATGAATCATAATAGATGTGAAATAAGTGTTTATTTTGTTTCATGTGTGTTTTCTGTTTGTGTTGTGTGGAAGATAGATGAGAAAGTTTATGAAATTATAGGATAAGGTCTTACAATTTTATTTCTTGAAAATTTTAAACTGCCATTCTTTCTCTTTTTGGGAATGGGAATCACATAACTTCCTCTTTTGAATGGAACACTACTACTTCCTTTCCTAACGTGGCTTTCCTCATTTTGTTTCACTCATGTTTTCTTTCAGGTTTTTTTTTGTTTTTCCCCATAGTTTTCTTTTCAGATTGAGTTTTTTTTTTTTAATTTTTTTATTGTGGAAGCAGTGCTTTCTGGAGGAAGGTGACCCTTTAAAAAAAAAAAAGCCTATAGGACCTTCTAGAACACTTCATCAAGGAACCAAGAATCTTTTTAAGATTATCACAAAGTGACAGAAATGATCAGAGTTAGTGTCTGTGATGCCAGATGCAAATTTCAGTGGGTAAAAAATGCATTTTTGGACTAGAGTATAACTGCTTTGCTAAAGTGGGCCATTAGGTGATTATAATACTCGTGACTGGGTAGAGCTTCAGGCCCTGGGGATTCACACCAACAACTTAAGTTCCTTCTCTTTCATCTTGATTGATCTTCATGAACGTCACTTGATGTGTAGAGTCCTTAACTTATTCCTGGGAATGACATCTTTCTGATTTTACTAACCAAGAAGAGCGGAACAAACTTATTTCCCCTGAAGCCTCTTGGTTATTAAAATTCTCACTTTCCTTAGCCTGGTTCTTTTAAGTGCCTCATCTTGTTTAGACTTGGAACCCTGAATTCTTCCTTTCCCAGGCCATATCATGAATGATTGAACTAAAAGCTGCCATTTTGGAGGGATAACTTTCCATACGTTTGTTCAGTTTTTCTGGACCTTATGCACATTAGAGTCATCTGCAGAGTTTCAGAATTCCAGAGTATACCCAGACAGACTGAGTCAGAACCTCTGGGGGGAGGGATCAAGGCACCAGTACTCTGTTCAGTGCTGCAGACGATTCTGATTGGCAGCCAAGGGTCCCCTGTGCTATTTTAATCTATCTAATGACCCTCTGGAGCGTGTATTTTCCACATTTTATGTTTGGAAACACCAAGGACAGGATTGATCAACCCAACATTAGTGGAGATTCAAATCCAGTTTGTCTGATTCAAGAGACTGTTTCAGTACTTATCAGTTATGTTTTGGAGCCAGACTGATTAAAACAGAGCAGTGGCATCCTGCAGTATTTACAGAGGTCGCGCTGTAACGTCGGCTCAGGAAGTACTTTTAAATTCTTGGCTAGTGTGCGGGCATCTATAGTGTGCTTTTTTTCTCCTGTAGTCTGCACATCGGGACGCACAGAATTTCTGTTGGATCAGGAGTGTTTGCTGATTAGCATTTTATTATCGATCTATAGTCCGTGCACGATCCCAGGGGGATGAGTTGTTGAGTTTTGGGTACTTTATTAAAAGGTGTCCTTCTCTGGAGTTGTTTGTTCTGTGGGGAGAGCAGGTAGTAGCATCTCATGAGTGGGTTGATAGCTTAAGCCCGAGCGGTTGTTCACCTGGGAGCAGCTCTCGCAGAACTTCGGAGATGGACATCAACAGTCCCCTGGGCCAGCCCCATGGGTGCAGAGCTAGCAAAGAGGACACGCACGGGGAGGAGGTCAAGGGTGCATTCCAGGAAATGCCCAAGGAAGGGAAAGAAAAAGAGAAAGAGAGTGAAGGGCATTAACAGGGTTAAGGAGAGGGTTCCAGGGAGAGGAAGCCTGTGCTGTTTGCAGGAGAGAGAGAAGACCCTGAGGAAAAGGGAGAGAAAATTGATTGAGGGGGGGCGGTGTTCGTGCAGAGCCTGCCTTCTGTGATGCCGTGTTTGGGATTCAGCTTTTTCAGAGAAAGTGTGTGGTTGGGGGAAGGGAGAGGCTTACCTGACCTTGGGGATGAAGGAACGACAGGGAGGTAACTGGTGACGGAGAGGGCGGAGGTGAGGGCGAAGGTGGCAGGGACCTCGTGTGAGATGGTGCCGATAGTTTCAGCAAAGTAGGAGAGATGATCTGATGGGAATGTGAGCTTTCAGTCCCAGGGGAGAGCAGGAGCATGGCTGCTGCGGTGGCAGTGGAGAATTCTCTTGCCTGGAGAATCCCATGGACAGAGGAGCCTGGCGGGATACAATACATAGGGTCATAAAGAGTCGCACACGGCTGAAGTGACTCAGCACACACATTCTTTATATATGTATATATATTTTTAGTTGATTGTGCCTGGTCTTAGTTGCAGCATGTGAACTCTTAGTTCTGGCATGTGGAATCTAGTTGCCTTACCAGGGATCAAACCTGGGTCCCGTGCATTGCAAATGTGGAGCCCTAGCCACTGCACCACCAGCGAAGTCCCTGGGAGTGATCTTCTTGTGCTGAATAGTTTTTAAATGACAAGTCCCCTAAGGCATTTTGTATAGAATTTAGAGATTCCAGAGGCAGTTTTCATAGAGCTTTTCGAGAATTCATCTCACAGCCCAAATTTAAGCTCACACAGTGTATTCTCTTTTCTTGAAGCCTAGTAAGGCTAGAAAGAGGGAAGACTTGTAGCCAAACTTTCCTTTTCCAAACAGTAGTTGAGTGGCTTTAACTAAGTGAGCAGCTTAGTGTGGGCGTTTGGATCCGTTAGAAGTGTCTTAAGGATTTTTCAAGTTTCATAAAAATTGAGCTTTTGAAATTTTATATATTTCTCTCTCTACTTATCTGTCTGTACCTTCTCATGTATACATAGAAAAGTGCTCTTAAGTGTTTAACCCAGTGAATTTGCAGTGTTGTTTAGTCTCTCAGTCTCGTCCAACTCTTTGCAACCCCATGGACTGTAGCCTGCCAGGCTCCTCTGTTCATGGGATTCTCCAGGCAAGAATACTGGACTGCCATTCCCTTCTCCAGGGGATCTTCTAGGAGTTGAATCCTTGTCTGCTGCATTGGCAGGCAGGGCCACCAGAGAAGCCCTGCACAAACAATATGGGGGTATAATAATACTGAAATCAAGAAATAGAATGCCACTTGCCCATCCAAAGCTCCACTGTGTGTCCTTTTCTTCCAGTGTGATCCCTGTCCTGGTGTAAGAGCTGAAATGGTAAATTAGCACGTGCAGTCATGTCATACACAAACTTGTCCACAGCTTGTTGCCAGGGTCAGGGTTAGTTTTGCGCAGATCTTGAAGTAAGGTGGCCTCAGCCATCTTCCTGAAAATGTAGTGTCAGTTAGGAGGCTTGTGGCTTGGCATGGGCAGCTGACTTCAGATCTGTTCATTGCACTTGTGGACTTGCACAGGCTGCCCCGTGCCCTGCCAGGGACTGGCTCAGATGTGTTTGCTTGGTGTGTGTGACACACCCATGGGTCTCTGGGATCCTGGGCTGTTGCAGGTGGTTCTGGATCTCTCCAAGGTCCTGGGTGCCCCTGGTCCTCTGCAGTCATTGCAGGGAACGCCGGCAACTCCTAGGTAGCTTTAGGGCCTCTTCATCCTGGCACAAACATCTCCTCTACTCTGACATTGAGCTCAAACCTGATGAAGTGGTTTCACTGACTTGAAGATTATTTGTAAATGTCAAAAGAGTTGCTTGCATTTAAAATTCAGGAGATTTTGCATCAAAATGTAGATGTGTGTCTTCTCTTGGAATGAACTAATACTTGGCCTCACCAAGCCTGCTTTCCTCAGCTGGGGCACTGTGCTGGGACTGAATCTCTGTGACCCCTTTTCCTCCACCCTGTCCCCTTTATTTTGTGAGGTTAACTCCTGAACCTTTTCTCCCCATTGCGTCTCTAGACTCTTGTGTATAAAAGTCTCCTGAGATCACAAAAGGAGAACGAACCTTCAGAGTCTCTGAAACTTTTGTATCATTGAGGTTTTTCTTGGTTCCAGTAACTTAACTATTTTCCAGAAAGTTGCAAGGTTCGCTCTTGAACTTCTCCCCCTTGCTTCTCTAGGCGTTTGTATCGAAGAGTCTCCTGAGATTGCAAATGGAGAACCTTCAGACTCTCTGACACTTTTTGTATCTTCGAGGATTTTCTTAATTCCAGTAACTTTACTGTTTTCCAGCAAGGATATTATCTAAACCCTGGATCACAAGCTTCTAGCCAGAATCAGCAGGCATGGTATTATACTTTGTTAGAAATTTTTCTAAATTAAACTTTTATTGAGCAGGTCATATTTTCACACGGTTCATCACTTACTAATGGAGTGTGTCACCCTGTCAGTTTGGAGACCACCACCTGGGCTATCTGACCAGAGGGTTAAGTGCTCAGGGCTGGAGGCTTGCATGGAAACCCCAATTCCATGACTTCCTGGCAGCCAGCCTTTGCAGGTTCCCTGACCTCTCTAGCTTCAGTTACCTCTTTTGTAAAACACCGTGTTGGGGAAATTAAATGATATAATGCCTGCAGGGTGCTTGACACAGAGCAGGCAGTCAATAAAAATTAGCATTGATTCTCCAAGTGAATGCACTGCTGTGGCTTTCCTGATTCTGCTGTGGGTTTTCCTACACCAGATGGCAGTGGGGGCACCAGGGTGACTTGGGGGTTATTTTCTACCCTCCCTAGGCCTCCCCAGTGAAGATGCGGCACATAGCAGGGGTTCTTCGCTGGGCCACTATCGTTGCAGGGGCGTTTGTTATCATTGTCGGGTGGGGATGAAGACTACAGAAAATGGATTGGGAGTCCACAGAACTGGGGACCTCCAGGTGCCTCTAATAGGACTGCTTTAAGGCCTACATTTTCAATTTTCAAAAGTTCTGTATTAAGGTATTTTGGGGCTTCCCTGGTGACTCACTGGTAAAGAATCCACTTGCAATGTAGGAGAAGCAGGAAATGCGGGTTTGATCCCCTAAGGAGGCATGGCAACCCACTCCAGTATTCTTGCCTGGAGGATCCCCATGGATAGAGGAGCCTGGCAGGCCACAGTCTGTGAGTTGCAGAGAGTCAGACATGACTGACTGACTGAGCACGCACAGGGTATCTTTGGTCTATGAGGGCCTTTCCTTTTTGCCTCTGCAGCCAAGCAGAAGAAGGAGGAATTGTATCATGACAGTGGGGTGGTTTAAAATTCTCACTGAGGATGCCCTGTGTTCCTTATTTAAATAGCATCAGTGATCAAGAGCTTTTTTCTCTTAGAGACCACTGATGCCTCTAGAGAAATCAACCAAGGCTTACAGACAAGCAGGAGGAAAAAAAAGTTTATTTAAAAGAACAAATTGTAACCAGTATTTAAAAACAGAATAGAAACCTCCTTCAGTAAATGTAACAATGTGTATATTTAATTATTTGATTTCATAATCTTATGTTAATCCAGTTAAGGAAAGGGAGAAGATGGGAGGCAGATAAGAAACACAGGATTGGGGAGAGGCTGGGGGAGAGGTAGGGGGTTAGTGAGCTTGGAGAGGGGGATCCAGCTTAAACATGTTCTTTGCCAAGCTTGCTGTTGACCTAGACTTGTGAATACATTTTAAAACTGCCACGTAGGTTAAAATTGTGTTTTGAAGGAATTTTATTAATAAGATGCCTAGAAGAAAACATGTTAGTGATGTGGTTTTGAAGTGGGAATAGTCAGATATCAGTCTTTGGGTAAGACGTGTGAGTTCATGCTTTAAACACTGGTAGATGAAATGCAGTCCCTTGTGGCTCAGCAGGTAAAGAATCTGCCTGCAATGCGGGAGACCTGGGTTCGATCCCTGTGTTGGGAACGTCCCCTGGTGAAGGGAAAGGCTACTCACTCCAGTATTCTAGCCTAGAGAATTCCATGGACTGTACAGTCCATGGAGTCGCAAAGAGTTGGACAAGACTGAGCGACTTTCACTTCACTTCATCAGTCTCAAAAACAGGATAACCACCTCTGTGGATCAGAAGTGGAACAGAACTTCAAATAGTGGGGCCGATGTCAGCTTCTGTCAGGTGTGGGGGCTTGACTTGGAAAGTGCAGCTGAGAGCTAAGCACAGCAGATGCTAACAGCTCCGAGGTGGTACCCAGATATCCACAGCCAGCAGGTGGAAAGAAGTTGATTAACACTTTTCTTTTGAGAAGCTTCAGTAACTGGCCTGCTGGCTAGAAGGACAGGGATGGGAGTCTTACAGGAGATGCTGAGGCACTGGGGCAGGTGTTAAACCGTGCATTCCTGCTTCCTTGGAGAGTCTGGAGAGAGGCCTGGAAATCCATATTCTTAAAAGGTCTTCAGGCGATTCTGAGAGCAAGACCACTCTGAGAAACACTGCACTGGTAGAAAGGAAAGACAGCTTGAGAATAATGAGAGCTTACCAAAAGTAAGTTGGAATAAGGTTTACTTTGCACCTAGGAGTTTTTGTATTCAAACCCTGGGACTGGTTGCTTAAAAAAAAAAAAAGTAAGACTTCCTTGGTGGTACAGAGGCTAGGAACCTGCCTGCCAATGCTGAGGACAGGATTTCAGTCCCTAATCTGGGAAGATTCCACATGCTGTGGAGCCACTAAAACCTATGAGCCACAACTACTGAGCCCGAGCTCTAGAGCCTTGGAGCCACAACTACTGAGTCTGTGAGCGGAAGCTACTAAAGCCTGTACACCCAGAGCCCGTGTTTTGAAACAAGGGAAGCCACCCAAATGAGAAGGCTGTCCTCTGCAATGAAGAGTAGCCCCCATTCACTGCAACTAGAGAAAGCCCACATGCAGCAATGAAGACCCAGTGCAACAATAAATCAATTGTAGGAAGACACAGCCTCAAATTACCACTGGCGAACCTTTTGAAAGTGTGCAGTTCTGTGGCGTTAAGTACTTTTGCAGTGTTGTGTGTGACCACCATTCACTGTCTGGTTCTGTTGCTCCCGCCCCCAGCCCCTGGCAACCACTGATCTGCTTTCTCGCTCACTGGGCTTGTTGATTCTGGATATTTCATGTAAATGGAATGGTACAGTCTGTGTCTTAGTGGGTGTGTCCGGCTGCTTTCAACTTAGCATAACCTTTTCGAGATTTATCCGCGTTGAAGCGTGTTTGAGTACCTCGTTCTTTTATTATGGCCGGATAAAATTGCATTGTATGGATATACTACACTTTGTTTTTCCAGTCACCTGTTGACGAATGTTTGAGTGGTTTCCAGGGGTGGGCTATTGTCAGTAGTACAGCTGGGAACATTCCCGTACACAGGGTTTTGAGCACCTGGTTTCCAGTGTTTTTAAGTATTTACCTAGGGATGGTATTACTGGGTCCTATGGTGCTTCTCCGCATAACGGCAAACTCTACCATAGGGGAAGCACCAGCAGTATATGAGCATTACAATTACTCTACATCTTCCAGGACTTTTTTTTTTCTTTTTATTTCTTGTTTAAAAAAAAATTCTGGCGATCCTAGAGTGGGTGCGAATTGGTGTCTCGTTGTGGTTTTGACTTGCCTTTTCCTAATGACTAATGACATGGAGCATCTTTTCTTGTGCTTTTTGGCAACGGTGTTGCTTTTAAATAGTCACTATGTATTGAGGTGGGTGTTGTCTTCTTAATGCAGGGTAACAGTTTTGAATGTTGTTGGTGCTGGAGGCAGACAGCCAGGATCCTAGTCCTGACTTGCCAGGCTTTGGGCAAGCTAGAACTCTCTGAGCCTGCCTGCCTTGGTGCAACAGCGATGCTAACAGCAGCTTCCTTGGAGGGCTTTGTGAACATCAGGAAGGACCTGTAAAAGCATCTGGGCATAGAGTGAGCACTCTGGACGAGGCGCTCTGTCATCGTATCGGGGCTTCTTTCTTAGTGTTAAGGACGGCAACCTGGAGGGACACCTTGCAGCTGTCTATCTGCTGTGTGAGGCCCTGGGGAACCGTGTCTAGGTTGCCAGGGATAGTGATCCTCCATATTCATTGCTTGAGTTTTCCTGCTTCCCCGGCCCAAACTCCAGTTTATCCAGGTTGTCAGGGGAGTAAACGTGTTGTTACCAGCCCCAAGCCCAGGAAAACCCATTTCCTGGAAGGCTCTCGTGGACCTAGGCAACTGTTTACCAGTTACAGAGTCCTCCCGTGGCTGCACCCTGTGCCGTCCTGATGCAGAGCTGAGCCAGGAGCCAGCTTTGTGCCTCTTTGGATTTAGTGTTGAGATGTTATTTTTACTGCATGGTTCTTTTAAATATTGTTTAATGCCTTTCAAGTTGATAGGGCTGTATTGGCATATAAGGAACATATTGGGAAGCTATTTTTATTATATAGAATTCTTGGGGCCTCCCTGGTGGCTCAGTGGTAAAGAATCCACCTGCTGATTCATGGGTTTGATCCCTAATCTGGGAAGGTCCCATGTGCGCAGAGCAACCAAGCCCATGTACCAGAACTATCGAGGCTGTGCTCTAGAGCCTAGGAGCCCAGCTACTGAGCCCACGCGCTGCACGCAGCTCCTGAAGCCTGCGAGCCCTAGAGCCCATGCTTCTCAACTAAGAGAAGCTACAACTGGAGAGGAGACCCCATTCTCCACAACTAGAGAAAAGCCTGTGCAGCAACTGAGACCCGGTGCTGTCAAAAATAAATGAAAATGTAAAAATCTTAAATATATATAATAGAATTCTTGTTTGCTGTGTAATTATGAAGATTTTTGCGTATAGCTATTCAAGAATGATAATCTAGAAATGTGCCTTGAAAACTTTTGAGTGCAGTTCAACACACCCTCCCCAGAGAGGTTGTGTGGTGCTGTGAGAGAGCAAGGGCTTTGGCAGCTGATGGATGCGTATCCAAAACCTGAACCACTTACCGACTGTGGCCCTTGACCAAGGTACTTCATCTTTTGGGTCCTCATCTCCTTCACCAATAAAATGAGAAGGATAATGGATCCCAGTGGCTGGCATGGAGTGATGGTTACTGTTGAGAAGAGCCTGTAGCCCTCTCAGTTGACCATTGCAACATTTTGTTTTGTTTTGCTATGGTAAAATATACGTAGTATAAAAGTTTCCATTTCACTGATTATTAAGTATACAACTCAGTGGCAGTCATTGCAACATTTTTATTGTTGCGTTATTTCTTCTCTTTGCCGTGTTTAGCCTCTCTCATCCTCCTACCTGGAGGTCACATCTGGCGAGGGGTGCCCCTTCCCCTCCCCTCCTGCTTGCCGGGCAACCAGGCTGGTGAAGTTGAGTGAGCGGCAAGTTCTCTAGCACAAGAGGGAAATGCAGGCGTCCCAGGAGGCCTGGCTGTTGATGGAGGCTTCCTCAGGGTCATTAAATGGTTCTTCAGGTGGTATCAACTCTCATTGCCAGTTTTGGAGGCAAGATATCCTGCTTCTATCCACACAGGTATTATACTGTTTATTAACATCTGACTATGGAGTAGGGAAGAAAAAGATTTTAGGTTCTTTCTGGCTGTTTTCTAGAAACTCTAATTAAGAGCTTTGGGAAGAAGTAGAAATTGAAACTGTTGAACCATCATGTCTTAAGGTTATTTTGGTACTTCATTAATCTCTCCTTTGGAAAGGGACTAAAATAAATGTACTGCTTTGGGAAATATTCTGCCATTTCTATTTCCTCCTCCCTTGCTCTTTCATAATTGGCATAATTTCTGAGGTTTTCTTGATTCTTTATTCCCTGTCTTTTTGGAACTTTGAACTCCAGAGAGAGAGAGACAGACATAGAACTTTACTGTATTACATGCACAGTCAGTCATTTATACGTAATCTTTCTAAAGAAAAGTCTAGGGGTCAGCATCTTTGTATTGAATTCCTAATTAGGTGACTTAAGAAATGTTCTCAGACACACACAAATATGTTATTGTTTCAGATACCAAATAAGAATTATTCTTTCTGTAATTGTATCTGTGAGCGTTAGGAATATCTTTGAGTAAGTAGGGTTCAGAAACTCAACCTTCTTAAGGAAATAGCAGATGTGAGTAGTGGCTTCTTGACTGCTTCCTTGTCTGGTGAGATGTTGATGGAGGGCTTTATGACGGATAGAGCAGGCTGTCACCACCTAAAGCCCCGGACGAATGTCGGTATCGCTCCCAACGGGACAGCCAGGGATCAGGCACCTCCTGATGTGAAGCAGTGGGCCACCTGGAACGTGTTCTTGCCCAAAACATTGCTCTTGAATTTAATAAAGCCTCTTGATGTAACACCCAGTTTACAGAAAATTCGAGGGTTGGAAGAACATGTTAAATGACACCATGAGAATATAGTCAACTAAATATAGAACATGGGCTGTCTACAGGGACAAACGACCTTTTTCTCTAGCAAGTGAATAATGAGAGATTTAAAAAAGAAAAAAGGCAGGGGAGACCTGTTAACCAAGTAAAGGAGGCTTGGGAGACACATCGCCCTAAGCAGTTGTACCCCTGTGTTCAATCCTGATTTGCAAAAAGCAATTATACAAAAATATTTTGAGGCTGTCAAGGAAAGCTAAGTGTGGGATAGATAATTAGATGATATTAGGAATTACTTTTAATTTTGTTGGCTGCGATAATGATTGTGGTTATGATTTTTAAAAGTCCTTATTAGAGACACTGAAGTAGATACTAGTGAAATAAACGGTGTCTGGGATTTGCTTTACTTTCATTTAAAAAAAAGCTGTTGGGGAGGGAGATGGGAGGGGGGTTCAGGATTGGGAACACGTGTATACTGTGGTGGATTCATGTTGACGTATAGCAAAACCAGTACAATATTGTAAAGTAAAAAATCAAATAAATAAAATCTGAAAAAACAAAAAAAGCTGTGAAGAGGGGTAGATGAAGTGAGCATGGCAGAAAGCTGGCGTTCACACTGGGTAATGTGTTCAAGGTTTTTAGCTTCTATATGTCTGAAAATTTCATAAAAAAAAGTTAAAAATGCTGAAATTGGTTTATTGGTGGCATTTAAACACTGGTAGGTTGCAGTCCATGGGATCACTAAGAGTCAGACATGACTTGAGTGACTTCACTTTCACTTTTCACTTTCATGCACTGGAGAAGGAAATGGCAGCCCGCTCCAGTGTTCTTGCCTGGAGAATCCCAGGGACGGGGGAGCCTGGTGGGCTGCCATCTATGGGGTCACACAGAGTTGGAGATGACTGAAGTGACTTAGCAGCAGCAGCAGCAGCAGCAGCAAACACTTCACTTTAAATAGCAAAAACAAATACAGAACTCTCCAGGCTGGTAGAACCTTAGCTTTTGGAAAATTGCCTTTTGGCTTATCTGCATATTTGGTCTGGTTGGTTTCTTGGCAAATTAGTATTTACATTAACTTCATGTTATTCCTCATCCTGAAGTCCCCAGGAGCCCTGAAATAAACCAAGAGAAGTCATAATTACAGATACTTAGAGAGTTAACGCTATGGATAATTGCTAATCAGTAGGCTGTTCATACCAATAAACAGGCAGAAGAGGGGGTTTGGGGAAGATTGTCAGTGAATGGAAATAAATTAAGTCAGGAGGAGAATACTTTGTGTGCTTGACTGAGTTGGCTTGCAGTTTGGCAGTGATTGCTGAAGGTGGCCTCTTCTGACTGCTGTAGAATCTGGGGCTCCCCCACCCCGCCTTAAATGACCATAGCCCTGTAGAGTGTGGGGTCAAACGTGCTTCTCTCTCTCTCTCTCTGACTTGATGGAGTCATTTGACTTCAGTTTGTTACCATCTCTCTGTAGATGATTGCCAAATCAGTATCCTTGGCCCAAATGACTCAGTTGGGCGCTAGAATCACATTTTCCATCCACCTGGACTTGGTTCCCTGCCTTCCATGCCAGCCTCACCCAAGGCTCCCCATGCTGGCTCGCCCCGGCTCCCCATGCTGGCTGAGCACCATTTACACCATTCACACCATTCTTGATGCTCTGCCTCGGGCGCCATTCNTGGGCGCTAGAATCACATTTTCCATCCACCTGGACTTGGTTCCCTGCCTTCCATGCCAGCCTCACCCAAGGCTCCCCATGCTGGCTCGCCCCGGCTCCCCATGCTGGCTGAGCACCATTTACACCATTCACACCATTCTTGATGCTCTGCCTCGGGCGCCATTCTCCCCAGCCCTGCCTGTGTCCTTAGCCGTCTTCTCAGTTTATAATGATTGTCTCCTGTTCTCCATGGTGAGGTCCCCAAGCAGGACACCTTTCTGTCTCGGTTGACACTTCACGCCCTGCACTTTGCTTCCATCATGAGTAGACATTTGTTGGATTTACGAGTGAATGATTGATGAATGAATGGACACGTCTGGCTCTGGGCTAAACCTGGGAGACAGACTGGTGAACGATACAGCTTTTTCCTCCAAGCATCTTGGTCATCGGCTCGGGGAGGGAGATGAATGAGTAAGCCAAACGTTACAGTTTTAAGTTTTATGAGAAGAGCACACAGAGGTTCTGGAAGTGACGGGAACAAGATCTCTGGGAGCGTGATTGGAGTTAGGGAAAGGAGGAGGGATGGGTATTTGTAGGCGAGGAACCAGCCTTTCCAAAAGCAGGGCGGTCAGAGAAAACGTTGCATGGTGGGAGGGTGTGGGCTGGTTGTCAGGGAGGTGACACCAGCAGGACAGGATGTGACCGGAAGATGAGGGCTCTTGTGTCACAGCTGAGGACTGTGGATTTCCGAAGGCTGTTAGGAACCCTTGGAGGATCTTAAGACTGGACTGTCATGGAAGGATTATTTCTCTTCTTGCTTTAGAGAAACCTCAGATGCACAGAAATGGAAGGATTGGATCTGTGTGTTAAAACACCTTCCAGATGGGTTGAAGGTGCTAGGAGAGGCTTCAGAAATTTAGGGTGGGTTGTGGCTGGAGGGGAGAGACCACAGCCCTGATGGATTTCCATGGGCAGGAGCACACTTCTGATCAGGCTGAATTTCCTGACAATTATAGCATTTCTTAGCATGGCTCCTCTTGGGCCTAGAGCACTAGGGGATGGGGCACGTGGGAAGCAGGTAGTCATGCAGCTCTCAGGAGGCTGTGATGAACAGGAAATTGTCACGTCGGGGGTGTTCACCCTTACTGGGCCACCACCCTTTGTACTGGTGGTGTGTGACACCACTCAGGAAGCACTTGTCACCACAGCCACTTCTTTGCCATCAGAGGAATGTAAAAGGATCCTCTGAGTTCTCCTGGTTCTTGAACCAAACTCACAGTGAGCAAGGAAGCAGGTTTTGTGTCCAGGATGTCAGAACATCCTTGCCTCCTGTGCTCTCCGGGCCCTTGGGAAGCTCGTCTCCTCACAGAGGCTGATGATGGTCAAGCAGTGGTTATGGACCCAGACTTCAGTAGTGGCAGGGATCAAAGGATTTGAGAGTGAATTACAAGATCCTGACTGTGAGAAGGGCTTATTAATATCTAAAGAGGGAGGATCAGGTTTTCCTAGGGGCCTGTTAGATACCTATTAGATACTCAGGGCTTCCCAGGTGGCTCAGTGGTAAAGAAACCGTCTGCCTGCAAGGAGACACGGGTTCGATCCCTGGGTCAGAAAGATCCCCTGGAGAAGGAAATGGCAACCNTCCCCGCGTGGCCTTTCCTCTGTGCTCGGCAACTGGGGCTGGCGAGCTCTGGCCTCCCTCTTCTTATAAAGGGTCCTGTTCTGTTGGATCAGGAAGGACCCCACCCTCGTGACTGCCTTTAACCTCCATTGCCTCCCTAAAGGCCCCCATCTCCAAACACCGTCACAGGAGGGTTAGAACTTCAACACAGACACCTGGGCAACACAGTTCTGTTCATGACTGGTGGGAACTATGGCGATTCAGGAAGCTTACTGGTGTTTGTGACTTAATAAGAGTTGAGAAAAAAAGGATATCAAAGGGAGATTTCTGAAAGGAGTTTTTATGTAGTGCTGAGGTCTTAAAATACCTGGATTGGCCAGCATGCTCAGTTGCTTCAGTCATGGCTGACTCTTTGCGACCCCATGGACTGTAGCCNTGGGAACTATGGCGATTCAGGAAGCTTACTGGTGTTTGTGACTTAATAAGAGTTGAGAAAAAAAGGATATCAAAGGGAGATTTCTGAAAGGAGTTTTTATGTAGTGCTGAGGTCTTAAAATACCTGGATTGGCCAGCATGCTCAGTTGCTTCAGTCATGGCTGACTCTTTGCGACCCCATGGACTGTAGCCCACCAGGCTGTCTGTCCACGGGATTCTCCGAGTAAGGATACTGGAGTGGGTTGCTGTTTCCTCCTCCAGGGGATCTTCCTAACCCAGGGATTGAACCTGCATCTCGTACCTCCTGTGTTGGTAGTTGGATTCTTTACCACTTGTGCTACCTGAGGTCTTTAAAATACTGAGGACTGGCCAGCAGTTACTATTTATTCACCTCGAGGTTTAGTCTTTTCTGTGCAGAGAGCTCTTTGGTGATTGTTCTTTGGCTGACCCCCAGGTCTAACCTGAAACGCTGAATTGGGAACCACAGTTTACCAAACCACATGGGACCTGTGAAGCATGGTTCCATGCCCTCTGGTTTCAGACTGTAGCTCCCTGACAGAGCCTAGCTGTATCCTTTCATGTCTGCTTTAGCATCCTCCACTGACCTGGTTGCTGCTGTCCCCACCCCAGGCCAGAAGCCCCTTCAGTGGTCTCCAGCAAGTCCGTGCATGCGCCCTATCTGCACTCATCCTCTCTTCCAGGTGAAGGTCAAAGGCTGCTTCCCCTCTGGACCCTGTTTCCTTCTTCCTTCCCAGCCCCCTGGGCTTTGCATCTTTTACTTCCTCCTCTCTCGTTCATGGGTTGTTCCGTCAGCATTGTTCCTAGTCTGGTCCCCGCAGAGAAGGGTCTTTGTGCTTGGTGTTAGTATTACCCACGGTGTGCTTTTCAAAACACAGGTTCCACCACAACAGGAACAGCAGCAAACACAGACACCCACACCGAGTCCTGAGCCCCAGGCCCAACCTGCTGAATGAGAACCCGACTTATTTTAGTTTTTTTTGGAAAGCACCTTAGACATCGAGCAAAGCTGCGAAATTAACAGAGTTCTCATAAGCCCGTTTACTCAGTGTCTGCTCTTGGCCCTGGTTAACCTGGTCTTCGTGTTGTAGTAGGAGGGACTTTTAGATCATTATTCCGATCGTGTCATTCTTGCTTTATGCTTTTAAAGGATATCACGATGGCTTTTACTCTAGGGAAGGATTTAAGCTTTCCATCTTAAGACACAGACACACAAATCTCAAACGATTACAGAAAAGATTGTAAATTTAACCACATTAAAACGGATCATTTCTGTTCATCAAAAGGCCACATAAAACTCAGATATGATGTGGTTAACATAAACCATTTAGAGTAACATAAACTCTTTGTTACTATATATATATGCGACCTGATAAATATGTCTTTATAAGTAGTATTTCTTATCTACTAGATATTTGGTAATAAAAACAGTACCACTTGGAGGAGAGAGTAGAAGATAGACGGTAGCCGGTAGGAGGTATTAATAGTTGGGATTGGAGAAAGAAGGAGAGGAGACACACTCTTTTCTAAACCAGGGAGAGAAAAATGAAAGGTAGGAAAAGGGGGAGGATGGTTTTAAGAACAGCACTAAAATCACTCCTAAGACAGCCTAAGAAGTAGGATAAAAAGTGCTGAAGATTTGCCACATTGGGTATTGGTTTAATTATCTGACAGCTTCTGTTTTTAAACACCTAGAGGTTCTAGCGGGTTCTTGTTTGGTGGTGGACTTAATAGCCATGAAGTGGAGATGACTCACCCTGCTTTGCAAACTCCGCAGTTCAGCAGAGAAGCAAAAGTAATGGTTCTATTTGGATGAAAGCTCTTTAGAGGTTTTTGATGTTGCCGTCCCTTGGGTTTTCCAGGCCAGCCCTCAGAGGATGTTTTGTTTTCTGAGTGCCCGTGCCTGCAGCTGTGAGCTGCCCCATGTGGATGGTGGGGCCTCACAGCTCAAACAGTGTGCCTTGGCATAGGTTTCAGGGGCACAGAATTTAGCATGTGCTTTCAATTCATTTATAACACAACTTAGCATGTTTTTTCAATGTAATTTCTTCGCTGGTAGTATTAATGAAATAGGCTGATTTGCCTCAGCCTGGTGTGGTGTGAAGAGCATTCAACCAGTGAGGGCTTAGGAACCTGCCTTTCTAGGCTGGCTCTGCCCTGATGCTATTTTGAGCAAGTCAGCTTAAACCCTGAGCCTCATTTGCCATGTGAGGGGGTTGCCAAGGTCTTAAAGGATCCATTCAGCTTGAAAAGTCCACTCTGCCATGTTTGACTAGTGTATTTAGGGAAGGTTTCCAGATGGAAAAATACAACTTTCAAAAAGGATAAATACCAGACTATGCATGTGTGAATGAGACCAGCAACTTCCTAGAGACAGGCAGCTCACACATGAGTTTTTTAAAAGTTTTATTTTTAAAATATTATTTATTTATTTGTTTTGTGTTTTTGGCCATACTATGCAGCTTAGATATCTTAGTTGCTCAACCAGGGATTGAACCCAGGCCCTCAGCAGTGAAAGCATGAAGTCCTGACTAACTATTGGATCACCAGGGAGTTCCCAAGGTTTTATTTTTTTAAAAGAACAGTTTTAGGTTCATTCAGTTAGCAAAATTGAGAGGAAGGTAGAGAGATTTCCCATATACTCCCTGCCCCCACCCCCGCATAACCTCCCCCATTGTTAACATCCTCCACCAGACGGTACATTTATTCCAGTAAATGAACCTGCACTGACGCAGCATGGTCACCCGAAGGCTAGTTCACTTTGGGGTTCACCCTTCTATGGGTTTGCATTGTGAATTTTCATCACTGTGAATCTGCATGGCACTTGGGCAGTTTCTGCTCTGTTCCATACAGCTTGGCAGGGGCCTACAGGGGAGAAGGGGGTGCAAGGTATGTTGTACCGTCTACACAGGAGAAAGTGGCTCAGTACTTGTTACTCAGAGTGTGGCTGGGTCTGGCCCTACCTGGGCGCCGTGCAGAAGCTCAGCGGGCCCTCTCCTGCCCCGGCCCTGCCTGACAGTGCCTATATCCTAACAAGATCCCCCATCACGCGTGTATCATCCCCATTCCTTTCTCTGTGTTGTCCAAGAGAGAACCTTGCACTCTTGTGTGAACTTGAGAGCTTGAAAATTGATCTCCAGGGCTTGAAATTAGAGTCTTGGAAGCCTTTTCTGCTGGGAGAGACTCACCTGGGTTTTCTAACCTCTTCCTGAATTAACTACAGAAGTGATTCCCATGGCATTTCAGCGGCTGTCTCTTTAGAGCTGATTTCTTTCTCCTGGGACTTGGCCAAAAGGAGGGGGGAGAAAGCACCACGGCTTGGCTCACCTCACAGTTCTTAATAGGAAGTTTTTGTTCCTCTGTTTTACTAGCCAGGAGAATTTTTCATTCTTTTGATCACTTTGCCTTCCCTGTTCCCTATCCTTTGCAGGAAGAATTGATTGAATTCTAAGTTGCATCAGATACTTGGGCTCATAAATTAACCTCTAAATGCATCTCTCTTTGCTGTTTTGTCTCTTTCAGTGTTCCAGTGCACTTATGTTTCTGATTTGATTAAAAAGGGATCTTGCTCTTTCTTCAGGTCTTCTATTTCAAAATAAATCATAGCAGAGTTTTCAAACACATAAAATAATTTGTTCTTAGGAAAACTTTTAAATCTATGTGCTGCATAGTTGCACATATTGTTATTTTATTACTTCTCCAATTTATCACTTCTTAACCTTTACTATTGGAAAAGGCAATGCCACCCCACTCCAGTACTCTTGCCTGGACAATCCCATGGATGGAGGAGCCTGGTAGGCTGCAGTCCATGGGGTCGCTAAGAGTCGGGTACGACTGAGTGACTTCACTTTCACATTTGACTTCCATGCATTGGAGAAGGAAATGGCAAACCACTCCGGTGTTCTTGCCTGGAGAATCCCAGGGACAGCGGAGCCTGATGGGCTGCCACCTGTGGGGTCGCACAGAGTCAGACATGACTGAAGCGACTTAGCAGCAGCAGCAGCAGCAGCAGCAGCAACCTTTGCTATGGGCTTTTCCCTGGTGACTCAGATGGTAAAGCGTCTGCCTAAAGTGTGGGAGACCTGGGTTCGATCCCTGGGTTGGGAAGATCTCCTGGAGAAGGAAATGGCAACCCACTCCAGTACTCTTGCTTGGAAAATCCTATGGACAGAGGAGCCTGGTAGGCTACCGTCCATGGGGTCACATGGAGGAGAGAAGCTGATACTTTACTGTATTTGTAGTAAGCATTATCTTTACTTTTATTCATGCTTGGAATGTGGCAGGTAAATAGTAAAAGCATATAGACCAAAAATGCTAGAGCCTAGTTGTAGCATGTGGCACCCCACTCCAGTACTCTTGCCTGGAAAATCCCATGGGCAGAGGAGGCTGGTGGGCTGTAGTCCGTGGGGTCACGAAGAGTCAGACACGACTGAGCGACTTCACTTTCACTTTTGCCTTTCATGCATTGGAGAAGGAAATGGCAAACCACTCCGGTGTTCTTGCCTGGAGAATCCCAGGGACAGCGGAGCCTGATGGGCTGCCACCTGTGGGGTCGCACAGAGTCAGACATGACTGAAGCGACTTAGCAGCAGCAGCAGCAGCAGCAGCAGCAACCTTTGCTATGGGCTTTTCCCTGGTGACTCAGATGGTAAAGCGTCTGCCTAAAGTGTGGGAGACCTGGGTTCGATCCCTGGGTTGGGAAGATCTCCTGGAGAAGGAAATGGCAACCCACTCCAGTACTCTTGCTTGGAAAATCCTATGGACAGAGGAGCCTGGTAGGCTACCGTCCATGGGGTCACATGGAGGAGAGAAGCTGATACTTTACTGTATTTGTAGTAAGCATTATCTTTACTTTTATTCATGCTTGGAATGTGGCAGGTAAATAGTAAAAGCATATAGACCAAAAATGCTAGAGCCTAGTTGTAGCATGTGGCACCCCACTCCAGTACTCTTGCCTGGAAAATCCCATGGGCAGAGGAGGCTGGTGGGCTGTAGTCCGTGGGGTCACGAAGAGTCAGACACGACTGAGCGACTTCACTTTCACTTTTGCCTTTCATGCATTGGAGAAGGAAATGGCAACCTACTCCAGTGTTCTCGCCTGGAGACTCCCAAGGACAGGGGAGCCTGGTGGGCTGCCGTCTATGGGGTCACACAGAGTCGGACACGACTGAAGCGACTTAGCAGCAGCAGCGGTTGTATGGAAGACAACAGATGCCTAATAAATATTGCTATGAAACAACCTAAAATCTCTGAGAAACAGTTTTCTTCTTGAATTATCTATTCATTTTTAAAAGTCATATTCCACAGAAAGTGAGCGGCTTTAAAGTAAGCAGCTTCTGTCTGGTGTAAATCTGTAACTTTCAGATGCTAACAGAACCAGCTAGAAATAGTTCATCTATATAAATATATGATTGAATTTAATTTACAAATTTTAGTGTGTACACACAAGATCTATTCAGTTTTGTCTAAAGGCTGCTCTTTCAACTTCTGTGCATGTAAGAAGCTATTTTAATTCTATATTAGGTCTCTTGTAACCTTATAGATTAAATAATATTTTTATTGTTCATTTATAACATCAATGTGTGTCTAGATTTAACCACATTTTATCATTCCTTCATTCTCTGTTTATTCTCAGATCTTCCCTCCAGGATAATCACCTTTTCTTTTGATGTACATCCTTGTTTAGAGAGACTCTGCTATTGGTCTTCTGTTAGTAAGCACTTTTTAAAAAAATCTGAAACTGTCCTTGTTTTTAAAAATAGAGAGTACTGCTGGTTATTCAAGTCTAGATGTCAGATATTTTCTCTCAGCATGTTGAAGATGTTATTGTTTCACTGTTAGTTGGCTCCTAGTTCTGAGAAATAGTTACCTGCTGGTTAATTGCCATTTCTTTTCTCTGACTACCTGCACAATTATTATTTATAAATAAATAAATAATTTATTTTTTTGGTCTTTGGTGTCCTATGATATCATTGGTATGGGTTTTTTTTTTTTTTTTTAAATTCACCTGCTTTGTGATTCTTTGCCTTCCTGAATTGAAGGATTCATGTCTCCTATTGAAGAGTTTCTAGCACTGTCTCTTTTAATATTGCCTCTACCCAGTTCCCTCCATTACTTCTTTCAAAACTTTGATCCAGTGTGTGTTATACTATCTCATTTTGCCTTCTAGGTGTTCTTCACTGCTTTATTTGGTATGCCTCCTCATTTTGTTTCTCTGTGCTCCATTCTGAATAATTTCCAGGTCTGTTCCCCAGTTCACTAAATCTTCAGCTATGTCTAAGTTGCTGTTTGCTGTGTGTTTTATACTGTGTGTTGAGTTTAAAGGGCTCCCCTGATGGCTCAGTTGGTAAAGAATCCGCCTGCAATGCAGAAGATCCCGGTTTGATTCCTGGGTCGGAAAGATCCACTGGAGAAGGGATAGGCTACCCACTCCAGTATTCTTGGGCTTCCCTTGTGGCTCAGCTGGTAAAGAATCTGCTTATTGCAGATCTGGGTTTGATCCCGGTTGGGAAGACTCCTGGAGAAGGGAATGGTTACCCATTCCAGTATTCTGGCCTGGAGAATTCCATGGACTGTATAGTCCATGGGTTACAAAGAGTTGGACACGACTGAGCGACTTCCACTTTTCACTTATTGAGCTGTTAGTATAAGTCACTCACTGTGCTAGGCACTAGGGAGAGAGATCAATAGTTTCTGTCCTCAAAATGCTCAGAGTGTAATGAGCAGACTGAGACACAATCAGGGACGTGATAGCTAGGAAACTAGGGAGAGACACTCACCCGCCTTTGGAGCATTGAGGAGGGAGGTGGTGCCTGGGCTGCATCTGCAGGGCCGGTAGAAATAATCCAGGTAGAGAGCAGAGGGAGGGCACCCCAGGCAGCGGAGGAGAGGGATGTGCAGATCACCTAGCCACGGAGGATCTGGGCTTGGGTAACTGCAGCTAGCTCACTGAGCCGGAGCGTAGTTGGGATGGTGTGAGAGTAGAGCAGGGAAGGATGGAGGTGAGCCTGGAGGTAGTCTGCAGCCTGGATGTGGAAGGTCCTATAACTGGGAAGCTGCTGAACTCTCTTCCCTGCATAGCACGTGGTGCTGTCAGAGTAGTCATGTTCATTTCTCATTAGGGCCACCTTTTCTGAAAGAATAGGAAAACAGGCTTGGACATCAAGGCAGGCTTCCACTAAGATTCCAGCTCCACCTGCCTCTGGGTGGTCATGTAACTGATTTAGTTACCTTCTCCGAACTTCTCTTTCTCAGTGATAAATGGGAAGAGATGAGACGGCTTTGTGCGTCCTCCTCTATTGATAGTATTCTGTGGTGGTGTGATAAGACAAGAGGAACATGTCAATGTGTGTATATAGACAGACAGACACAACATGCTTAAGTAAAAAGTGGTGCTCAAATTTGTGAATTTTTGCAGGTATTATGCTGACAGTTAACTGGCAATTTCTGGCTTTCAACTGGTGGTTTAATTTTTTTTTTGAATCGTGGATACTCAGTGAGTATCTGTTGATGGAGAATATTTTCATATCTGAAACAAAATGTTATCAGTGTGACTTTTCATTGCCTTTCGACTAAACTTGGCTGTTATTTTCTTAGATGAGCTCCCTCTGGAACAGCACAATCTTTCTTTCTCCTCCGTGGAGCTCATGCTGAGGGAAAGTCCTGTGCCCAGCACTGCATACGTGGCCTTAACAGAAACCGCTCCAGGGTCCCCGCAAAGCAGCTCTCCCCACGTCACATCATCTCTATCCACCACGACTTTTGATACAGCCTTTTTTAACCAAGGAAAACGGACCCAAAGTACAGCAGATCCCAGCATCTTTGCGGCAAATTATGTGGCAGTGACGAGCAACGAGGTCCTAGACGACGATGAAATGGACAACTTCTTGCCAGAGACTTATTGGACCACCTCCCGTGTGGTTTCTCCAGTACGATACGTCACAGTCAGTCCGCCAGAGCCGCCCAAAGAGACTTTAGAGTCTGTACTGACTCCATCGTTACCCATAATACCTTTACAAGATGAAGAAGTGACATCAGCCTGGCTAAACACAGTGCAGCAACCAACCACGCATGCTGAGCTCCCCGGTCATTTCAGTGCTTTTCAGTCAGCTTTTCCCGCTTCTGAGGGCATAATTCCAATGCCGAGTAGGAATTTGTTTTATCCTTCTGATGCTTGTGGACATGTGTCAAGCAGGACTTTGCCGGAGATCATGGCTCCAGGAGCAAAGGGCTCAGGCACCCTCCTTCTTAGCTCGCAGTCTTCCGAGTCCTGGCCACCAGGCAGTGATGTTACTCAGCAGCCATCTCCCCCGTCAGGACAGGTCTCACCGCCTCCAGAGAATGCTCTGGGCACAGATACAGATGGGTACCCTGATGTCACCACTGCTTTGGGCCAGAGTCTAGACAAAGCCGTCCCTCCAGGCACATACCGTCCTGCAGCTCTGTCGCCGATGGCCCTTGCTCTCAGCAGCAGCGGTGCACGTTGGGCTCTGTTTCCGACTCCTCTAGCCTCTGGCTCCTTTTCTGCTCAATCAGCTGGCATGTCACATAACCCCTTTCTTCCTGGCGACTCCAGTGAGGCATCAGAATGGCCTGGCCACTCAATGGTCCCAAGTGGTGTGGGTGACTCTCATGTCCAGAGCCCGGTGTCTTCGTTCAGACCGTACACGTGGTGTGTGTCCTGCGCTGCAGTGTCGTCCCGGCCCATGGTGTCAACGAGCCTCACGGAAAAGGACGCGGGATCGGGTGATGCTGCTGAGACCCTGTCCCCCACCCCTTTGGAAGCCAGCAGTATCTCTCCACTGAGCAGCGTCGTCAGAGACTTCTCTGAATTTGAGGAAGATTCTCAAGAGTTTAATACACTTTTCCCCTCCAGGCCGATGGTTCCTCTCTCTTCTCCATCCGGGGAAATCTCAGCCACCAGAGTCAGTGTTTCAGCCAAGGGGGAGATGAGCAGTGTTGTGGCCGTGCAGGTGTACCCTCCCCACGGCCACCCCTCAGTGCCTGGGTCGGCTGATGCTGCTCTGGGCTCCGCCTCTGTGGCTCAAGTGATGCCGTCCAGCTTGACAGCCGTGCTGTCCTCGGTTGCCCCCGGCGTCCTTCTCGACTCTTCTTTCCCCATCACAGCAAACAGAAACACACCGTCGCTCACTGTTAGCAGCCCAGGTCTTTTTACGTCTTACAGTTCAGACCCGCCGGCAGAGTCTTCACTTTTCCCGGACCGAGAACCTGTCGGTTTTTCCCAACTTGAAACTGCAAGTATTTGGGGTTCTGCATCCAGTTTTTTCTCTACTCCACCGCTGGAATACAGCAGCGGCGTCCCTCCACCTTCGGAAGTATTTGCTTCTCCGTCTCTGAGATCAAGGGATCTGCCTATGTTTGTTTCTCAGGCATTTTCCAGCTTGGTTGAGACACCTACGTTGACTGACGCAATCAATTCTCAGTCAGCGCAGCCCTCTGTTCCCGGTTCCACAAGCCTGGAGTTTTCTCAGCCCTGGCCAAGCTCAGACTTTCTTTTAAGCACGCTCACTGCTCTCCCTGGTTACTCTGTGATGCCACGGCGCTCCAGCTTCCCCTCTGATTCTCTGAAGTTTTCTGCAGCGCCCACAGTGTCGCTGGCAGACACTGAAGCTCATTTTACCTCAGCTTTCACTGAAACTACCTCCTCTGTTGAGTCTTCACTCATGCCCCGTGAATCTGCAGTCCCTACCCTGGTGCCCTCCAGCTCTGAGCCCGTTTTGACTGCGGACTCTCACTTCATGTCACTTTGGACTGCTGTTCCTACTTCCCCTGTTTTAACTGAACCTTCTCTCTTTTCAACCCCAACACCTTCTGGTTATATCAGTGCTGTAAATGATCACACGTCTGTCTTACCCTCTTTCCCGGAAGTCACCCCTCCCAGCACAGTGCTGGTCACTGCCGGGCACCTGCCGTCAGCATCCTCGACTGTTCCTGACGTGACCCCCTCGCCTCTGCCTACAGAGCCTACAGGTGGTTCGCGTGGGCCGTCCTTCACACCCGCGGATTTACCAAGGAACACCTCCGCTGAACCAAGCGTGTCTGATACCAGTGGTGCCCCTGAGAATTCTGGTCACACGACCCTGAACAGCAGAACTGCCAGTCAGGATGCCCACGAGGGCGGCACGGTTCTCCCCGCACCGTCCCTTCATCCCGTGACCACCCCCACTCCCGAAGCATCAGTTCTTACTCCAGCACCGGTCACCACCAAATCGCCATACGTGTGTGATATTACAGTTCCTGATGCCTATTTGATCACAACTGGTAAGCCCCTGCTTCATGTCCCTTCTCTTAGTCGGGGTGATCTTCAAAGGTGCTAATACGAAACGCGTTTATGATGTGCAGCTCTGGGGCAAAGTATAAGGTCTGGGTCCAGACAACTCCTCACTGCTTTCCCAGCTCCCATGAGTTCTCCGGACGGTTAGCTTCTCTAAGCCTCAGTTTCCACGACTGTTAAACAGGGAGGATGGTGGCACTTACTTCTTTGGGTTGTTACAGAGATTTCAATGCGTTAATGCATATAAAATACTTAACCCAGTGCCTGGCCTATATAATAAGTGAGGACAAAATGTTACAGATTAGTAGCAATGAAAACAGGTTTAAATGAACCTTAGAAGTGTTTGCTAGGATCTTTATCTTTGGACCTCATAACCCACTGGATGCATAGATGACGCAGTTAAAGTAAAACACTTTCATGTTTAGTTCAAGCAGTTAGTTGGACAAATGTGTAAGGGCCTCCACTGCAATTTCTTACTCATTCACCTTTCTCACTTTTCCTGGAAAAGAGGGGGATCATTGTTTTTATATGAAAGTGTTAGTTATTCAGTGGTGTCTGACTCTTTACGACCCCACAGACTAGCCCACCAGGCTCCTCTGCCCATAGAATTCTCTAGGCAAGAACACTGGAGTGGGTAGCCATTCCCTTCTCCAGGGGATCTTCCCGAGCCAGGGATCGAATCCAGGTCTCCTGCATTGCAGGTGGATTCTTTAGCATCTGAGCCATCAGAGAAGCCAAAGAGAGCCACATGGGGTGACAGTGTCCTCTGAGCTGAGTCACAGACCTTGATCTTCTCCCCAGCCTGCCGTCTGAGTTACTGGCCAACAGGCGGCAGCTTCTCTTGCAGCTGCTTGGCTGTTTTAGGCAGGAACCCCGAGTATGCCGGATGTCATGTCTGAACAAGTCTGGCAACCGTGGCCTCCCATTAGATTTTCCCACTTGTTCCTCCTGAGAAGTGGCAGGTGTGCGTCAAGCCAGCATCCTGTTCATATGCACTGAAGTATAATGTGCGGTTGATCAGCAGCCTGGTTCTGCGCATTGGTTGGGATGGGGATAAGGGATAGAAAGGAAGATGGCAGGAGAGGAGGAGCAGGCAAGGAGCCGAGTGGTCAGGGAAGGTGGAACTGGGAGGAGGGAGGAGGACGCACTGGGTCTTTTTTCTCCACGCTGAGGCCAAGGGAGCCCGTGGGTCCTCTGCACATTCATGATGACACTAACCTGCCTTGCAGTGCTGGCCCGCAGAGCCGTGCAGGAGTATATCATCACATCCATCAAAGAGGTGTTGAGGACCCACTTTAACCGCGTGGTGGAACTCAAGGTGGGTCGCATGGTGTGGAAATCTGGACAGGGAGCTTGGGTGGATTGCACGTCACAGTGGGAGCAGGACATTTGCTTTCCTCTCTCCCCCTCCCTCCTCCTGGTGGACACCTTCTCTTCCTTTGGATCACCCCTCAAACATCCAGTTCTCCAAGGAAGCCTTTCTGACCCCAGACGAGGCCAGGTTTTAGTCCATCAGGGGACGTGTTGGCAGAGTGGGAACAAAGGGCTCTAAGACTCGAGTCTGGGGTGATGACCTAAGGCTCTTGCTTCCCTTGATTTACATGAAAGGACTTGGATGAGAGTTTGGACTGAGTGTGTGTGTATGTTTCTGTGTGTTGAGTGAGGTGGGTTTCTAGGTGCTTTATGCTGGATGCCTGCTAGTGCCTCCTGTCCCCTGCTGAGCTCACAAAGCCACGTTCTAGGCTGGCGCCATCCTGAACGGAGCCATGAGCCACGTGTGGCTGTTGAGCATGTGGAATGGGGCTTGTCCTGAGTGAGATGTGCTGTCAGTGCAAAATAAACACCTGATTTCAGAGACTCAGTGCAAAAGGGAATGCAAAGTATCTCATTAATCATGTTTTTGCATTGCCTACAATTGAGATGATATTTCATATATGGTTTAAGTAAAATGTTTTAAAAATTAATTTCACCTGTTTATTTTTATATTTTTAAATGTGGCTACTAGAAATTTAAACATTACATATGTGGCTCACATATTTCTTGTGGATAGCTCTGCTTAATAGAGTTAGTGCTCCTTTTTATGTGGGATAAATACAATAAAATACCTTGAATTTTTCTGAATTCCTTATTTGGTTCCTGTTATTGACTACTCTCCTTTTTCACAGCCCTTGCTCTTGTAATTTTGTGCTTTTGTTGAGAAAGTTGACAGATATGTGAGAGGAATAACTAAAATAAAATTTTAATTATCTCTGAACCCATATCCCTTCATTTAAAATTATTTTTTAAACTTTATTATTTTTCTTTTTTTTTAAATACTGGAGTGGGTAGCCCTTCCCTTCTATAGGGGATCTTCCCAACCCAGGGACTGAACCCAGGTCTCCCGCATTGGACTGAACCCAGGTCTCCCGCATTGCGGGTGGATTCTTTACCAGCTGAGCCACAAGGGAAGCCCTAACTTTACTTTTCTACTTAATACAACTTCCTTTAGTTTGAGTTATGTTACCCTCAAATTTTCTAATTAATGTATTTTGTCTTTATTTTTATAGGTTTATGAGCTATTTGCCGACTTCACTTTTCTGGTAACATCTGGTCCCTTTGTTTACACGGCAATATCCGTCATCAATGTACTTATAAATAGTAAACTTGTACGAGACCAAACTCCTTTAATCTTGGCTGTGAAACCCTCCTTCCTTGTGCCAGAGTCCAGGTTCCAAGTTCAAACAGGTAAGAAGACTTAAGTATAGTTGTTCTGATTTGTAAATAGAATTTCATTTTTTTTTTAATGTTTTAAAATAGTTTGGGGAGGATTGTGTCAAAGCTTGTTATTCAGAATTTCAAAAAACTTTATAATGATGGTGAATTTCCAGCTTATATAAAAGTGCACAGAATAATATAAGGAACCCCTAGGTACTCATTGTACGGCTTCAGCAATTGGTGGCTCAGACAGTAAAGAGTCCGCCTGCAATGCAGGAGACCTGGGCTCAAGCCCTGGGTTGGGAAGCTCCCTGGGTTGTGAAGATTCCTCTGGAGGAGGGCATGACAGCGCGCTCTAGTATTCTTGCCTGGAGAATCCCCAGGGACAAAGGAACAGTCCACGCGGTTGCAAAGAGTCAGACGCAACTGAGTGACTAACACACAACAGTTTTCAACTCCTAGCCAGTTTTGTTACATCTTTGTCCCCAGATAAGCCCCCTCCTCTCACGTTATTTTGATATGGCCCCGTGTCATCTCATTCATGAATGTTTCAACCTGTGCCTCTAAAAGATAAGACTATTAAACATATATACACACACATAAAACATACTCGTGCATACATACACACATCTATTCACAATATCATTGTCACACCCCCTGGAATTAACAGTAATTCCTTAATGTCATTTAAATTTTTATTATGGACTTCTAAAAACATACAGAAGTAGAAAGAATACTGTAGTTAGCCCACATATGTGCATACAAACTTAAAAAATTATCAACATTTCCCTAATTTTGTTCATCTTACACAGACTTTTTTGAGGAAGCTAGAGTATTTTAAAACAATATCAGACACCATGTCATTTCACCCATACATACATAAGAATTCATCACTAGTGAATTTATTTATACTTCAAATGTTTCAGTGTTGTATCTTTTGATGCCCCAGTTATTATCTTAGATATTTTTCCATTTTAAAATGGTATGAGTCACCTTCACATTGCTTGTAGTCCTTTGGTACAGTTGGCTTTTCACGTTTCCATGTTATGATACATGTAAATAATACATCACGGACTCTTGTATACTGTTGGTGGGAATGTAAATTGGTGCAGCCACTATGGAAAACAGCATGGAGGTTTCTCAAAAAACTGAAAATAGAACTACCATATGATCCAGCAGTTCCACTCTTGGATGTGTATCCAAGAAAATGAAAACACTAATTCAAAAAGATACGTACACCTCAGTGTTCATAGCAGCATTATTTTCAATAACCCAAGACAGAGAAGCACCCAAGTGCCTGTCAACAGATGAATGGATGGTGTGATATGTGTGTGTGTGTGTGTGTGTGTGTGTGTGCACATGTATATAATGGTGACGCTCAGTCATGTCAGACTCTTTGCGAACCCATGGACTGTAACCCACCAGGCTCCTCTGTCCATGTGAATTTCCCGGCAAGAATATTGAAGTGGGATGCCATTTATTCCTCCAGGGAGTCTTCCTGACACAGGGTTTGAACCTGTGTCTCCTGCATTGGCAGGTAGATGCTTTACTGCTGAGCCACCTGGGAATCCCTTTATATTTGTATACTATTCAGACAAAAAAAGGAATGAAAAATTTGCCATTTGCAAGAACATGGATGGACTTAGAGGGTATTATTCTAAGTGAAATTAAGTCAGAGAGAGAAAGACAAATACTATGTCTTTGTCAATAAAACAGAAAAGAAATAGACTCATAGAGAACAAACTAGTATTTACAAGCAGAGATTACCAAGGGTGGGGACAATATAGATATAAGAGATTAAGGGGTTGCGAACTACTATGTATAAAATAAATAAGCTACAAGGGTATATTGTATAACACAGGGAATATAGCTAGTATTTTACAACTATCAATGAAATATAACCTTTAAAAATTGTGGATCAGGGTGTTGTACACTTGAACCTTACATAATCATGTACATCCACTATCCTTCAGTAAGATAATAATTTTATAGAGCTTAACCGTGTACTTATGGAGAAGGCAATGACAACCCTTTACAGTACTCTTGCCTGGGAAATCCCATGGATGGAGGAGCCTGGTAGGCTGCAGTCTATGGGGTCGCTACGAGTTGGACACAACTGAGCGACTTCACTTCACTTTCACTAACCGTGTACTATGGGACAGAGTTCATTGATTTAGACACTGTTTTGTCCCTCTCCTCATATTAAATACTCAAGAAACGCCTAGTTCAGGGGACTGTGTTGCTGTCCTTCTTTTCAGTACTCCAGTTTGTGCCTCAGAGTGTGGACACCGGCTTCTGCAACTTCACCCAGCGCATCGAGAAAGGCCTGATGATAGCTCTCTCAGAAGTGAGAAAGCACCACCAGGGGAGGTATAACCTCACGGTGCAGGTGAGAATAGCCTTGAGTGCAGAACAAGATGCTTTATCTTTTCAAGAGGAACCCGTTTCTTAATGTTTTGTTTCAAACACACTTAACTCTTACTGATTCACTCTGGCAGAGGAGATTCGGTTCTCATGGATTAGAGAGCATCTCCTTCCATGACGTTGAGCCCACAGAGCATGAATAGGCTAAATATATTTGAAAGATTGCAAAGTGGCGCAACAACCAGGGAGCTCAGATGTGGTGAGCTGAAGAGAGATGAGCCTACGTGGGAAATGTAAGACTGTTCTAAAAAAGAACAGTATCAACTTAAATATCCAATGAGGGGAATGCCCGAATACACTGGAGTTTCATAGTATGGAATTTCATTTCATGGAACATCATGAAGTACAGTGCTTCACTGTATGAACGGAACATAGTACTAATCAAAGAACAGGCTTTGTACTACATGGAAACTGATGTTTTTACATTTCTTTGATATTTATTCCTCCATCTTTTTCTTTTTTGAATTCATGTTAAAAAGACCTTGAAGATCCTGGATCCCCCATGCGTATTTCTTACTTTTTCCCTCTCTCTCTCTCTCTAATAGTTATTTATATATTGTTGGTTGTGTCAGGTCTTAGTTGCAGCATGCGGGATCTTTTGTTGTGGTGTTCAGGGTCTTCATTGCGGTGTGAGGGCTTCTCTCTAGTTGTGGCACAGGCAGGCTCAGTAGTTGAGGCACACGGGCTTCATTGTCCTGCGACATGTGGGATCTTAGTTCCCCGACCAGGAATCAAACCCAAGTCCCCTGCATTGGAAGGTGGATTCTTAACCACTGGACCACCAGGGAAGTTCCTCTATCTCTTTTTGAAATTCCCTACTTTTTGCGGATTTCTAAATCTTGTCCTCCTAGTTATTGACGTAGTCTTCAGCTGTGTTCATTACGTTTTTCATTTCTTCTATTGAATTTTCCTTTAGCTATCATTTATTTTTCATTGTTATTTGCTCTTTGTTTCATTGCAGGCTTCCTATAGTAATGCAGGCTTGTCTTGAATGATGTTGCGATATTCCCTTGAAAGTTTCTGAGGATGTTAATTAGAATTTTTAATAAGTTGTCTTCCATGTCCTAAGTTTTCTCGGCATTCTTTGCCATTGTTCCGTGTTTATCTTGGGTCTTCACTTTCATGCTATTAGTTTTCCGTAAACATCTGCTGGCCGTTAGTGGTTGTCTTTAGGAATGAGGAAGAAGGTGGTTTTAGCACTTTGTTCATCTTTCCCCTTCAGCTGTAGAGTCTGTGTCTATATCAGCCCTCTCTCCTGATAGGAGAGTTCCCTGGAGCCCTGGGTACCAGGCAGTATGTGGTCAGGGTTAGGCGACCGTCGAATGAGATGAGGAGGTTGTATCCTGGGGATGGGGTGTGTTGATGTATTTTTCATGGCAGAATAGCTCCTTCTTTCACGCTTTTTCCTTCTTTGTCTCTTGTGTGCACTGTGGTTATTTTCACCCACCTTCCTGCTTAGAGGCTGCCCCACAACAGGTCTTGGGCTCTCTCAGACCCGGAGCTCATCTTCCTCAGGGAGCAGTTCATCCGCTTCCTGGGGTGTAGCTGGGGCTGCTAGCCCTTCTGAGTTGGCCTGGGTGTGACGTGGGAAGTGAGAGGGTTGGGAGATACCTGAATCAGTTGTTGGCTCCCAGTCTTTACCTAGTGACCCCAGTGGCTGTCCTGCAGCCCACTCTGGTCTCAGTTCCTGCAGATCTCTGGGAGGAGGCCTCCTGGGGCCTCTGTGCTTGTGTGTGTTTAGGGGTCTTGGTTCCCTCCATTCTGCTTTGTATCAACATGATTCCCACCCTGTCTCCAGCTTCCAGTAATTTGACAGAATCTCTGGTTTTCTTCTTTTCTTGGTGTCTTTGTAGATTTATTCCCCTTTGTTCATCTTATTCTTATTTCAGTGGGATTTGGGGTGGGAACGTAAAGGGGAGGAACTATAAATACATGTGCTCAGTTCTCTACTTAATGTAAAAAATGTTTTCAATAAACTGAGGATTTAAAATTATTACAAAAGGGAACCTAGTTGTGAAGCCAATTACTTTTCCTTTAAAAATACTCTTTAAAAAAATAAAATTGGTGAGGGAAATTGTAAGAGAGAAATCATAGTCAGGCTTTTAGCTAGATGTTTTAATTTATCTTAGAAACTTATTCCAATATCTTTCTTTCAGATCTTGAATATCACTGTGGGATCTTCGAGGCTGGCTCCTCACCGGGGTCCGGTGAACATCGTCTTTGCTGTCAGAGGCTCGCAGGGGTTTCTGAACGGATCCGAAGTGAGCGAGCTGCTCAGAAACCTGAGCGTGGTGGAGTTCAGTTTCTACCTGGGGTACCCGGTGCTGCAGATTGCCGAACGTGAGTGGTGCTCTCCTGGGGAACGTGGCTGCGAGCGCTTGCGTTGGTGGACCTCTTCAAACGGAAGAGCTAACAGAAATCCAGAATATAAATTAGATAAAACTGGAGCTTCTCAGATCACGCGGGGGTGGGCCTCCAGAGCCCTCCTCTCCCCCCAGGCTTGCTTTGTTATTCTCTTTAGAGAGCCAAGGGTGCTATCCAAGATTATACCAGTCCTGGAAAAGGTGAAACCAGAGGGACTGAGTAACAGATCTGTGGTTACCAGGGGGTGAAGGATGAGAGGAAAGCAGCTTGGAGTAGGGGGAGGAGGTAGTGATGAGAGTGTCTTATATATTATGGTGGTGGTTACACACTTCTATGCACTTGTCAAAACCCATAAAACTGTTAGGTTGGTGCAAAAGTAATTGCGGTTTTACACTGTTGAACATCGCCATTTGATACCAGAATACCTTCTTGAATAAATTTGGTTATGTTATACATCATTTTAATGCCCATTTCTCGCTTTATGTTTTTTTGCTAGTGACTTGTTACTGGCTGTGTATTTTATATTTATTTTAGACTATGGAAATGATGTTAAACAAAAAGCAAATTCGAGTGATTTCCTTATTTGAGTTAAAAATGGGTCGTAAAGCAGCAGAGACAACTCACAACATCAACAAAGCATTTGGGCAAAGAACTGGTAATGAATGTACAGTGCAGGGGTGGTTCAAGAAGTTTTGCAAAGGAGAGGAAAGCCTTGAAGATGAGGAACGTAGTTCGGAAGTTGACAATGGCCAGTTGAGAGCCATCAACAAATCTGATCCTTTTCCAACTACATAAGCAGCTGCTGAAGAACTCAACATTGACGATTTTACAGTCATTTGGTATTTGAAGCAAATTGGAAAGGTGGAAAAGCTCAGTAAGTGGGTGCCTTGTGAGCTGACTGAAAATAAAAAACAAATTGTCATTTTGAAGTGTCCTCTTATTCTAGACAACGACAGTGAACCATTTCTCAATCAGATTGTGTCGTGGGGTGAAAAGTGGATTTTATATGACAACCAGCAGTGACTAGCTCAGTGGTTGGACCAAGAAGAAGCTCCAAAGTACTTCCCAAAGCACCAAAAAAGGTCATTGCCACTGTTTGGTGGTCTGCTGCTGGTCTGATCCACTACAGCTTTCTGAATCCTGGCGAAACCATTCCATCTGAGGAGTATGCTCAGCAAATTGATGAGGTACCCTGAAAACTGCAACACCTGCAGCCAGCTTTGGTCAACAGAAAGGGCCCAGTTCTTTTCCACAAAAACACCTGACCACATGTCACACAACCAATGTTTCAAAAGTTGAATGAATTGGGCTCTGAAGTTTTGCCTCATCTGCCATATTCACCTGACCTCTTGCCCACCAGCTACCACTTCTTCAAGCATCTTGACAACTTTCTGCAGAGAAAATGCTTCCACAACTAGCAGGATGCAGAAAATGCTTTTCAAGAGTTCATCAGATCCTGAAGCATGGATTTTCACACTACAGGAATAAACAAACTTATTCCTCATTGGCTAAGATGTGTTGGTTGTAATGGTTCTTATTTTGATTGATAAAGATATGTTTGAGCCTAGTTATAATGAATTAAAAATCATGGTCCAAAACCGCAATTATGCTTGCACCAACCTAAATATACAGCAAAAAGACCACAGTTTACTGTGTGTACATTTAAGAAGAAAAAAGAAACAGAAGTGAAAACCAACAACACCTTCCTTCCTGGTGGAAACAGTTCAATTCACAGTACAAAGGGAGTGGAGTCGGGATAGGGGAAATATTTACTTCAAAAAAACAGTAGATTCCAGAGTTGAAGTCAAGGAAAAAAACCAGATATCAAATTCTTTTTCAGAATGGAACAGCCAGTGGCTTAATGATTATTACCGTGTTCTGTGTGTTAGTTGCTCAGTTGTGTCGACTCTTTGCAACCCCATGGACTGTGGCCTGCAAGGCTGCTCTGTCCATGGGATTGTCTAGGCAAGAATACTGGAGGGGGTAGCCATGCCTTCCTTCAGGAGATTTCCCGACCCAGGGATCGAACCCAGGTCTCCCGCATTGCAGGCATATTCCTTACCATTTGAGCTACCTGGGAAGCCCTTATCGTATGTTAGTGTAGTGTTAATTAAATGAAAAAGAGTAACTTGTAAAATGCAGAAGTAGACAGGGATGAAATTGTTATTTACGAATAGCAACTTTCAGTGATACGTTGTGCAGGTATGGATGAACTAATAGGTATGCCAGACATTGGGTCACTTTACCCTGGCTGAGTCATTGCTGGGAATTTCCAGGGCTCTGAGGAACACGGAGTGAAGGCTGGTTGCTCTGGAACTGTGACATTTCAAGGGGAACTTATGGGTGAGCTCTGTGAAACAGTGTCCCATGATGTCGCCCTTTCTTTCCTTTTCTCCCTCTTTCTCCTAGAGGCTGACATGCTCAGGACCCTGTCACTGCCTCTGCCTTCACCCCAGCCTGGCACCCTAGCCTTGCGCCCACAGACAGAGCTGATTAGTGAAGGAGAGATGGCATATTGTGACTTTATCCCTTGCTCTCTAGAACACTCACCTTTCTGACTGTTGCAAACATGTATTTTTTTTTTTTTTTAACAGATCTTTCTGCTTTTCTAACTCTTTCCTTCTTATAGCCTTCCAGTACCCGCAGCTCAACTTATCTCAGCTGTTGAAGTCCTCCTGGGTAAGAACAGGTATGTTTAACTTACATAATGTTTTGAGAAACTGTAAGAGGAAGAAGCCTGTGCTGGTGTATTGAGAGGGACACCGCCTTTCCTGTTTCTGAGTCCTAAATTCAGGGCAACATGTACCTTAGATTCTTGGCAAAGAATGAATGAGAAAAGGGATTCAGATTCTACCGCGAGAATATGTCCCACTGAGTTATGGCACAGAAAGGATTGGCTTTCTTTAAAATTCATACATCAAGTCCAGGACAAAGTCTAAGAGGAATTGACAGTCTTCTGACCAGAACAGGACAAGGTTCCAAAGCAAGGATCTCTTCTTTTCCCCTAAAAGCCTCATATCATATGTCTGGCTTGACAAGGACAAATAAGGTAACTTGGTGAGCAGTTAAGAAGCATGTTTTAAAGTCTTGTGGGCCTGGGTCAGATATTCATAGCCGTGGAATTGCAGATAAAGGGTTTCTAACTTGGGACACAAAAGAGTAAAAGATGCCCAGCCTATGGCAGTGTGGAAGCAGCCTGGTACTCCACTGGTTGTGGGAGGAAGCTTGCAAAGTGGGGAACATCACTATGGACAGGTTCGTGGGCCTGCAAGTTCTCATTGCTCCTGCGCAACACAATGCCTGATAAAGGCCCCACCTCTTTGCATGGTACAGTGGCCTTATTTTTGAAATAATTTTCCTAGTGGTTAAGTGACTTGCACGTGGTCCTATCTCAAAGGGAATCTGAGCCGGTTTTGGCTGAAAAACTCAGACTTTTTTCTTCTATATCATGCTGCGAAGTCGTTGTCTGTTCAGATAATCCAGATGTCTGAACACAGGCTTCCTTATCTCAAGTCAGTTAATGAGTCTGAATCTTGAGTCAAGATAGAATATGAGCTCAGACCATTTACAGAAATTTTGAAATCAGTTCAGACAAAACATTTGATCTTGTGTAGGAACTCTCAGCTCTAAAACTCCTGCGTTGCTGAACTCCTGGGACTTCTGGCTACCAGTCTTTGTGAACTTTAGAGATAAGACCCATGACCTACCATCCCTGAGGCTCTCCCACACCCCATTTGTCTTCCCTCTTTCCCCTTTTAATGTCTCCTTCCTAGGGATTGGCATTTGATAGTAAGCCTGTGTTAATTTCCTTTACATACACTCGTTCCTCTCCACTGTTAACTTGTTTGGGGGCCTGTGTGTGTTTCACCTTAAATGTAGTCCTCCTGGGTGTTGTTGAGAAGCAACTCCAGAATGAAGTGTTTCAAGCTGAGATGGAGCGCAAGCTGGCCCAGCTGCTCAGCGAAGTTTCCACCAGAAGACGGATGTGGAGAAGGGCCACCATCGCTGCTGGGAACAACATGGTGCAGGTAAGGACAAGGCCAAAGGAGGAGGGAGGGGAAAGAGAGAGGAGCCATCTAAAAATGGGCCATGTTTTCATGCAAATGGAAAATGCCAGGAGAAAAGTCTTGATAAATAGACTGATTGCTGTCTTAAGCAGCAGTGAATGTGTCAGCATTTCAGTTCCGCTAGAGTCTGGACGGATACTTCCCGAGTCCTTAGTAACTGGTCAGTTCAGCAAATGGCCTTGTGGGGACCACAAAGAATGTATAAGTGGATTGCCGCTGGATGACCTGATTTTATGGAGTGGTGCTCATTATTGATGGCATCGTAGGGATAAATCATTCAGCTGAGAGGCCTTGGGAGACGGGAAAAAGGAAATGTACTGTCCTCTGCCCCAGCGCTCTGTCTTCCCCACCTCCCCCAGCTCTGGTTGTCTCTTGTTCCCAAGTTGTCTTCACGACATAAACTGGCAGAAAGGCTGCAATGACAGATCCATTTGAATCGGAAAGTGGCCCACTTAAAAACACATGCTCAAGAGTTGATGGTTGGGGCTGTAATTATTTCCCATCTTGAAATGAATTACGTTATTTTGGATTTTCATCTTTACCAAATGCTGACTTTTAAAGCCAGGGAAATGGGATATTTAGAGCTATGTCATTTCAGAGACAAGAAGCCAGGGTGAAACCCTAGCATGCAGAGACGTGGAGGCTGGTGGTTTAGAGGCTTTAGCGAGAAAGGTGTGAAGCTGACACTTGGGTGGGGAGCTGGCCATTTTGCTGAGAACTGGCATCACCATCATCCCTCAGCTCTCTTACCAAGTTTTCTCCTGTAAATGTTGCTCTTTATTTTCCCTCCCAGAAAGGTGGTTGTTAGGTTTCTAAACTAGTTTCTTTGCCAGATGCTATAGAATATGGAGAAATTGAGAAACTAAAAAAAAAAAACCAAAACAAAAACAAAAAACCAGAGAATATTAAACAAATAACTGTAATACTAAGAATAAAAATGAACATAAAAAGCCTTGCCTTATTTAGCAGCCTTGGCTTCACAGAGCTCAAGGTCTGGGTGGAGGTTAATTTATGCACATAAAATAGCTATAGAGGACCATGAAATTCCATAATGATACGCTTAATTAGTTGTACAAGTTCCCTAAGACAGAAATGTGGAATATGTGAAAGTTAACCAAGTCACCCTAGGCTAATGGTGCCATCTAATGAATTGCTTAGAAAACATACCCTACATGTCTTCCGCTTTAGAGTGACCAAACATGGAGACGTAGGCAAGGATTTATGTACAATTAGGACTCTTCATCAAAACACAATGCTATGGCTGATTCATGCTGATATTTGGCAGAAACCAATGCAATATTATAAAGCAAATAAATTTAATTAAAAAAAGAAAAAAAAACCATAATGTGTAAAGACCCTATTGTATAGCACACGAAACTCTCCTCAGTGTTATGTGCCAGCCTGGATGGGAGGGGAGTTTGAGAGAGAATGGATTCATGTTTTATACGTATGGTTTAGTGCCTTTGCCGTTCACTTGAAACTACCGCAATGTTGTTAATCTGCTATACCTCAACACAAAGTATTTTTGGTGTTAAAATAAAAAAAAAAAAAAACCCATAATGTGTAAAAGTGAAAGTATTAAAACAGACTCAAAGTCTAGCAATTAGAGAATGGGCAAATAAACTGTAGTGAAATCTTTATGTTAGAATGTCCCATTATCATTTTTTTTTTAATTAGTGAGGGGATATAGAAACAAGCTCAAGTAAAAAGAGGCTGCAAATGAATATATGCAATGTAATCCAAATATTAATGTACATATTATGAAAAAAGTGATGGGGGAATATGCCAGAATATTTGCAATGATTTTCTTTGGTTGATTGAGTTTCAGGTGATTTTTGTTACATTCTTTATCCTTATTTTCCTTGTTCTTCAAAATTTCTCCAATGAGCATATAATTTATATAGTTGAATATGTGATTTTGATCAGAAAATATTTTTAAAAAATAAAATAGAAAATGTTGCCCCAAATGATGACTGTCACAGCCTGGTTTTATGGATTTCAGATATGAATCTGATAAGAAGTCATCTAGGAAGGATGTTGGGATTAGATTTTACAGACTGGTACTTTCAGATTGGAGAAGCATGTAGAATTTTTAATCAAGGTAGATGTCACTGGATATTTAGGTGTATGGTTTCTGCAAGAAGAAGCATTTCTAAAACTTATCCGAACTTTAAAATGGAATAAATAGGCACATAGGTAGACAGGCAGGTGGATATAATCTATTGTGTTTCAGTAGCCCTTTATAGTATTCCATCCTAAGGCTAATGAAAATCAGCTACTACAGCACAGTTCTGGGGGAGAAAGTAGGTGGTTAGGGAGCAGAAGTGGTCAAGGAACTAGCCTAGAAACAGCAAATGAAGGGCTGAACAGGTGAGCCATTCTTAAGATGTAGAGGTATAAAGAATAGATTCTCCAGGGATGAGAGTTTGGACCTATGTTAAGGATCTTTATACATGATCTGGAAGTAGGCGTTCACAATGAAATCATGAAATAGTGGCCCAATCCAGTGGTGAAGAAAGAGGCCAACAGCCTTGTCCAGAGCACAGGGCACTATTACAGTTCTGTATTGTGGCTAGAAAAGTAGCAGCTACATTTTGCCAATGGCAAATGTAGAGACCAAACATTCAAATTACATGTCTAAAATAGAGGGCTTGGGGTTACCGTTGATCATTCTCTCAGAATGTCAGCCCACTATTTTGCTAGAGTCTAAAGGGGCCATAAAGTTGTTGCATATTACTAAGAGAAATAGAAACAAAATGGAAAGCTATATTTATGCAAAACTGTGATATAGCAAGTGTCCTAGATTCTGAAGTACTGATGTAACAGGATTCCCTGTTAACACCAGAGAGATACAAATTTTGGGACAAATCAAAGTATTGTTTGACCCAGCAGATAATGAATGTATGAGATTTTTTCCCAACTTGATTGTGAAGTAATTGGCATATAACATTGTGTAAGTTTAAAGTGTACAGTGTGATGATATGCTTTATGTATGTTTGTTTAGTTGCTAAGTCACGTCCAACTCTTTTGTGACCTCATGGACTATAGGGGGCTCCTTTATCCATGGGATTTCTTGGGCAAGAATACTGGAGTGGGCTGCCATCTCCTTCTCCATTGATTTATATATACATTGTGAACCAGTTACTAATGTAAGATTAGTTAGCACATCCATGGCTCACATATTTACTTTGTGTGTGTATGTGGTGAGAAGTTTTAAGGTCTGTTCTCTTAGCAACAAGTATGCAGTACAATATTATTAACTGTAGTCACCATGCTATACATTGGATCCCTAGAACTTGATGACTGGAAGTATACCTGCTTTGACTACCATCTCCCTATTTCTCTTCCCCTCCACCCTCGCAATCACCAATCTACTCCTTCCATGAGCTTGACTTTTTTAGATTCCCCACGCGTGAGATCATACAGTATTTGTCTTTGTCGGACTTACTTCACTTAGTGTAATACATTCAAGGTTCTTCCCACATAGTTGCAAATGATGGGATTTTCTTCTTCTGGATGAATAATATTCCATTGTGTGTGTACATGCATGTGTATGTATCATATCACATTTTCTTTATCCACTTGTCCCTAGATGGACACTTAGGTTACTTCCATGTCCTGCCTGTTGAATATAGTGAACTTGGAGTGCAGATATCTTTTCAAAGACAGTGGTTTCATTTACTTTGGATATGTACTCCAAAGTGGAGCTCCTGGACCATATACTGGTTCTAGTTTTAAATTTTTGAGGAACCTCCACACTGTTTTCCATGGTGGCTGTACCAACTTACATTCCCACCAGTAGTGCACAAAGGTTCCCTTTTCTCTACATCCTCACTAGCATTTATCTCCTATGCTTTTGATAATAGTCGTTCTAATAGATGTGAGGTGATATCTCTCTGTGGTTTTGATTTGCATTTCCATGATAATTAGTGATATTGAGTTCCTTTTCATGTACCCACTGGCTATTTGTGTATCTCTGGATATATGTTTGTTCAGATCTTATGCCCATTTGTTTCCAAGGGAGATACCAAGGGAACATTTCATGCAATGATGGGCATAATAAAGGAAAGAAATGGACCTAACAGAAGAAGAAGATATTAAGAAGAGGTGACAAGAATACACAGAACTATACAAAAAAGATCTTAATGACCCAGATAACCATGATGGTGTGATCACTCAACCTAGAGCTAGACATCCTGGAGTGTGAAGTCAAATGGGCCTTAGGAAGCATCATTACGAACAAAACTAGTGGAGGTGATGGAATTCCACTGGAGCTATTTCAAATCCTGAAGGATGATGCTGTGAAAGTGCTGCATTCAATACGCCAGCAAATTTAGAAGACTCATCAGTGGCCACAGGACTGGAAAAGGTCAGTTTTCATTCCATTCTCAAAGAAAGACAATGACAAAGAATGTTCAAACTACCGCATCATTGCACTCATCTCACATGCTAATAAAGTAATGCTCAAATTCTCCAAGCCAGGCTTCAACAGTACGTGAACCGTGAACTTCCAGATGTTCAAGCTGGATTTAGAAAAGGCAGAGGAACCAGAGATCAAATTGCCAACATCCGTTGGATCATCACAAAAGCAAGAGAGTTCCAGAAAAATATCTACTTCTGCTTCATTTACTTTCCTAAAACCTTTGTGTGGATCACAGCAAGTTGTGGAAAATTCTTCAAGAGATAGGAATACCAGACCACCTTATCTGCTTCCTGAGAAATCTGTATGCAGATCAAGAAGCAACAGAACTGGACATGGAACAACAGACTAGTTCCAAATTGGTAAAGGAATATGTCAAGGCTGTATATTGTCACCTTGCTTATTTAACTTATATGCGAAGTACATCATGCAAAATGCCAGATTGGATGAAGCACAAGCTGGAGTCAAGATTGCTGGGAGAAATGTCAATAACCTCAGATATTCAGATGACAGCACCCTGATGGCAGAAAGTGAAGAGAAACTAAAGAGCCTCATGATGAAAGTGAAAGAGGAGAGTCAAAAAGCTGGCATAAAACTCAGCACTCAAAAAATTAAGATCATGGCATCCAGTCCTATCACTTCATGGCAAATAGATGGGGAAACAATGGAAACTGTGACAGACTTTATTTCTGTGGGCTCCAAAATCACTGAAGATGGTGACTGGAGCCATGAAATTAAAAGGCGCTTGCTCCTTGGAAGAAAAGGTATGACCAACCTAGACGGCATATTATAAAGCAAAGACACTACTTTGCCAACAAAGGTCCATCTAGTCAAAGCTATGGTTTTTCCAGTGGTTGTGTAGGGATGTGAGAATTGGACCATAAAGAAAGCTGAGCACCAAAGAATTGATGCTTTAGAACTGTGGTGTTGGAGAAGACTAAGAAGAGTCCTTTGGACTGCAAGGAGGTCAAGCCAGTCAGTCCTAGATGAAATCAACCCTGAATATTCAATGGAAAAACTGATGCTGAAGCTGAAGCTCTAATACTTTGGCCATCTGATGTGAAGAACTGACTCATTGGAAAAGACTCTGATGCTAGACAGTGTATTAAAAAGCAGAGACATCACTTTGCTAACAAAGGTCTGTGTAGTCAAAGCTATATATATATATATATTTTTTAAAGAAAGCTGAGTGCCAAAGAATTGATGCTTTTGAACTGTGGTGTTGGAAAAGATTCTTGAGTGCCTTGTACTGCAAGGAGATCAAACCATTCAATCCTAAAGGAAATCAGTCCTGAATATTCATTGGAAGAATTGATGCTGATGCTGAAGCTGAAGCTGTAATACTTTGGCCACCTGATGTGAAGAACTGACTCACTGGAAAAGACCCTGATGCTAGGAAACACTGAAGGCAGATGGAGAAGAGGGCAACAGAGGATGAGATAGTTGGATGGTATCTCTGACTCGATGGACGTAAGTTTGAGCAAGCTCCAGGAGTTGGTGATGGAAGGGGAAGCCTGGCGTGCTGCAGTCCATGGGGTAGCAAAGAGTTGGAAACGACTAAGTGACTGAACTGAACTGATGCTTGTTAATCAGATTTTTTTTTTTTTGCTATTGAGTTTTATCAGTTCCTTAATATATTTTGAATATTAACCCCTTATTGAATACATGATTTGCAAATATTTTATCCCATTTCATAAATTGCCTCTTCATTTTGTTGATTATTTTGCTATATAGAGGCTTTTTTGTTAACATGTAGTCCTATTTGTTTATTTTTGGTTTGTTGCTTGTGCTTTGAATGTCTTATCCAAAAACCATTGCCAAGACCAATGACAGAGCTTTTGCCATATGTTTTCATGTAGGAGTTTTGTGGTTTCAGGTGTTTCCAATTAGAGTTAATTTTTGCGTGTAAGATGGTATCCAGTTTCATCCTTTTTGATGTGAATATCCAGTTTTCCCAACTTCTTCCCAAGACTTTCTTTTCCCCATTGAGTGTTCTTGGCTTTTTTGTCACCAGGGTCTTTTGTGGTTCCATATGAATTTTAGGATTGTTGTTTTATTTCTGTAAAAATGCCATTGGAATTTTGGTAAGGACTGCATTGAATCTATAGATATCTTTGGATAGTATGGCCATTTTAACAGTATTTTTTTGATCCATGAATATGGGATATATTTCCATTTATTTGTATATTCTTTGGTTTCTTTCATTAGTGTCTTATAGATTTCAGTATACAGATGTTTACCTCCTTGGTTAAATTTATTCCTAAATAGTTGATTATTTTGATGCTATTTTGAATGGGACTGTTTCTTTTTCAGGTATTTTGTTGTTAGTGTATAGAAATACAACTGATTTTTGTATGTTTATTTTATATCTAGCAACTTTACTGAATTTACTTAGTCATTCCACTAGGTTTTTTTTTTTTTTTTCGCAGAGTCTTTAGGGTTTTCTATATATAATATCAGGTCATCTACAAACAAAGACAGTTTTATTTCTTCCTTTTCAACTTGAGTGCCTTTTCTTTACTTTTCTTGCCTGATTGTTCCAGCTAGGATTTCTAGTATTATGTTGAATAGGGGTAGTGAGAGTAAAGAATCTCATCTTATTCCTGATCATAAAAGAAAAGCTTTCAACCTTTCACCATTGAGCACAGTGTTAGCTGTGGATTTGTCATATATGATTTTTTCTATATAGAGGTATGTTTCTTCTGTATTCAATTTGTGGAGAGTTTTTATCATAAATGGATGTTGCGTTTTGTCAGATGCTTTTTTTTGCATCTGTTGATATGATTGTATGATTTATTGTTGACTTTGGTGTGCTAAGACTTAAAAATTTCTGCATTTGTGTTTCTTAAAGATATTGGTCTGTAGTTTTCTTTTCTTGTAGTGTCTATACCTGGCTTTGGTATTAAGATAATGTTAGTCTTATACAATCAATTTAAGAATGCTTCCTCCTCAATTTTTTGGAAAATTTTGAGGTTTGGCATTAGTTTTTCTTTAAATATTTGATAGAATTCACCAGTGAAATCATGTAGTTCTGGGCTTTTTATTTTTGGCTGGGAAGTTTGTGATTACTGACTTAATCTCCTTACTCATTATTAGTCTGAGTAGATTTTCTGTTTCATCATGATCCTGTCTTAGTAGGTTGTATGTTTCTAGGAATTTATCCATTTCTTCTAGGTTGTCAAATCTGTAGGCATATAATTGTTCACAGTAGTCTCTCTTGATCCTTTATGTTTCTGTGGTATTAATGTAATGTCTTCTCTTTCACTTATAGTTTTTGAGTCCTGTCTCTTATTGGTTCAGTTCATTTCAGTTCAGTTCAGTCGCTCAGTCGTGTCCGACTCTTTGCAACCCCATGAATCGCAGCACGCCAGGCCTCCCTGTCCATCACCAACTCCCGGAGTTCACTCAGACCCACATCCATCGAGTCAGTGATGCCATCCAGCCATCTCATCCTCTGTTGTCCCCTTCTCCTCCTGCCCCCAATCCCTCCCAGCATCAGAGTCTTTTCCAATGAGTCAACTTTTCGCATGAGGTGGCCAAAGTACTGAAGTTCAGTTCAATTCAGTCACTCAGTCATGTCCAACTCTTTGCAACCCCTTGGACTGCAGCATGCCAGGCTTCCCTGTCCATCACCAACTCCCGGAGCTTGCTTAAACTCATGTCCGCCTTGAGACTTGTTTTACGGCCTAACATATGATCTGCACTAGAAAACGTTCCATGTGTACCTGAGAAGAATGTACACTGTGTTGCTATTGGATGGGACGTTCTGTGTATGTTTGTTAGGTTCATTTGGTCTGCAGCATTGTTCAAATCCGCTGTTTATTGATTCCTGTCTGGATGATCTATCTCTTGTTGAGAGTGGGATATTAAAAAATTAATGAGATTTATTATCTCAAGAGCAGTGGTTCTCAACAGGGGATGATTTTTTCCCCCCAGGGTACATTTGGCAATGTTTGGAAACATTTTTGGTTTTCACAGCCGGTGAGGAAGGACATGGCTATTGCTACCGAACTTTAGTGAGTTGAGGGCAGAGATGCTGCTAAACATCCTGTGATACTTGGGGTAGTCTCACATCAAAGAATTATCTAGATCAAAAATGGCAATTGTGCCAAGGTTGAGAAACTCTGCCCTAGAAGAACAAGGAGAAAATGCTAATAGATTTGAGAAAGGATTGGAACTAATAGTTTCAGAGAACCAGGGGTGTTGGGAGGACAATGGCACTCTCCCGTGAGCTGTTGGAGCTGGTTGATAGCAGTTCTAGACTGGGGTTGGTATATTCTGTGTACCCTCTTTGCTCTTTTGTCTCAAAGAAGACTTTGAGCAAAACAAAGCACACGTGTTATTCTGCAGAGAGGAGCTTTCATTTTAACTGCTTTTCTTCTCATCAAGAGAGCATTTTGGGGATTCTGGGATCTAGAGTGGTGCAATGACCTTATTAGGAGGATACGAATAAATCCTGGGTAACAGTCAAGGTTGAGTGCTCCCAAGAAAGGGCATCTGGAAATGTGAGCTTCTAAAATGCTAATGGTTTCTCTTATCTTTCAGGTGGTAAATGTGTCAAGGCTCGAGGGAGATGACAATCCTGTGCAGCTCATCTACTTTGTGGAGGATCAAGATGGAGAGAGACTCAGTGCAGTCAAGTCTTCAGATCTGATTAACAAGATAGACATCCAGAGAGCAGCCATCATCTTGGGTTACCGAATTCAAGGCGCTGTTGCCCAACGTGAGTGATGAGGCTTGGCCCCTCATAGTCACCTGTGCTGAGCTGGGGTCAAAAGCCAGTCTTTTTCTGATGATAATCTCTGAATTTGAAACTTTCTTATGTGTGCATAGTTGATTTATGTCTTATATCTTTATTATTAGGTATCATTTATATGAGGTCAGTCATTAAAATTAATTTGCCAGGACCTTCTTTATTTCAGTTGCATGTAGTTGTAGCATTCACGGTAGCATTCATTTTCTTACCCAGCATTTTATATTCATAGTGTTATAGTGAGTTTCAATAGCTTAAGTTAACTTTAATATTTTTCCCTTTTTCCTGTACTAAAAAAAAGAAAAAAATTTATCCTAGGAAAAATAATGTGTTTTCCCTGTATTCATTCCAAAATCTTATATGTCACATTTTGCATGTTGGGGTGGGGACAGTGAGTCAAACAGGAAGCTGGGAAGTACCTTCTGAATTTATTGGCTTCCTCCTGAGTCTTCTAACACAAAGAAGCCCTTGATCTTGACCTTTTTCAATTCTGTTTCTCGCCCACCCTGTCCTTAACTCATAATTTAGGGATGTTTTGATACTCTTTATTATTGCTGGAAGAGTCTAGGCTCCTGCCCCACCTCGCGATGGCTATTCTCAATGCCTTTTTTTCCCCCAACTCACAGATTTTGGTTATTTAAAAGTAAGAAAAGGAGACATGAAAGAGTATGTTTTTCTAAATATGGCTTTCTGAATCAGGCTACTATTTTAATGTGGGTGTTTTTCCTTTATGTTCCTAGGAGCAATCCTTGTAAGAGCCCAGAGATATTTCCTCCCAAAAGTAAAGGGATAACTAAATGTTTAGAAGGAATTTAGCATCAGAGAGTGTTGAAAATCTCCCCCCACATTTCAGCGATGAAGGCAGTTCTTAAAAAATGACAGCTTTGAAATGATCCTCAATAATGGAATGTTCTTTGTAAGAGTTGTTCTTGGAAACTAACGAAGATGAGGGCCAGTGGGCACACTTGCTCCATTTTATAGGTGATCATGGGAGAGCCGAAGCAATTAACCACCGGTGGTTTGTGTTTGTATATTTGAGAGTTGATTGTATATTGGTATGTTCTGTTTCAAAGCAGCCAGAAAAAATAATGAAAGACTTGCTTGCATTTCTTCATAGACGGTATTTCTAACTGTTGGGTGAGTGCCCCACTCCAGCGGAGCACTCATTTTTTTGGGAAAAGATGCATTGCAATAGTCTCGGGGCACTTTTCAAGGCTACTTCCATCTGCTCTTGCACCTCTCTTTGGCTCATTTTTGTGCTGGAATTTTTGTGAGGGATTGGAAGCCTCAGCCAAGACTAGAACCAGCCCCCAAAGCAACTGTGGAGCCCGTGTCAGGCCCTCATTTTGATGAGTCACAGGGCTTTACTAGGTTAGAACTAAGAAGAGTCTCTAGTTGTCCTAGCTCCTCAGTTTGGTTGTGTAACTCCAGTATTGTCAGTTGTTTTCATGCAACATAAACTACATGTACAAACTATATTCACGGCAAACTAAAAGATGCAAAATGCTAACACCCTGTCACTTTCCCTGTTTCCTGCAGAGTCTTTGCTTTGTAATTTGTGCTTCTTTCAGAGTGCACGTGCTTTAGAGGGCTTGGCTCCCCTCCCTGGTCGCTCAGGGGCCTAAACCCAGACTTAAACCAGCACTAAGCATCTTTTTTTATTGTTAACACCTTCGAGTGAAAACATTCTGATCCCGTAGCATGTGTTAACCATTACAGGATATGAAAAAAGTATAAAACTTAGTCCTTGCCCAGGAAGACTGAGGTTGTGTTGGAACAAAGCATAGTCATGACCATATTAATGAGTGAAGTGGTATTGTATATCAAGATGATACAGTTATGTGATAACATGTGTTTTTGAAAGAATTGCACAGTACTGTTTATAAGACAAAGACATCCAAGGACAAAAGAACTTAGACAAGGGGAATCCACCGTTGTCATGGAGAGGTTGTTGGGAAGTGACCGTAATGGATGAGGGAGCTGGGCAGAGGGGTGGGGGTGTNTGTGATAACATGCGTTTTGAAAGAATTGCACAGTACTGTTTATAAGACAAAGACATCCAAGGACAAAAGAACTTAGACAAGGGGAATCCACCGTTGTCATGGAGAGGTTGTTGGGAAGTGACCGTAATGGATGAGGGAGCTGGGCAGAGGGGTGGGGGTGTTTTGGTTTCCAGAGCCTGGTAATTGGAACCTGAGCTTTAAAAGGACCAAAGAGTTGCGCTTTTAAGAAGAGCTGAATCTTGCAAGAGCAGGAATGCAAAATGAAGAGCATGAGGGCCCAGTACTGGGGGGCTGGGTTAGGGAGAGGAGCCCGTGAAGGCAATCGAGGAGAACAGAGTAAGGGCAACAGGATCGTCCAAGGCCGTGGGAGATGCGGGGGCGGTGGGAGGTGGGAGGGTGGAGGGTGGAGGATTCAGAATGTTAGTTGAGGGGACTTCCTTGACAGCCCAGTGGTTAAGACTTTACTTTCCAGTGCAGAGAGTATGAGTTTGATCCCCGGTTGAGGACCTAAGATCCCACATGCCAACAAGCCCAAACATAAAACAGAAGCAATATTGTAACAAGTTGAGTAAAGACTTTAAAGATGATCCACATCCAAAAACAAAAATCTTAAATATTTTAGTGTAATTGTCAAATTGACAACTGTACGTGAAGTAAAGCAGTTTCAATGCAAAGTCCTATTTCAAGGGCTTAGAGAGAGACCCAGATGAGGAATGAAGGCAGTGCTCACCCCCTCACTGGGATTTCTGATTTTTGGTGAGGATTAGAAATCTTCCTGCAGCGAGAATTTAGGGAGGGACCTGATAGAATAAGCTGGACGTCAGGAGAATAAACTGGATGTCAGGAGACCTGGAATCAACCTCACTTGGCCGTTGAATTAGCGGTGTTCCTTTAGACGTGTCCTGTATGTCGCTGTGATCCTTGCTGTGTTGTAGCTGGAGCATCTTGGGTTGTGTTTACTGTGTCCCGTTTTTTGTCTTCAGGGGATCATTATCTCTCCCCAGTTGTCCTGAGCTGAAATGACATGGGAGGGTTTCTGCTAATAGGGGGGGTATTTCCTGTCCAGTAAAGGAGTGCAGAGGACTCACTGGGAGACCTTACTTTCTCGTGTGCAGCTGTGGACAGGGTGAAGAGGCCGTCCCCCGAGTCCCAGAGCAGCAACCTCTGGGTCATCGTGGGCGTGGTCGTGCCGGCGCTGGTGGTGGTGGTGATTGTCATCATCCTCTACTGGAAGCTCTGCCGCACGGACAAGCTGGACTTTCAGCCTGACACTGTGGCCAACGTTCAGCAGCGTCAGAAGGTAACGGGTGGCCCCCCCACGCCCACGTTCATATGAGCGTCTTGTGGGCTGGGCCGGGGCGAGTNCTGGTGGTGTTGGTGATTGTCATCATCCTCTACTGGAAGCTCTGCCGCACGGACAAGCTGGACTTTCAGCCTGACACTGTGGCCAACGTTCAGCAGCGTCAGAAGGTAACGGGTGGCCCCCCCACGCCCACGTTCATATGAGCGTCTTGTGGGCTGGGCCGGGGCGAGTTAAGATTCCTGGTATTGAAGGACGGGTAGAGGAGCTAGTCAGGAAACCTTCCAGCCCTAGTGGTGGTGTCCCTTTGCTTCCATGTTTGTTTGCTGAAACCCAGGTCTTCTGTAGTGTTCCATACCTGCCCAGAAAAACAAGCTGTGTAAAGGCTTAGCAATGCTGCGGGCTCTGAGTTCCACTGTGATCTTATTTTTGAGATATTCAGTTATAAAATCATATCCATTCTGTGCATGAATTCTGATCTATTTTAACACTGGACACATTCAGAGAGCAAGAACCAAGGAAGGTTTTCTTTGATCTATAACCCCACTGGGCAGCTTCTTTATTTTCTGTCTACATTATTGCAAGCCTACTTATCCACCTTGATCAAGAGCACTTAATCATTAAAAAGTGGTAATATGTGCCTTCTTCTTTTTGACTTTATATATATATATAAATATATGTATGTATGTACATAACTTTTTTGAAAATCTTCAAAAAAAATTTGGAGTACTAGTCAACCAAAAGAAATCCTGTGTGGTCTTTCTTGTTAACAACACACAAAATGCATCAGCTGCAGTTTCCAGATTGGGATACTTTAGGGAAGAACAAAACAACCTGAGTACAAAATTTTCTTTTTTTTTTTCCCATGTCCCCCCTACCCAGCCCTACTCTGCAATCTTTTAGAGTTAATTAACTTACACCCAATTTGACAGCAGTTTCTTTCTTTCTTTCTTAGCAGCTCCTTTTCCATGTCTTTCCAAGGCATTCCTTGGAAATTTATAATAGCATTTTTATTTTTTATAATAGCAGTTCCCTTCTCATACTTATGTTTCAACAGTGTCTGCAGTATTTGCCACATGTAAGTTTCAGAGCGAAGACACAGCATCTTGGTCAGTATCTGGCTCCTCTGGTGAAGCATGAACATGCCAAGTAAGAGAAGAGCTGGTTAGGTGCAAACCCTGAGCTCAGCACACCTGTCAGCCTCACCCAGGGCATGAGAAGTAGTGGTTGCCGGCTCCGATAACATGTATCCACTGTGGGTCATACATTTAGAGGACTCAGTGGACTCTAAGAGTTTGGTGAGAAAAAGCAAGCAAGAGGCAGAGGAACAGGAAATAAAGGATCGCCCTATTAACCTTCTAATTTTACTCTGATTTTCTGGGTATAAAAAAATCCTGTACGTAATAAACCTAGACCTGATGAATGAAAAAAGTGAAAGTGAAAGTCACGTCCAACTCTTTGCAACCCCATGGACTATACAGTCTAGGTCAGAATACTGGAGTGGGTAGTCTTTCCTTCTTCCAGGGGATCTTCCCAGTGCAGGGATCGAACCCAGATCTCCTGCATTGCAGATGGATTATTTACCAGCTGAACCACCAGAGAAGCCCAGATTAATTCAGCTACTATTTAAAGTCATTTTGGGGGTTGTTTCTTTGGCCACACTGTGCAGCATATGGGATCTTAAGTCCCAGACTAGGAATCGAACCCACATTCCCTGCATCGAAAGTGTGGAATCTTAATCACTAGACCACCAGGGAAGTTCTGATGGATGAAAACAAGTATTTAAAATTTATTTTGCTTGTAAAAGTAAATGAAGAGCATTCTTCTTCTTAGGATTTAACTAAGAAATGCAAACTCTTGATTCAATTGCAAGCTTATGGTTATCCAGCATTTTGGAAGCAGTTTATACATTAAGGTTATATTTATTACCCATCTTCATTTATTATTGACATAGCCTGCTAAGGTGGTTTTGTTGTCAGACTGGTGAATAGCACGGAAAAAACCTGGGGGGTAAAGTCTTTGATGACTCACCATGTGACTTTCACCGTGATGACATCAGCAGTCGGTTTGGTTTGGAAATGTTTCGGGTTCTAGTGAAAGAGCACTGTTACAAGGAGATGTAGCAGTGTGGACGGTTCTGTATGTGGGTCTGTACTGTGCTGTGCTTCCTCACGTAAACACTCCTGTGGACACCTATCTCTCACTTCAGTGAACTGTTAAGAGAACCATATCCCTGAAGTTCACAGCAGACTCTTCCGAAATATGCTAACCACTGATGCTGCTGTACCCCAAATAAACAGCTGCCAATAGAACTTTCTGCCTTTGGAGTTGTGTTCTTCTGCAAGTGCTGCATGGGTTGGCGTATTCACTTTTACAGCATCTTTTCAGGAAGGGTTTTTTGTACCAAGGATTCCCCAAGAGAACAGGTGTCCTTGACTTGGTTAGGAGCATAGCAGGGTCTTTGTTTTGCTGGCCTAAGAGCCCATCGTTTGGATCTTGTCATGTTTTTTTAATAAGAAAATGATGATATCCACTTAGTTCAAAAACAAGCATCTCTGCTTCATAAGTGTTTCTTCTAAGATTATCTGACAATAGTAAAGTGCCTCTAGCCTATTCTTCAGGGCACTTTGGAAAGATGCTGTCTTCCCTGTGACTCAAAAGAGCAGAGGCTCTTTTTCCTTCTAGTGTGCCTCTGTTTTCTCTCTGCTCTGCTCACCCCACCCCCTGATGCTGCTTCACTGCTGTTCTCTGAAATCTTTTAGCAAATCCCAGAGCTGCAAACATCTGGAAACAATAAATCTGCTGACCCCAAATCCACACCCCTTTCTTCTTGTAACCAGAAGGAAACCTCTTCCTATTGTCTGGGAGTAGATTAGTTTTGAAATATGATAAGAGAGAGAAGCCATTCCATCCTATTTTGAGGCAGAGTCTTTTAAATTTTGAATGATAAAAAAACAAAAACAAAAACCCTAACGCATGTCTTTCTTTTTATCTGTATTCTCTTTAATCTGTAGCCCAAAGGCATCACTTTTTACTGCTACCAGTAAAATTACAGCTTGGACCCGCCTCGCCCTGTTCAGGTTCTATTTAAAGACATGAACGGCATTGGCTTAGATGTTGCCTGCTCCGTGAAAACTTGTTCCTTCTGATGGGGACAGTCCACACCCCGTGGTTGGCCTGGGACCTGGTTCCTGGCTCGTGGGCACCGTGGGCGGCCGGATGGGGCTGCCTCAGATGACGCGTGTTCATTCACCAAATGCCGAGCTTTTGCTGTCAGCCAAGCAGGGTCGGGCTGCGTGACAAGCACAGATAACATGTGTTCCCTGCCTTCGAGGGGCTTCCCTCGTAGCTCAGTCGGTAAGGAATCTACCTGCAATGCAGGAGACTCCTGGGTTAGGAAGATCCCCTGGAGAAGGAAATGGCAATCCACTCCAGTATCCTTGCCTGGAAAATCCCATGGACAGAGAAGCCTGGTGGGCCACAGTCCACGGGGTCGCAAGAGTCGGACACAACTTAGTGACTAAACCACCTAAACCAATCTGCCTTGGAGGGCTTTCGTGAGGGAGGAAGTGGCTCAAAGCTGACACACAGCAGCGTGTCTGTCCAGGGCTCTGTGGCAGCTCAGATAAGGGGCTGAAGCTTGGAGGTTGAGGAGGGGAAGCCAGGGGAAGTGGGCCCAGGCGGTGGGGGAGGGCAGGTGTGGATGGCAGGAAGGATGGGCGAAGGTGAATGGAACGAAGGGCACAGCCAACAGCGAGGTGACACGTGGAGGCAGGAGCCAGGCTCGGAGGGTTCATGGGACGTGTCAAGGGGAGGAGGTGATGCTGTCAGCTTGAGGGAGCACCGAAGGGGTTCTCAGTGGGGAGAGTAGCTGGGACATATTGATTTGTTTCTGTTTTTAAATTAGTTGCATTGGGTCTTTTGGTGTGTGCGTGGGCTCTTGGTTGTGGCTCCCAGGCTTTCTCTGGCTCCAGCAGGAGCTTCTCCTGTTGTGGTGCCCAGGCTTTCTCTGGTTCTAGCAGGAGCTTCTCCTGTTGTGGTGCCCAGGCTTTCTCTGGCTCCAGTGGGAGCTTCTCCTGTTGTGGTGCCCGGGCTTTCTCTGGCTCCAGCGGGACCTTCTCCTGTTGTGGTGCCCAGGCTCTAGAGCTCATGGGCTCAGAGTTACAGTGCTGCATGGGCTTAGTCACCCCGAGCACAGGGGATCTTAGTTCCCCGACCAAGGATCAAACCCGTGTCTCCTGCACTGGAAGGCAGATTCCTAACCATGGGGCCACCAGGGAATCCCCTGAACACACTGATGTTTGAAACAGTCCCTAAAGAGGGCAGTGTGATCAGCGGGTTGAAGTGAAGCTGGAAGAATTTCTTCCATCTGAGCAGAGTTCCTCTCATCCTTTCTCAGTAAGGATCATGCTAACACCTAAAAGTGTTGGTGGTTCCAGGGTGCCCTCGGTCAGCTGACCAGGACTTCCTGGGCCCTGGGGGTGGGAGGATCTTGGAGAACTGCCCACCTCCTAGACCTCAAGGTGAGCTGTGGCCCCACTGGGCTGCAGTGGAGACCTGGGGTGGCAGTAGGCTCGCCTTGTCTTCACCTCTTCAATGGAAACAGCACGGTGGCCGTGGTGGCTTTTCACTGACCACATCTATCAAATAGCAAGCACTTAAACAATGGCGCTTTCTCTTGGAGGTGGTGCGTTTTTGTTCAGCCACTTTGGGGATCAGCTCTGCGGTTTCCCTTGTCATCTCAACTGCTCCTTCCTAAGGGGGCTCAGGCTAACTCGAGTCCCAGGGACTTCACTCTGCATTGTTCCATCTGGGTCATATCATATATATGGCTCACACATTTAAAATTCATCTGGCGTCTCTCCTGTTACTTGGCTGACCTGCCGTACCAGCCCACCCCAACTTGTCAGCGATGTATTCCAGTGAGACACAGACAGTGGGGTTGTCTCCTCTGTGATACATTAAAGAAGGAACAAAAGAGCTGTCTTTCCTTAGAAAAACTGGGTCCTAATAGGAATATTGAAAGCGCCCATGAATCTTGGCTCTTTTATGAAATGCTGATTGACGTCTATTTCTGCATGTGAAGGCTGGAAGCACAATACACCAGACTTAACTCTATGGATTTTTTTAAGACATGGAAACACTAGAATAAGTGTTCTGGGAAACAGGGATGAAACAAAGGGAGTTAATAGTTCCATAAGTGAGGGGAACAGTGTTTTCTTTAATTTTTTCCTTTTGTGTGGAGATGGCCTTTGTTTTGTGTATAAGCACAGACTGTTTGCCAAATTTCTATTGTCATAGGAGGAGGCGACTCACCCAAGCCTGCAAGAAGTCAGGGATCTAATGAACGTATTTAAAGACGCTAGTTGGAATGAACCAAAGCCAACAGGACTTCAAAGCTGTAACGGATGTATATTTCATTTATGATGTCTGCAATAGCATATATGATGATACCCTTTTCTTGATTCCCCACAAAGTCCAGTAAGTCTGGTGACCTTTTTAAAATTTGTTCAGCCATCAGGTATTTATTGGGGGTCTACCACGGGTCGCGTTGCTGAATTAAAACATTTTGTATCTAAATTTATATCTATAGCTTTATCTCGTCTCTGAGAACCCTCAGCTGACTATTTATATCAACTGCTTGATCTTTCATCGGCCAACAGCAAAAACATCGCTGTCAGTCTCCCTTGTATGGTGCCTTGGCATGGATGAAGCATTTTGACGTTGTCAGAGAGGAAGGAATTTTCTAGGTTCTCCTGGCTGGTCTACAAATTAAATTGACCTGAGACAGATTGACAGGAGGAAATCACAGAAAGGTTCAATAGCGCAGGTTCATAGGAGAGACCCACGTATGGAACTGAGCAATGCACCACAACGGCCAAAGTGTTCACCTTAAATACACCAGCAGCCGAAGAGGAGAGAGGGTGTCAGAGGCAGTGGGTTGGGACTGTAGAGGGGAGGAAGGCAGTTCACGGGGAGATGGGAAAGCAAAAGTTTGGTAAATAAGTGCTTGCTGAGTCTTGCAGAGACAGGGGCCCAGACAGGAAAGGTGATAGCTGTCTTTCTGGAATAAGTCCTCTGTCTGTATTTTTTAGGCAGTTAGATGGGGGTGGAATATCAGAGTTTTTCCCGAGTCTTTTGGGCCTTGCTTGTTTTCATCTTGGAATAATGCACCTGCCAAAGAGACATTGCTGTTCAGTCGCTCGGTAGGGTCCGATGCTTTGTGACACATACCCCCGCCCTGCCGCCCATGGACTGCAGGGACACTAGGCTTGCCTGTCCTTCACTATCTCCTGGAGCTTGCTCAGACTCAGTCCATTGAGTCGATGACGCCATCCATCTTGTCCTTTATTACCCACTTCTCTTGCCCTCATTCTTTCCCAGCATCAGGGTCTTTTTCAATGTCGGCTCTTCACATGAGGTGGCCAGTATTGGAGGTTAAGCATCAGTCCTTCCAATGAATATTCAGGATTGATTTCCTTCAGGATTGACTAGTTGCATCTCCTTGCTGTCCGAGGGACTCTCAAGAGACATTTGCAGGTAGCAAATTTTGTTCCCCTACGATGTATATATATGTTTCATTTTTTTCTTGCCAAGGTTTTCATCTTTATTTTTTTTTTCAGTTTTTTAAAAAACTTATTTTTAATTAGAGGATAATTGCTTTACAGTGTTGTGTTGCTTTACAACAATGTGTATCAACTGTAAGTATCATCTTGAGCCTCCCACCCACCTCTCTAGGTCATCACAGAGCACCGAGCTGAGCTTCCTATACTATATAGCTGCTTCCCACTTACGTATATTTCTTATATGAACCTAAGAGTATATCAGGGCAGGCATTTAGTTCCTAGACTTGGCTACACAGACTGTACCAAGGAGGTGATGCTATGTATATTTTTTCCCTTATTCACTTTAGAGACCTTTGCTTAGAGGAGGCAATCTGTGGTTCTTCCTTCAATTTTGATAAAAGCAAATCATCCACTTTCAAAAGAGATTTTGGGTTATGATTAGATGACTATTGATGATATCTGTTACTCTCTCATTTAGAGGAAACTTATGGAGCTAAAATGAGGTGTAGCTGGGGTAAAAGCAGCCCCATGGATGAGAGATGTGCCTTTCCTGTAAAGCAGGAGAAGGATTCTTGAGAAAGGAGGAACCAGAAGTTCATCTACAGAGGTTGTCTGTTTGGAGGTTTGATTGCTTTAAAAGGAACACATGCCCCCAGGAAGGTGTGTGTGTGTGTATACATGTTCAGTTGTGCCTGACTCTTTGCAACCCCATGAACAGTAGCCCACCAAACTCCTCTGTCCACGCAATTTTCCAGGTAGGAATATTGGAGCGGGTTGCCATTTCCTCCTCCAGGGGATCTTCCCGACCCAGGGAGCGAACCTGTCTCCTACATTGGCAGGCGGATTCTCTACCACTCACTCCACCTGGGAAGCCCACAGTCCCAGAGATTCATGGAGCCCCAGTGAAGATGACCGGGAGGTAGGGGGAGTCATGGAGATGCAAGTTTGGGCTCATTGTTTGGGAAACAACATTTTTGAGCCAAGAAATGTGCACCACGCACAATCTGCTTGTGTGTGGTGAAGCTGACTGCTGGTAACAAGATGTTATTAATTTAGAAAATATAGGCACGCCAGTCTTTGCCTTTTGTTTCCAAGCAGTGTTTTTGTAAGCATGGTTTATATCAAGTGCTGTCCCCCTCTGCTGGCGTAAGTTGGTATTGCAGACTGCTTTCCTTCTACCCATCCAGCCTAGCTTTTTAGTGCTGAAAGACCTTAGAGATCACAAATAGAAGCCACTGATGTTGTCACTCACCTGTGTGTAAAGTTAGTGCAAATCAGCAAAACCTTTCACTTCCACATGCAGTATATTGTCTAGAACAGCTCCTTAGATGGGTTGGACTTTGTCTTCTGACTGATGGCACTCTCTGTGGGTGTAGAATTCAGCCTGGTGGAGTTGCATGAGGGATTCCCGCCAAAGAGCTCCTTGGGACCACTACTAATACGTGGCTTATTTTCCTCTACTTTGCAAGCCAAGTAAAGGAAACAGTTGATACCCACCCCTGGGTATTACAGTCTGGCCTTCTTTCATTTGCCTCCGTCCTGACCCTTCTAGTGCAGCTAATGTGATCTTTTACCAGATCTCAAGTCTTCTCTGGTCCTTGACACAATTGAGGACATTCTCTGAGCAGCCACCTCTTTTTATTTCTGCGTTTGGTCTGTCCTCTGAGTCCTGGCACAAGTCCCCGTTCTCTGAGAAGAGTCTTGCCCCATGCCACTACCCAGGCTTGGGTCACTGCTGTGACAGTGGTCAGGCATTGTCTTGTGATGTCTTGCATCGTGGTCTGACTTTTTAATCTTTGTGTTTTAATCTGTAGCAAGTACCTGTCTTTTCTGCAAACTCAAGGTATAATTCTTGCACGGGTCAGTGTTCTAAAGATGCATGTTGAATTTGATGGGTAAGATTGCAAGCACACTTTTGGGTCAGAAGCTGGCACTCACCATCCTACTGGCACTCACCATCAGCTTGACTGTCCCACTTGTGCGTGTGTGTGTGTTTCAGTTGCAGATCCCTAGTGTGAAGGGCTTCGATTTTGCTAAGCAGCACCTGGGTCAGCACAATAAGGACGACATACTGATCATTCACGAGCCAGCACCACTGCCAGGACCCGTGAAAGACCACACCACGCCCTCTGAGAACGGAGATGTGCCGAGCCCCAAGGCAAAGATCCCTTCCAAGAACATCCGTCACAGAGGAAGGTTCTTACTGGGCTTTCTGTATTGTTCTTCTATCGTGACCTATGGTTCTATTTCCCGTTTGTTAGTTTCCAGTAGCAGAAGGGCTGACGGTGAATATTGCCCAAGTCTGCAGCCTGGAAGACAGATGAGATTGGCCCCCAAAATCAGCATACCCAAGGGCCCTTGATCTGCTCTAATGGACTCCCAGAGGAGGCCCATGTGCTTTCTTTCCCCAAAGTGGGTAAGGTTATGAATCACCGACCCATATGGTTTGATGTTCCCCCTGGAACTTCATTAGGGATTGACCAGCTCGAGGGTATATATTCTGGGGTGACCACGCTAGGCCCCATGGAGGTGATGTTAGGAATAATGTACAAAAATGTGTGAAAAGTGCATGGCTTATGATACACACTCGGCCAGCATTGGCTCTGCCCTTGACTGTTATGCCGGTGGCTGGAGCTGTGGCTTCCTCGCTCCGTCTGCCGGTGACCTTCATCACACACTGCTTTCTTTGCTTGGCTTTTCTCCATCGGCCACTCTTGTCACCCTTCTTAGCATGTGTGCATGGATTCTTCATCACCCTGCTCCCCACTTCCCTGCCCAGCTCGCCTTTCCCAGTTAATTCCCATTCCTCTTACCAACATTAAGCACACAGGGTACTGCTGTTAACAGTACACGGGGTGACCGTGCTGTTAACAGACTACCTACTGGGACCCTATGACCCTGTGAGATGNATGGATTCTTCATCGCCCTGCTCCCCACTTCCCTGCCCAGCTCGCCTTTCCCAGTTAATTCCCATTCCTCTTACCAACATTAAGCACACAGGGTACTGCTGTTAACAGTACACGGGGTGACCGTGCTGTTAACAGACTACCTACTGGGACCCTATGACCCTGTGAGATGTGCTGCCCTTCTTTAAAGAAGACAACGTTCAGGGTCAGGTTTTATTAACTTGGCTTTAGGTCAAAGCGTGATCAGGCTTTGGTAATGAAGCCTCAAATCATCAGCCTTCTTTTGAGCTTTGGAAAGCCAAATTCTGGTTTTCTGTTGAGAGGGGAAAAGCGTGTGATCATACCCACATTCAAAATGACATTGTAATTTCTGATTTATCAGAAAACATACCCCAGGGGTTCTGGCCTAGTTTTAAGAATTTAATGAATGTTAGAACATGATCTTTACAAAAGAAGATGAATAATGTAGAGAGAGATCATTTGCTTAATTATTTTGCAGAGTGAGAATAAATCAAATCATTAAAGATTATTGAATATGCTAGTACCATTTAACAAAGTCTTTTTTTCTCATCTGGAAGCCTTGGCCTAGACATTTAGTCACAACATCTCAATGGTCTGGATGGTTAATATCAGAGTTTAGCATCCCTCGGGGGCACTAGAATGTCTGGGCATTTCAGAAAGTTCAAAGAGAAGGGGTGTTAACTGCTTAAGGCTTTTCCTGGAGCAACTTGGGTTCTGTGACACACTTGCTTTTTATATATAGAATCAATTAACAGTGATAATCATTGCCTTTGTGTTAAAAGTGTAGGCTTCCTCCAAAGATTTGGAATTATATGGGGTGACTACAGAATGACCCTGGCTTCCTAGAAATTCTGCAAGCCCAGCTAACCCCTAACCAAACTTGAATCCCAGATCCTCCCATTCAACCCACAGCAGTCCCAGACTGCCAGGTTTCCCCTGGGAGCTGAGGGGACTGTCCTCCAGCAAGTACTGGGTTTTCTAGCATTTGTTGAAATGAGTCTGCTGAGCCATTTAGTAAGGCGTCTCACGCCGTCCTCACAAGGTGACTGTGCTGTCAGTGCGGTCCTTGAAGATGCTGCTCCTCGAAACAGGATTTTGGCCTCTTTGACTTCTCTCAGTTTTGCCCAAAAGCCTGACCTCCACATCCAGATAAATGTGACCTTTCTGCCTGCTTTCCTTCTTTTCCCTAACATCTGCATTTGTTTTGTATCTGCAGAGTGTCTCCCTCGGATGCCGACTCCACAGTAAGTGAAGAGTCTAGTGAGCGGGAAGTGGGGGACAAGACTCCAGGAGCCGTGACCGATGGCAAGTCCCACAGAGCCCCACAGAGTGGTCTGTGACCCTTCTTGTTCTCCACTTTAAAAGTAGTCATTATGAGGGACTTCCCTGACAGTCCAGTGGTTTGGACTCTGCTGTTTCATTGCAGAGGATGTGGGTTTGATCCCTGGTCAGGGAACTAAGGCCCCACAAGCCCTGCAGTGTGGTGGGGAAAAAAAAAAAAAAGTCATTATGAGGTTCCAGTAGGCTAGGCTCTTATACTACTTCAAATGCAGAACGTAAAACAAGCCCTGTGCATTAGAATATTCATCATTCATACAGTGGATTTTTCAGATTAATTGTCACCATCTAACACTGTATCAGTGTCTGCATTGAGCTGGTGGGCCAGGCTAGAAGTTAAGAGACTCACTGATGTGTGTTTTGAGGTTACTGATCATGTTTGACTCTAGTTTGGGGTCCTAACAATTTTCCTCTTCAAAGGACAAGGAGGAATCCAACTAAAACTGCATCCAGGATTTGGTGACCTTCTTAGGATCCCATTTAAGTATTTCACAGCTGTCACTGTCTGAAGGTTGATTATTTATTCTTGGTCCAAGGGCACTGTATTTGGTCCTTGTCCTAGGTCTATCTTCCAGTAGATAGTTGAGTGTGGTCAGATGGTTGTGTCTGTTGTCAGATGCTGTTGCTTCTTAGGCCAGGTTTGAAATGTACTTCACTCCCCTTCTAAACAGTATTGTCTTAAAACTCATATGTCTTGCGGTAGAACTTAGCTTATCGGTCTTACTAGACTTGGAACCTTTTTTGGCCTGATAACAGGGTAACTTTGGTGTTAGTTTAATAGATTTTGTTAAATAAATGCTCTTGTACTTGCTGAAGCTTAATTTATATTTCAGGGTTGTGTTTTAGTAGTGCAGAGAAAATGGAAGTGTCTCTGGATATCATTTTATTATTTTTTTATTTGGCCATGTCATGCCTCTTCTGGGATCTTAGCTCCCAACTAGGGATTGAACCCAAGCCCCTGGTAGTGGAACTGCAGAGTCCTAACCACTGGACTGCCAGGGAATTACCAGGATATGATTTTTAATAGTAATTTGTATACTTACGTTTTCCATTACAAATATCTCTGTATAAAATTGCAGTACAGACTGAATCATATTCTATAAATGAATAGATTAAGGACAGAAGCTGGAGGGCCTATTTCATCCACTGTCATGTGTTTGTGAACTGGTGTGCCCCTTAGTTGTGGGAACTCCTCTGGGACTAAACTAGCTGACTTGTGAGATGCCTTCCAGTTGTTTTCTCTTTTGGTGTTAAAAACAAAAGCAAAAAAAGAAAAACCTTAGAATAAGGGAAGAATTTTTTTTCTTTAGATCTAATGATCTAATTTCATAGAATCTTAAAAATTAATTAGNCCTCTGAGGATTTTGAAAAAGCCATTGTCACCCCAATCAGTGTTCCAGGAGTTGCCGACCAGCCAGTAGGGGGTGCCGTTCTCCACTCCCCAGCCTAGGATGCGGATGGCGTGGCCTCCCATCATCTCTCCGGAGACGTGCTGGTACACCCCAGACTTGTATGGCAGGAAGTCCGAGTACACAGAGAAGGCCCCCTCGACTGGGCCATTTTTGTGGATCTCTGCCACAATCTCCTTCTCGTTGCTGGAGACACTGTAGGAACTGCATCCAAAATGCTTGTCTTCTTTGTAGGACGGGCTGTAGCCAGGCTCACAGGTTTTGCTGCACTTGGGGGTGTCCCCCTCACCGGTGCACGGGGGCCGGGAGCCGTTCACATGGTGCTCACAGGGAGGGATGGAGTACAGTCTGCAACCTACATGCGAGTTATAGAGGCCCCCGGACACTAAGCCTTTCTTTGTCCAGAAGTTCCAGGCTCCAGAGGGGAAGCCGCCGTTACAGCCGTTTGCACACTCGCTGCCACAGCAAGTCAGCATGTCCTCAGCAGATGGTGGACACTAGGGGGCACATTTGGAGATATGGAGATTAAAGACCAGGGCCGGCTTGCNGCCCCCGGACACTAAGCCTTTCTTTGTCCAGAAGTTCCAGGCTCCAGAGGGGAAGCCGCCGTTACAGCCGTTTGCACACTCGCTGCCACAGCAAGTCAGCATGTCCTCAGCAGATGGTGGACACTAGGGGGCACATTTGGAGATATGGAGATTAAAGACCAGGGCCGGCTTGCCTTACAAAGTCTGCCTTAGCCCATGGCTGGGGTTTGGGAATCAGATTTTGGAAAGATCTCCACCATTCCCAGAATGGAGTGGCTCACTGTACCTAAATTATTTTTGTACAAACAACATGATTTATGCTGAACACCTCTTCCTGGAGTCTGGAATTTTGGTACATGCTAGGCAGAGGGTGCCTATGTGAGCAGTCTCCAGTAAAGACCCTGTGAGCACTGAGTATCTAATAAACTTCCCTTATAGACGTTTCACGTGCGTTGTCACAGGTCATTGCTGGAGGAATTCAGCACACCCTACATGACTTTACTGGCAAAGGACTCCTGGAAGCTTGTGCCTGGGTCCTCCAGACCTCACCCTATGTGCCATTCCCCTATGCTGATTTTGCTTTGTAGCCTTTTGCTGTAATAAATTGGACTAAATGCTGAGTCCTGAGGGTTCTCCCAGTGAATCATTGAATGCTGAGTAATCTTGGGACCACAGTAGATTCTGTGAACTCTGATAGAGCTGCTCTGGCCCCAAGATCTAAATCATGATTGGTAAAATACCCTGTTCTAGTGACTCCTGGAAGAGTGAGTTAGATCTGCTTTCCTCCTAAGATTCTGGAATCAGAAGGCCAGCTCAAGTCACTGTTAAGTAGAACTTGGGAAGTGTGACCTGGGCTGGACCATGAGTGCAGGGAATAGTATTGAGGGCTACACCCGTGACAGCATCCTGGCTGTCAGTTTCCTGCCTCTAAGAAGTTCCTGCTGCTCTTGTGAGTTCTGCTAGGTGAAGTGGTGATTGGTACACCTGAATCCTTAAAGTGGATTATCTTACAGAAGTCTTATCAAGAGTTCTTACACTTTCTCTTCTCCATTGGCTCCTTGCCAGGGACGTGACCATAAGAACATGCGTCATGGGTTCAGGGTGGCATGTGCTGTCCCTTCTCACCAATGCTTGGGAGCCCTGGGGTTGCTCACATGAGCCCCGTCCTAGCCTAGACTTGTGTCCATCAGTCCCGTGTTGCAGGTGTCTCACACCAGCTATGAGTAAGCGCTCTCGAGTGGGTTCTCTGTGATCGAAAGAACAGAAGAGAATGAGTTCACCAGTCTGTGGCCTCACCGCTGGAAAGCGTTCATCTCCACTTTGTTCTTTTACTATCTTTTAAAAATATATTTGATGGATACATATGGTATGGGAAACATATATACCGATTATGAAGCATAAAATGAAAAACCAACTTAGGAACAAGAGCATTATCAGTTCTGGTGGACCTGCCTGTATGGTAGGTACGGACGTCTCAAATGGAAATGTTTTCTTCATAGGCGATTCTGGCGTAGATTCCTACCATATCTTAGTCCTCCCGTGAGACCTCGTGTATTTTAAAGAACAGTTAGATCCTGTGAAAGAGTTAGAGGGGCTTCCTGAATTCTCCTGCTGGGAAGTTTGTCAAGACTCTCATCTCGCTGACCCTCCTTCTCAAACAGTCTCAAGGAGGACATAGCTTCTGGTCTGCTGTGGTGTGGTGGACCATGTCCGGTCTTGGATAGCGTCCTGTTGTCTCTTTCCAGTTGGAGTCTCATCTTGGTTTCCCTTTTTTCCCTCTATGTCTCTCCATCTCACTTGCTGTTAAGTTCTCTGAAGCAGCTAAGGTCTTAGAAAATGAGGTGATGTACACTGATGAAGGCAGGCATTCCCCGTCTGTTCTCCACCTTGGCCCAAAGACTGGCTGCTCCTGGAGTCACGGCCTCCTTTGCCTAGACCTGCATCAGCATTCCTGTTTCTGGCCCTCACCCTCAGCGCACTACCCTTCCTCCCCGACTCTTCCAGACCTAGTTTGTGCCCCATGGAGCCAGGAGGACGTGTTTCCATACCTGATGATTTTCTTCATTGAGGAGAGGGGTCTCCTGTCAGGGGGCTTGTTTCGTAACACTGAAACATCATTAGTAAATGGCTATTTTGTTGTATAGTGCAAATATCGTCTTTGAACTATCTTAATTTAAAAACTTATTAAGTAATGATACTATTGGGTATAGAAAATATTTACTCTTTGCTTAGGAAGAATTACATCTAGGAATCACTGCTCCTTAGCATCTTCAAAGTTGCTGGACGATTTCCTGGATTTGAGTACTTTTGGCCTTCCCAGGTCGTGCAGTGGTACAGAATCCGCCTGTCAGTGCAAGAGATGCAAGAGGCATGGGTTCGATCCCCGGGTCGGAAAAATCCCCTGGAGGAGGAAATAGCAACCCACTCTGGTATTCTTTCCTGAAAAAAACCCCATGGACAGAGGAGCCTGCCGAGCTGCAGTCCATGGGGCTGCAAAGAGTCAAGTATGACTGAGCGCACATGCACGCACGTTGCGGGGCCAGGACCGAGGCTTCTGCCCTCACATGCACCATGCGGAGGCTGGGGACGCAGCTCGGGGACGGTGGTAGGCTCTCTGCGCCCGGTGTGGGTGTGTCTGCCCCTGTCACCCCTTTGGTGCCTCTTGGGAGGACAGCTTTGGGGGGCTCGGTCAGAGAGAGGGCAGGGGAGAGACACAGGATGCCTCCGGACTACTTTGTGTGCGGGTTCCTGGAACCGTGCAAATGTTTGGCCCGTCTCGCTCCCCAGATCCAGACGGCGCTGCGGCACAAGTCTGAGATTGAACACCATCGCAACAAGATCCGGCTGCGCGCCAAGCGCCGCGGGCACTACGAGTTCCCGGTGCTGGACGAGCTGTCGTCGGGCGACACGCGGGAGCGGCACCGCGTGTACCGCAGGGCACAGATGCAGATCGACAAGATCCTGGACCCCACGGCCAGCGTGCCCTCTGTGTTCATCGAGCCCAGGAAGAGGTGGGCGTGCTGCCAGGGGGAAGCCTTTGGAAGCCTCCTGGCTACCGGGAAAGGGCGACCCCGCCTGGTGATCACCTGTGGGGAAGGCTGCTTCCACCCGTTACCCCGGGAGTCGCCATTCCCGGGTTTCTTGTCTCCTGGAATACCGCTTCCTGGATGCTCATTTCTTTTCCCGCTGCTGCCCTCAGCCTCTGTCTTCTTTGTCTCTGGTACCCCTGCCCCTTTAGGGAGAGGCGTTTTCTGTAAGATCAGCTTTCGTTTGTGTCTTGCTTGGCTCACCTCTGTGCTGGCTCGGGCTGCCTGCAGGTGGACCCTGTGCTCCTGTACCAGCTGGGGCCCCGAGTCTCTACCCAGCTGCTCCCCACCGAGGGGCCTGCCGCCCTACCAGGCGATAGCCTCATTGTCCTCCAGACGTTGATCTACATTCTCGTTTCTGGCTCTGGACAAGATCCCAGCTACACCTCACACTCCCTCCACCTCTCTCCTGATTTATTATTTTTGTTGGATAAATTGGGCATATCCAAAGCTCCTCCTCCCTCTTCAAGACCTAGGTCAGGTCCCAGGACCCAGTGATGATGTTATTCTGTACTGTTCTGTGTGTTTAGTATTGTCTGCCCAGGTGCCTTTCTTAGAGCAGAGACTGTGTCTTACACGTTGTTTATATCTGGTGGGGTGTTTCATACACTGGCCAGCAGGTCCTAGGTACTCAGAATATCCTTAGCCTTTAGTTCATGAGCCAGGGCAGGAAAGTGATTTCCTATGAAGATAATATCTTTGNATTTATTATTTTTGTTGGATAAATTGGGCATATCCAAAGCTCCTCCTCCCTCTTCAAGACCTAGGTCAGGTCCCAGGACCCAGTGATGATGTTATTCTGTACTGTTCTGTGTGTTTAGTATTGTCTGCCCAGGTGCCTTTCTTAGAGCAGAGACTGTGTCTTACACGTTGTTTATATCTGGTGGGGTGTTTCATACACTGGCCAGCAGGTCCTAGGTACTCAGAAAATCCTTAGCCTTTAGTTCATGAGCCAGGGCAGGAAAGTGATTTCCTATGAAGATAATATCTTTGTCTCCTGGCAGCTCCAGGATAAAACGTTCCCCTAAGCCACGCCGGAAACACCAGGTCAACGGCTGCCCTGGAGATGCTGAGAAGGACAGACTTATCACCACAGACAGCGACGGCACTTACAAAAGGCCGCCTGGTGTCCACAACTCTGCCTATATTGGTTGCCCGGTGCGTAACGCTGACCCTTGCGTCTGGTGGCCATCGGGAGATGAGTAAGCAGTGCCAGCTGCGGCCACGTGTGGTGTTGATGCTCTGGGGCCGGCTGGGTCGTGGGGCGCATGTGGGTGCGGGCAGGGATGGGCTGCTCATTTGTGGAGAAACTTGAGTCCTGGAGACCAGCGGGCTGCTAGGGCGCCCTCTGGAAACATGCTCAGCATTTTTCTTTCCTTTGTGCAAGCCCTGTCCTCTTGGGCTTCAGGATGGGCACTTTTGGGGATTTCTGGAAAACAGAAATGTCCAGAAGGTTTTTTTTCCCCTTCCCCTGGTTGAGGGAACTGTTTGGATTTCTTGGTGGTAGGAGGGATATTTAGGGTTTTGTGCCCCCTTCTGCTCTTGGAGTGCTAAGATGTTCCCTCTATGTGTGTGTATTTGTGTGTGTGTATACATACATACGTATGTATGTGTGACTTCCCAGTGGTTCAGTTGTAAAGAATCCACCTGCAGTGCAGGAGATACAGGTTCAATCCCTTGACTGGGAATATACCCTGGAGAAAGGAAGTGGCAACCCACTCCAGTGTTCCTGCTGGAAAATCGCAGTCCATGGGATCGCAAATGAGTTGGACACGACTGAGTGACTAAACAGCAATGTGTGTGTACATATTTCTAATTTTAATAGAAGAAAGAGCTTAATGGAAATTAAGAAATGGGGACTTAATTTTATTGGAAGGAAAAGGACATGGTAAAGCAGATGTTGACAACAGTAAGACACATACAAACCCCTCTAAGTAGGGAGGAAAGGGCTAGCCTCCCCAGTGGACCATGAGAAATACAGATATAAAAATACCCCAAGATGGAGGGGAGCCCCAGATACCCAGGTATCTTCTTGTTAATCCGTTTTTATCTACTGTGTCCAGCAGCACTGGGACACACAGTGGATGTCTGTGACCCTGTGCCAAGGTGCAGCCCTGACAGAGCTATCTTTGTTAAAGAAATGAGCGAAAAACACACCCTCGGAGAAACAGCTTGTGATGTACGTGATCACTTCAGAAAAAGCTTGTGTAACCAGTGTTTTATTTGAGTTTTATATTTTATCCCTCAAATTATACAAATGTCTAACACTGAGAGACACTAAGCATAATTATACATATGGCCAAATGCCCTACTGACACTGGGACTAAATATATGACCATTATGATCGTCTGAGAGGTGATCCCAGGCTTCTTTCCCCAGGCTTTTCCTTGGAATCTTATTGTGATTCTGGTGTCCTAAGACTGACTATCCCTTCCTAACTGGCTTGTTAGGGTTGATGTGATTCCTGAGGGAATCACAAATTAGGAGTCTACAAATTAGGCTCCTTTGCGCCTCAGCAGGTTGAATGAATGAGTCCTTTCTGAAGGCTGTGAATAAGTTCCTCTGGTTGGGGAACCAGCATTGGCAGTTCTCACAGTAGATGGCAGTCTTGAGCTGCTGCTGTGTTTTTGGACTGGTGTCTGGGCATCTGTGGTGTCTGGCTTGATCCCGGAAGGGATGTATCCTTGGCTCCCCAGGATGGTCCCTTGGAGCTTTTGATTTTGTCTAATCTGGGGTCTCAGAGACCATGTTGTGTGAAACTAAAGAATAGATTAGTTTGCCGGAAGAAATATCAATAACCTCAGATATGCAGATGACACCACCCTTGTGGCAGAAAGCGAAGAAGAACTAAAGAGCCTCTTGATGAATGTGAAAGAAGAGAGTGAGAAAGTTGGTTTAAAGCTCAACATTCAGAAAACTAAGATCGTGGCATCTGGTCCCATCACTTCATGGCNAATAATTGATACTATTTACTGTTTATAAAGAGTTGCTGCAATAAATATTAAAATGGTTTATGCACACATAGTTGTAATATGGTGATGACTTTGAATTCTTTGGGGTTGTATAGGACTGTTCTGTTATTAATAGTCAATAGACTGCTTTATGGGGGGGGGGATTCTGTATCTGGAACGTCAACTAGGTATTTTAGTATGTAAACTCTGACACATCATTTTTGGTTGTTGGGGGCTCTCAGGAAAAATATGAACTTCCAGGTACTGAGATACCTTTCAGGGAGTTGATTGAGTTTTGCCTGACAAATGGTTGTTGAATATTTTTACTTTTTTTCTGATTTCAAACTTTTTGCCCCAACGAAAGGTAACACACATCCCTCGGCTGTGATTTGAAACAATTTTATGGCAAACCCATTCCTCAATGGCAGTGAAAACGGTTAAAAATTCTGTCTTGGTCCTAGAACTTTGTTCTCCACGGAAGCTCGTGTCTGATTCTTTTTTTTCTAAATATAATTGCTTTACAATGTTGGGTTCATCGCCGCTGTTCAGTGAGGTGACTCTGCAGTATGTGTGCATATACCCCCTCCCTCTTGGATTGTTGTCCCGCCCCTCCGGGTCGTCACAGGGCACCGAGCTGAGCTCCCCTGCTCTGTAGCAGCCTCCCACCAGCTGTCTGTATCACACTCGAAAGTGTGTGTCAGTGGTGCTCTCCCAGTTCATCCCACCCTCCCCTCCCCTGCGTGTCCACATCTGGTCNTGGACTCCAAAATTACTGTGGACTGTGACTACAGCCATGAAATTAAAAGACACTTGCTCCTTGGAAGAAAAGCTTTGACACATGTAGACAGTGTATTAAAAAGCAGAGATGTCACTTTGCTGACAAAGGTGCATATAATCAAAGCTATGGTTTTTCCAGTAGTCATGTGTGGATGTGAGAGTTGGACCATAAAGAAGGCTGGGTACTGAAGAATTGATGCCTTCAAATTGTGGCGCTGGAGAAGACTCTTGAGAGTCCCTTGAATTTCAAGGATATCCAACCAGTCAATCATAAAGGGTTGAAGAATTCTAAGGAATATTAATTGGAAGGACTGATGCTGAAGCTGAAGCTCTAATAATTTGGCCACCTGCTGTAAAGAGCTGACTCACTGGAAAAGACCCTGATGCTGGAAAAGATTGAAGGCAGGAGTAGAAGGCAGAGGATGAGATGGTTGGATGGCATCACTGACACAGTGGACATGATTTTGAGCAAGCTCCATGAGATAGTGAGGACAAGAAAGCCCAGCATGCTACAGTACATGGGGTTGCAAAGAGTTGGACACGACTGAGCAATTGAACAACAACTTTTTCTTTGAGGACGTGGGGCCACCAGCCCACCGAGTAGAACCTCTTCTCTTTTCAGTGTGTCAGTTGAAGTAATTGTAATTTAAAAACTTTAAATTGTTACTTATGTCCCTACCTCTTAGACAGTGGGTATAGAAGTTAAACCTTTCTTGTCGGCTCATGTTATCCAGGAACACCTCCATTTTAAGAAAGTAGTTTCTGAACAAATAATTGATACTATTTACTGTTTATAAAGAGTTGCTGCAATAAATATTAAAATGGTTTATGCACACATAGTTGTAATATGGTGATGACTTTGAATTCTTTGGGGTTGTATAGGACTGTTCTGTTATTAATAGTCAATAGACTGCTTTATGGGGGGGGGGATTCTGTATCTGGAACGTCAACTAGGTATTTTAGTATGTAAACTCTGACACATCATTTTTGGTTGTTGGGGGCTCTCAGGAAAAATATGAACTTCCAGGTACTGAGATACCTTTCAGGGAGTTGATTGAGTTTTGCCTGACGAATGGTTGTTGAATATTTTTACTTTTTTTCTGATTTCAAACTTTTTGCCCCAACGAAAGGTAACACACATCCCTCGGCTGTGATTTGAAACAATTTTATGGCAAACCCATTCCTCAATGGCAGTGAAAACGGTTAAAAATTCTGTCTTGGTCCTAGAACTTTGTTCTCCACGGAAGCTCGTGTCTGATTCTTTTTTTTCTAAATATAATTGCTTTACAATGTTGGGTTCGTCGCCGCTGTTCAGTGAGGTGACTCTGCAGTATGTGTGCATATACCCCCTCCCTCTTGGATCGTTGTCCCGCCCCTCCGGGTCGTCACAGGGCACCGAGCTGAGCTCCCCTGCTCTGTAGCAGCCTCCCACCAGCTGTCTGTATCACACTCGAAAGTGTGTGTCAGTGGTGCTCTCCCAGTTCATCCCACCCTCCCCTCCCCTGCGTGTCCACATCTGGTCATTATCTCTATCCCTGCCCTGCACATGGCTTCATCTGTACCATTCTCTAGATTCCATTTATATGCATTAGTACGCAATATTTTTTTTTCTCTTTCTGGCTGACTTCCCTCTGTATGACAGACTGTAGGCCCACCCACATCTCTACACATGACCCAGTTTCGTTCCTTTTTAGGGCTGAGTGATGTGATTCTCCACTTTCCTGTTTCCCCTGCTGCAGTCTGATCCTGACCTCCCGGCTGACGTGCCCACGCCATCATCGGCCGAGCTGGGGAGGTATCCAGGCCTGCCCTTCCCGGCCTCCCAGTACATCCCGCCCCAGCCGTCCATCGAGGAGGCGCGCCAGACCATGCACTCCCTCCTGGACGATGCTTTTGCCCTGGTGGCCCCTAGCAGCCAGCCCCCCAACGCTGCGGCTGCAGGCCCCGGGGTCCCAGCCGGCCTGCCTGTGAACAGCACCCCTTCCCGGGAAGAGAGACGAGCCACCCAGTGGGGGTCCTTCTACAGCCCGGCTCAGACGGCCAGTAACCCATGCAGTGTAAGTGTGGACCTTCTGGAATTTTCTCATGGGCAAGATGTTGTCTGACTGCCTCATTTTCAGGATCCCTGCAATACCCTGATTGGATTCGACTGGAATCAAAGTTTGGATGATGAGTCTTAGTTTTTATTATCTTCTAAGTTAATTCACAATGTTAAAAACATTCTTTTGTGCAGCTTGGATGTTTCATGGAGGTACCTTCCTGAATTGCCTCCATGAAAGGTATAAAATTCATTGTCATAAAATATATGTGGAGTAACTGTCAAAATATAGTCTTGTTTTTTTGTTTGTTTAGTTGTTCAGTCCTGTCTGACTCTTCTGTGACTCCACGGACTGTAGCCCACCAGGCTTCTCTGTCCCTTGGGTTTTCCAGACAAAAATACTGGAGTGGATTGCCATTTTCTACTCCAGGCGATCTTCCCAAACCAGGGATCAAACTCACATCTCCTCCAGCTCCTGCATTGACAGGTGGATTCTTTACCATTGGAAAGACATGGCTCAGTGGTAAAGAATCCTCTTGCCAGTGCTGGAGACATGAGTTTGATCGCTGGTTCAGGAATGTCCCTTGGAGCAGGAAATGGCAACCCACTCCAGTATCCTTGCCTGGGAAATCCCATGGACAGAAGACCCTGGTGGGCTACAATCTGTGGGGTCGAGGAAGAATCAGAAGGGACTTAGAGACTAAAAACAACAACTAGAAAATTTTCATCGATGTCTCCATAAAAGATACGGTGAAGAATGCCCTAGAGTCATTCAGCTTCTTTTTGTAGGCCACCTGGGACTGAAGAGGGGAGAGGAGGCCCTGGGAGGGCAGTTGTCTAGTCCATGAGGAGCCAAGCACAGTTGTCTTCAAACACCAGGTTTCCATCTCGGGAGCTGACATTTCCAAGCTTCATCTGTTTTTGTTATCCTTTATTTTTTTTTCCATATTTGGTCAGTGCTTTCAAAAGGGCTTTCTCAAGTCATGGACAAGAAGTAAAACTCAGGGATATAATATTAAAAATTATCTTTTAGTAATTTCAGATAATCAAACTGAAACATTTGATTCTGAAAAGATGTTAACAGATTACAGTTTAAATTTCTTCTTCAAGGAGTGTTTATCCAGGGTTCCTTTAGTTTTGTTAACTATATTAAGGTTCAATTGGGTGGTCATAACATATGTTAACAGAATTTTCAGCTCTGGAGACTTCCCTGGTTGTCCGGTGGTTAAGACTCCATCCTCTCAATTCAGGGGGCCCAAGTTTGATTCCCTGATTAGGGAGCTCGATCCCACATGCTGCAACTAAGACCTGGCACAGATAAACATGTCTTTTTTTTTTTTAAAGAAGAATTTTCATCTCTGAAATTGGTTTGGATTTTCAAAGTCGGCTCTTAGATAGTTTTTTTCAAGGCATAGTGAGCACATGTCTGAGGTATAGATCACAGCCACCATGCAGAAGAAAAATACTATCTAACAGTCATTATTGGTTTACATATTAAAATGTAGATTTTTTTGTTAAATCATTTCATAATTATAGGTGGTATGTAATTGTAAACTATTAGTTTATAATCTTTAAGGAAATGGATGATACAGAACAAAACTCAGCAATGAAAATGAATTTGACCATATCTGCTGTCTGTACCCCATGGATGCAGGAGCCTGGTAGGCTGTAGTCCATGGGGTCGCTAAGAGTTGGACATGACTGAGTGACTTCCCTTTCACTTTTCACTCTCATGCATTGAAGAAGGAAATGGCAACCCACTCCAGTGTTCTTGCCTGGAGAATCCCAGGGATGGGAGAGCCTGGTAGGCTTCCGTCTGGGGGGTCGCACAGAGTCGGACACGACTGAAGTGATTTAGCAGCAGCAGCAGCAGCTGTTTACTTTAAGCTTATCTCACTTGTTTATTCTTTCAAGCGTATTTCTGAAGCACCTGCTTTGTGCTGAGTACTCTGTGAGGTGTTGGGCTACAGAAACGTACAACTCCAGCTCCTGCATCCCGGAGGGGGCATGTGGGCAATGGGAACAGTGACTCGGTTCAGCGTAGGGTGGGTTGCAGGGGGAGAGTATGTGGGAGGAGCCCCTGACCGGATTTGTTGGGAAGGAGTTTCTAGACAGAATGACAGTTAAAGAAGAATATTCCGGGTGGTGGGGAAGCTAGCAGAGACCCAGAAACAAAAGTATCTGGTACAAACTCCCTCTTCTGGACAAAATGGGGAAAAGGCTCAGGATTTATCTTCCCTCCAGTAACAAGTAAAATACCTGAACAAAATGTATGGGTTTTCACCACATTGGACTTGAGGCAACAAAGAAGAGGGATCATTGAGAGATGAGTAGAACCCTCCAGTCACCCCAGCTTGCCATCTCGAGAGAGTGTCTAGCCATGGTGCAGGGAGGAAGACTCCAGGGAGAACTCCCTGGTCTCCCTGAGTTGAGAGGATCGAGTGGAGAGTGTGGGAAGGAGAAGAGAGCTGGAGTTCACAGCAGACAGTGCGGGAAAGCAGAGAGAAGCACACAGAGATGCTTCCAGAGGTTGCAGAGGATCTTCATTTGAGTTTTGATCAGTTTTAAGGTGTGAGGAGACTGCCCCAGACGAGGGAAGGAACTGCCCCAAGAGATTAAAGGGAGCAATCCTCAGAGCTCACATAGGCATGGGAAAATGTTCCTGCTGTGGACTGAATTGTGTTCTCCCAAAATTTGTATGTTGAAGCATAAGCCCCCATGCACACTTATTGGAGACTGAGTCTTGGAGGAGGAAGTAAAGGTTAAATGATACGGTTGCATCCCTGATCTGATAGAACTGGTACCCTTATAAAAAGAGGAAGAAACACTGGGGCCCACTGTCCACCATGTGAAGACACAGCAAGTAGGCAGCTGTCCACAAGCCCGGAGGGAAGCTCCTAGCAACAACTCAACCCAGCTGGAAACTTGACTGGATTTTCCACCTCCAGAACTGTGAAAAAATAAATTTCTGTTTTCTAAGTCACCCAATCGGTGGTATTTTGTGACGGCAGCCTAAGATGACTAGTAGGGTTTTTTTTTTTTTTTTTGGTACACTGTAGAAGACCTCATAATTCACGGAGCATCAGTTAGAGTACTCAGAAGAGTTTTGCCTCAGTAGTGGGGCAAATAGCCCCAGGTTAAAGCTGCTCTCATTCTGCCTAACACAGAAAAAAGTGAGACCTGAAACTGAACAAAGCTCGGGAATATTTATATAGAAAACCAAAAATATACAGCATCCAACAAGGTAAACTGAATAATGTCTGGCATCCAATCAAAACTAACCAGACAAGCAGAGAAGCAAGAAAATGGTACAGATTATAGCATTAGTAGACAGACATATTAAAAGAATTATTATAATGGAGTTTTATATGTTTAGGGATCTAGAGGAAAGATTGAACACATTAACTAGAAACACTGAAAAATTTAAAGGATACAGATCAAATTCAACCATTTAAAAATACTAGTTTATTGATATTTATTTGGCTGCTCTGGGTCTTATTAAATAGTTATGGCATGCAGGATCTGGGATCTTCGATGTTCATTGCAGCATGTGGAATCTTTAGTTGTGGCAAGGCTCTGAATTGCAGCATGCGGGATCCTATTCCCTGACCAAGGATTGAACCCAGACTCCCTACATTGGTTTTTGTTCTCACAGTAGAGAAAACAGTCATCTCTTGAGAATGAGAGAAGTGTAGCAAGGCAAGAGGGTTGAGGGAGAGTAGAACATGAAATACTTATGGAGGAGAATGAGAGAAAGCAGACTAGGGACATGGAGGTAATCACTTAGCCTTGAGGCCGCTGTTGAGACTGACGATCATGAAATTACAGTGGCACAAATTAAACTTGGTAGTTTACCAGCATTCAGATACCCAGGTGTAGACAAGGAGAGAATAGGCCATCGGATTGATCCAGGACTGGGGCTTTGTCAGGCACGTGTGATGATAAGGCAGCTGGGAAGAGATGTGCAGGTCAGAGGGTACGGATGAAGTGACGTAGATCAGCACTGAAAGGGGAAGTAGAGGAGCTGAGCTTGATTAAATGTGCTAGTGCTTTGGAGGCTCTTCCTCTCAAATCTATCCACTGTATTACTCTGGTGGAGTCATCATCATCTCTCACCAAGGTTACTGAAAGATTTCCTTACCACCTTCCTGCCTCTGGTTTTGAAAGTAGGATGTCAGGCTGGTGGGTGACAAGTAAAATGCTGTTTATTGGTTTTGAGGAGCTGAGAGGCTAACACAGTAGGTGCGTCTATGGGGGGACAGGAGGACTTGAGTGAAGAGGGAGACCTTCCAGGAGCCTCTTGGGTTAGTCTTGTGTTTTCCAAAAGGAGGATTCTCATCTCACTTCCCAACCTATACTTGTTGGCTGCTGGCATCTACATGTTGCTTCTTTCTGCTTCTTGAGTTGTTCAGTGCAGAAATCTGGCCTGAGTTGCTCCCTACCTGATACAAGATGTACGTGTCCTGTCCTCCTGCAAGCACAAATAGTTCTTGGCATTCAGCCAATTTTTCGGAATCATTTCCCCCCTTGAATAACCAGTGTCCATTTAATCTTCATATTCAGTTCTTTCATTCATGTCAGGGAAACTTCCTTTCATTTCTGAAGCAGTTTTCTTTGTTGGATTGAAGATAACCATTATTTTTGTGTTGGCTCATTTTTGTCCCTTTTCTGTATCTATCAGTCTATCTGCAGCTTTAGCGACTTTGTTCTTTTTTCTCTGCCTTCAATTATGATTGAAGGCATTGATTTGATTATAAGTCATATCTGTTGTTTTCCCTACTAGTTGATTATCCTTAGTGTTTTGATGGGAGTGGTAGCAGTTTAATCTAGCGGAAAACCAGATCATTGGTTGTATTTGGGCATATCTAATATAACTTAAACATGCTTAGAAATTGGTTGTAAAGTTATTGTTTGTTGCCAGGAAGAACCTGATCACCTTTTATTTGCTCCTTCTGACTATAGTGAAAACCACTGAAATGTGGATTTCAGGATGGTTTCAGTGAATGTTTATAGACCATCTGATGACACTTTTATCCCTTTCTTGCCAGTGTAAGAGTGTTAGTTATGCATTGGTGAGTCAGGCCACTTGAGAGGTGGTATTTCTGCTTTCCTAGGTAAAGTTAACCTCCTTGGATTTGTCCTCCAAGTGGCAGGTGTGAATACCTGAGATTTTACTAGCGTTCCTTGCCATCTGGTTGTTTTACCTCAGGCCTCTCCCAGACTCCACCTATCACTTGTCTTTCTTGCTTTGTTGGCTTGTCTTATATGGAATAGAAAGAATGCATTAAAATGGGATTTTTATTCACCTAGATGATTGCAACCTTAAAATGCTCTTTGTCCTCCAGACTTTTTTTTTTTTTTTAACAAGTGTGACCCACGTAAAGGAAATGCCTGCCATCATTGGGGGCGTGTAGTCTCTAGAAAAATAATACCCTTTATCTGACTTCAGTAGAGTAGAAATGCCTAGCAGTGCAGTAATAGATCAGGTAAAGAGTGGTCAGCTACTTTGTATTGTTTTTCTTTTTAGTTTTTCACTTCTTAGACCTTGTGAAATCCTGATAGATAAACTGTAAAGTCTTGGCCTTTTAAAAAAATATTGTTTTTAAATTGAATATGAATATGTCCATAAGAATTGAATATGAATGTGAATATGTTTTTTTAAAAAGCCAATCTGTGCTGAAAGCACAGGGGCCATTTTATTCTGTAAAGAATAATCTTGATCCAGTCTCAGCTTTCTGTTTAATTATTTGGAAAATAAATTGACTCTCCTTTTCATCCTGTCCCTCTCTTCTTCCATAATCCCTTTTGGCTTATTTTACCTCAGTTGTGGAACTCTGAGGGGTTCTAAATTTCTCTCCCTTTGCCAAGGGAAGGAAAGCAGTGAGGGTCAGAGGTGAAGTAATTTGAGTACAGTTTCAAGTCTAGTAATCCCTTTGGGACTCTATAAGGTGCAGAGATTGTTTTGTCCTGCTTGGCCTAAGGAAATAGACCAAGGGAAATAAAAGTGATTTGGTCAGTGTGTCTGACACCAAAGCTGCTACTCCCTATCTGCCCCCCTGCCTCCCACCAGTAGAGATTTATTTAAGAGGGAAAGTCTGGTTTTAGAAATCATGGGTGGTGCAGCCCAGTGATTAAAAGCAAAGTCTTTGGAGTCAGAAAGATAGATTAGGAGGACATTGTTTAATTTCTTTGTGTTTTGGTTTCATCTGTAAACAGTAGGTAATGAACACTTTTTAGCATTGCTGTGGACCTGAATCAGTGTTCATATAGTGCATAGCAAAATAATAATTCAGTAAATGGCAGCTTAAAAAAAAAATCTCATTTGAGAGCAAGTCCAGAAGCAAGGCTGATGTAGTAACTTAATATGGAACTCCTATCCTGGAGCCAGTTAATTTAAACTGAGTGGAGTTGGGTATGATGCTGTCCAGAGTTACTATCCTACTAAAATATCTGACTCCAAAATCATGATTCATAGTTGTCGAAAAGAAGTGTTAAAAGCCTGTCTCAACTATGCTAGGGTTAGGATATATTGATTTCATGAGGAATGTAACGTAAGTCTAGATTTCTTTAAATCTGGTGCCATCTTGCTTTAGTCAAAGAGCACTTGGTTAGTGCAGATTAGTTCAAATAAGAAGAGTGGATTGAAAGATACGTGGACGTACATGGAATTTAAGGGCAGGGAGTATGACTGGACCTCCTTGGTATTAGTCAGGGAATGTGTTTACTTCATCTTTTAGGGTCTCTCTCAAATTACAGTTCTTCTTATAGTCTTTCAATTTTTATAGCATTGTACAACATGGAACAACTTTTGCATTGTTTAGTTTCTTGAGTGTATTTGAATTGCTAATAGGCACCCGCTAGATCTGGTGACCACTGTGGTCTATGTTTAGAGAGTCATTTACACTAAGTATGGCAATGAAGGCCCATCTGATTAGCAGAAGATACAGGTTTGTGGAGCATAAGCCTGCAGGGAAGGGCAGGTGCAGGAACCCTGTCTCTTGTTAATATTTTTCCAAAAGAAGGAAAGATCTGGAAGCTAGTTGCGTAATAGCCCAGTTCCCCAAACTGAAGCTTCTAGCATTACACGGTGGCGGAATGCCATGAGAGCATGCTAACTTTTTATGAGAAAATAAATCTCTTGGAAGCTGATCCTGCAAATCTGAATTTGTAAGTTTGCTGTTGTCACTTCATAATAAGGATTGCNAAGAGTGGATTGAAAGATACGTGGACGTACATGGAATTTAAGGGCAGGGAGTATGACTGGACCTCCTTGGTATTAGTCAGGGAATGTGTTTACTTCATCTTTTAGGGTCTCTCTCAAATTACAGTTCTTCTTATAGTCTTTCAATTTTTATAGCATTGTACAACATGGAACAACTTTTGCATTGTTTAGTTTCTTGAGTGTATTTGAATTGCTAATAGGCACCCGCTAGATCTGGTGACCACTGTGGTCTATGTTTATAGAGTCATTTACACTAAGTATGGCAATGAAGGCCCATCTGATTAGCAGAAGATACAGGTTTGTGGAGCATAAGCCTGCAGGGAAGGGCAGGTGCAGGAACCCTGTCTCTTGTTAATATTTTTCCAAAAGAAGGAAAGATCTGGAAGCTAGTTGCGTAATAGCCCAGTTCCCCAAACTGAAGCTTCTAGCATTACACGGTGGCGGAATGCCATGAGAGCATGCTAACTTTTTATGAGAAAATAAATCTCTTGGAAGCTGATCCTGCAAATCTGAATTTGTAAGTTTGCTGTTGTCACTTCATAATAAGGATTGCATGTTCATCATCTTCTTTTGAATTTCTTCCAGAGATATGAAGACTATGGAATGACTCCCCCATCAGGCCCATTACCAAGGTAAGGTTTTTAGGAGAAAATGTATCAGGATTTTTTCACATAGGCTGTTTCTTAAATTTTGAAGCTTTGTTTCTTTTAGCTAAATATGAACAGAAATGAAACTCTGAGTTGTGTGTTATCTTGATGTAACCAGAAGAGGAGGGAAAAAAGTTAGAATTTAAGTTCTGCTTCTAGTAATGACAGACTAGATAATTTGCTCATGATAACTGGAAAAGCTGGACAAGATTTAAGAACAAAAACAAAACACCAGGTAGCCATCAGGGCAGTGAAACAGAATGGAGCCAAGATCTAGGAAATCCAGAGAAGTGAGACCTGCTTCTCCCACGGATACTGCTAATTCCAGACAAGGTGGCTGAGAAGCTGAGCAAAACTTTTGACAAGACTCATGAGATTTGGAGTCCTGAAAATGTACTGTATCAGAAGTTTTGAGGGGACTTCCCTGGTGGTCCAGTGGTTAAGGCTTCACCTTCTAATGCAGGGAGTGCGGATTCATTCCCTGGTAAGGGAGCAAAGATCCCCTGTGCCTCATGGCCAAAAAACCAGGTCACAAACAACAGAAGCAATAATGTAGCAAGTGCAATAAAGACTTTTAAAATGGTCCACATGAAAAAAAGTCTTAAAACCTAGGGAAGTAGAGGAAGAAAATAATAAGAATAGAATCAATGAAGTAGAAAACAAATGCCGTACTAGAGAAGATCAGCAAAGCAGAAAGTTAGTTCTTGGAAAAACTCCTAGAAAGAGAAGACCTGAATAGTCCTATAACTATTAAGGAGATTAAAGATACCAGTATCATACAAACTCTCCTAAAGAACAGAAAAAAAGAAAACACTCCCTAACTCATTTTGTGAGACCAACATAACCTTGATAACCAAAAACAGAAAGGACAAGGACATCGCAAGACAGGAAGCATTAAAGGCCAGTTTCATTCGTGAACATAGATGCCAAAAATTTGAAACTGTATATTAGCAAGTGTATCCAGCAATATAATACAGTAGGCTATCACATCATAATCAAATTGGATTTTTTTCCAGCAGTACAAGAGTAATGTAATATTTTAAAAAATCATTGTAATTCACCACTTTGAAGTGAATAAAGGAGGAAAATCTTCTCATTTCAATAGATACAACATTTGATAAAGTTCAACATCCGTTCATAGTGAAAATCTTTGTGAACACAGGATAGAAGCAGACAGATAGGAATCTGATAAAAGTATCTTGGCAAATATTGGTTAATGGTGAAATGTTAAAAACTTTCCCTTTGAGAGCAAAAGCAAGACAAAGTTGCCTGCTTGCATTACTTCTATTCAGCATTGCCCTGGCCATCCTAGCCAGTATAATAACACAAGAAAAAGTAACAGAAAGATGAAGGAATTAAAATAGAGAATTAATACTGTTATTATTAACAGTTGATATACTTTTGCAGTAGAAAAGTCCTAAAATGTCAACACATGAATTCTTAAACTTTAGCAAGATGGCTAAATAGCAAGATCTTAATAATTAAGTTACAAAGTAGTTGGATACCAAGATGAACAAGAATAGTATACATTATAAGACCAGTATACATAAATCTCTTCTGTGCATGAGCAATGACAGAAAATAAAAATAATTTAAAGGTACTATGTAAAATAGCATTCAAAAATACGAAATACCTCAGGATAAATCTAACTGAAGATATTTAAGCCTTCTAAAGAAAGATATTCATGGATTGTGCAACTCAATATTTTTAAAATGTCAAATCTCCCCAAATGGTCTACAGATTCATTGCAGTCCCACTCAAAATCCCAATAGTTTGTTGCTTTTTAAATTTATTTTTAAAAATTAATTCATTTATTATAATTGGAGGGTAATTACTTTACCATATGGTGGTGGTTCTGGCCATACACTGACGTGAATCAGCCATGGGTGCACGTGTTCCCCTGTCCTGAACCCCTCTCGCCCCCAGCCCATCCCTCTGGGCTGTCCCAGTGCACCGGCATTGAGTGCCCTGTTTGATGCATCGAACTTGGACTGGTCATCTGTTTCACATATGGTAATACACATGTTTCAATGCTGTTCTCTCAAATCATCCCACCCTTGCCTTCCCCCACTGAGTCCAAAAGTCTGTTCCTTATATCTGTGTCTCTTTTGCTGTCTCTGTTGCATTTTTTAATATGTGGAAATAGACGGACTCACTCTAAAATATATGTGGATATGCAAGGGGCCAAGAGTAGCCAAGACACTTTAAGAAAGAAGAATAAGATGTTAGGACTATATTCTAAATGTTGCAAATTACTGTCAGGGAATGAGGAGTGTGGTGTTGCTGTAAAGCAAGTCAAGTAGACCAATAGAACAGAAAAGAGCATTCATAATCAGACCCACATGTGAACAGACAATTGATTTATTACAATGAAGGAATTGTAATAAAGACTTGGTCTCAGAAATCACATTCAACTATCCCTTGAATGATTCAGCTATCCCTCTAGTCACACAGAAGTAGGAATGTTATCTGCTTTCTCCTTACTTTCTCTTTATTTGCCCTCATTTTCAGAAGATTTTGTTTTATTTTTTCCCCAGCCCTTCTCCGCTTCTCCAGGCACTGCTTTGTGGTCCAAAAGCAACACAGTGAAGGGAACAGGTGGAGATTAGATGATCCAGGGCAAAAGCTAATGCTAGGGGGACCATATGATCTGGTTTTGCCTGGTTCAATCCTAATTTACTCCTGTTGTTCAGCATAATTGTAAATTCCACTCTCAAAAGTGTTCTGGTTTGGATGCTAAATTTTACGGTCACCCAAGGTAAATTAGAGTATTTGGATCACACAGAACTCTCTGAGTATACAGTTTAGGATGAAAGGGGTGTAGATATAGGCAGGAGGGTCCTAATTGACTGGATAAAGCAGAAATCATTAATAAAAAGGCAAGCTCTTGTTTATAGGTTAATGGTCCAGAGATTATAATTAATTTAGCTGAGCTCTTGTTTACAGGGCTGGAAGGAGAAGTGTGTATTGGTTAAGCTCTTAGATCTGTAAGGTCAGAGATGTCAGACACCTCTTTCTGAGGTCAGTCAGAAATAGCAGCAGTTATTTAAAGAGAGTAATACAGGTTGCCTGGGCTTCAGTTTATGGACTGTACTCCAGAAATGACAGTGTGAATCAGAGGAAGTTGATGTACTTTCTAATCAAACTGATTTAATCTGCTAGTCAGTTCAGTCACTCAGTCATGTCCGACTCTGCGACCACATGGACTGCAGCACACCAGGCTTCCCTGTCCATCTCCAACTCCTGGAGCTTGCTCAAACTCATGTTCACTGAGTCAGTGATGCCATCCAACCCTCTCATCCTCTGTCATCCCCTTCTCCTCCTGCCTTCAGTCTTTCCTAGCATCAGGGTCTTTTCCAGTGAGTCAGTTCTTCGCGTCAGGTGGCCAGAGTATTGGAGCTTCAGCTTCAGCATCAGTCCTTCCACGGGATATTCAGGACTGATTTCCTTTAGGATGGACTGGTTTGATCTCTGTGCAGTCCAAGTTTTAATCTATTAATTACTGGTTATCTGTCATTTGCAAGGAATTATAACTAAACCAGCATTCTTTTTTTTAATTTTTGACTATCTTTGAAAGAGTGGTTCTCAGGGTGAGATTCTCAGATCCCTAGAGGGTCCTGAGGCCCATTGAGGGAGGTCTGTGAGGTCAAAGCTATTTTTATAATAATATAAAGATGTCATCTGACTTTTCTCATTGCTTTGACCTTTGTACTGAGATATGAAAGCAGTGGTGGGTGAAGCTGTGGTGCCTTGGCATGAGTCCAGACATTGACACCTAGCTGTTCAAGGACTCATTCCAGTCTTCTTCACTGCTGGGCAATCACAGATTTTTTTATTTTTATTATTTACAGCACTTTTTAAAATACCAGTTTTTTGTTAGTATATCATTGAAGTAGTAAAAATAAATGTTACAGATTTATTTATTTTTGGCTGTGGTGAGTCTTAGCTGCTGAGTAGGCTTTCTGTAGCTGTGGAGAGCAGGGGCTGCTCTCCGTTGTGGTGTGGAGGCTGCTCATGGCAGCAACTTCTCTTGTTGGGGAGCACGGGCTCTAGAGTGTACGAGCTTCCGTAGCTGAGGCTTGGGGGGTCCAGAGGCCAGGGCTCAGTAATTGTGGCGCGTGGGCTTAGTTGCTCCATGGCATGTGGGATCTTCCCAGACCAGGAATCAAACCTGTGTCCCCTGCATGGGCGGGCGGATTCTTAACCACTGGACCACCAGGGAAGCCCCCAAATTAATTTTATTAAACCTAGATCCTAGAGTCTCTTGACGGTCTGGATGACAGGAGAGGAGACACATATAAAGCACTTCTGCTGATTATGGCCTTGGAGTTGAGAACTGATCTGTTGCCGTGTTTTTGCTTGAACAAACAGCCTGTGGACTTAAGTGTTTGGCTTTGAAAATGAGCAGTGGGAAGGAAAACAACTGTTAGCAGTTATTGCCAGTGATAAAACTGAGTTTGCAATTGGAAATTAAAGTTTTACATACTTGTCTGCCACGGTGAAATGGACAATTTCTTAGTACTTAAAGCCTTTTCTGATGAGCTCGATGGTGATATTAATGAATGTGATTTTGGGTTACTGTAAAGTAAAATGTGTCAATATCAAGAAAGTCTGCATAATTCAGTGAACCATTATTTTCCAAATGAGCAATGTCATCCAGTCATGCATGAGTCTATTCAAAGTGCAAGGAAGACCAGTAGTTTTAACATAACAGAAGATGAAAAGTTCACTGATAGTTTCAGTGTCAATATTGCCACTAACCTTCATAGGAAATATTGTTGAGTTTTAGTGTGGTTTCAGAGAAGAATATTAATGGAAATACTATTTGAATATTATTTGGTAGGCTATTAAAATCTTCTTCCTTTTTCAAACTACATATTTATGCTTTTCTTCGTAAAATAACTGATGGAAACTGATTGAATACAAAGTGTAGGAGAATCTAGATATCTTCTTTTTTTTTATTATTATTTATTTATTTTTTTTTAATTTTTATTTTTTTCTGTCTCAGGTGCACATGAGTTCCCAATCTTGAACCCCCCTCCACTTCCCACCCCATATCAACTCTCTGATATCTTCTATTAAGGAAAAAATTTTAAAAACGTAGAACACTTCTCATTAAATTTGGGAGGGACATGTAGGAAAATATGAGCTTCTCTGGTGGCTCAGATGGTAAAGAATCCACCTGCAATGCAAGAGACCCAGATTTGATCCCTGTGTCAGGAAGATTCCATGGAGAAGGGAATGGCTAGTATTAGTAGTAATACCTACTCTAGTATTAGTTGATTCTGTGAAAAATGTTGATATGTAATAGGTTTAATATTGTTATTTTTAAATGAGTTTTTCGTTTGCTCTGTTTTAATTTTGAACATGATATTTATCTATAGATATGCTTCACATAAACAAGAACTCTTGAAAGCATTAGTTTACTCAGTTGTGTCTGACTCTTTGTGACCCCGTGGACTGTAGCCTGCCAAGTTCCTCTGTCCATGGAATTCTCCAGGCAAGAATACTGGAATGGGTTGCCATACCCTCCTCCAGGGGATCTTCTGGAGCCAGGGACTGAACCCCAGTCTCCTGCATTGCAGGCGGATTCTTTACCATCTGAGCCACCAGGGAAGCCAAATAAAAGCTCTTGTGAATCCTTCCCTCTTAGCTCAGTTGGTAAAGAATCTGCTTGCAGTGCAGGAGACCCCGCTTCAATTCCTGGATCAGGATGATCCACTGGAGAAGGGATAGGCTACCAACTCCAGTATTCTTGGGCTTACCTTGTGGCTCAGCTGATAAAGGATCTGTCTGCAATTTGAGAGACCTGGGTTTGATACCTGGGTTGGGAAGATCCCCTGGAGAAGGGAAAGGCTACCCACTCCAGTATTCTGGCCTGGAGAATTCCATAGAATAGCCCATGGGGTCACAAAGAGTCGGACACTACTGAGCGACTTTCACTTTCACTTGTAAGTCCTTATTTTCATGAATGCAAGTACGTCCTGAGACTAAATAGTTTGAGAACCACTGCTTTAGAACACTAGTTTTCAGCCTTGATGAAACTCAGGGACATCAGTGGAGCTTTAAAAACTACCATGGTGTGGGTCCCATGTCTAAAGATTCTATTTTTGGGAGATCTGGGGTGTGGTGTGGGTTCCCCAGGTAACCCTAATATACAGCCAGGGTTGAGATCCACTCCTTTAAATCCATCTCGACTGCTGGAGATGAACGGGCCCTGGAGCTTGAGATGCACCCTTTTTGGGTCTGTAAACTAGAGCATTTTTTTCTCCAGTTATCTGGCAGATTAGTCAACCATCAGCTGTGTTCCAGCATGTGTACTGGATGGTATATATACAGTTTGTAGCGCAGGAGATTTGTCAGGGAGTGAATAGAGTCCCTGTCCTCAGGGAGCCCATGTTCTGGGAGAGGAGATGGCTAATATAAGCCAACAGACACAGAAGTCTTATATTGCTTCAGGGTTGAGGGTGGACCTAATAAAATACCAGAACCAGGCAAATGTGGTCCTAATGTTTGGGTGTGCTTCGCCTTCAGACCTGGTTTCGGACCCGGTTTGCTGCAGTCTTCAGAGCTGGTGCCTCCCGAGCCCCCACAGCCCCAAGCGTCATCTGAAGCCACCTCATTTGCTGCCCGAGGGATCTACTCTGAGGAGGGGCCGTCAGTGGCCCGGCCTCGGCCTGTTGGGGGCACCACAGGTACACGTGGGCATTTCTTTCTGGCTAAATTCTGAAGAGAACATTTTAGACTTCAGGGTGTCAGCATCCCAGCCCTGGCCTCTTCTGGCGGTAAGAGCTGTGTTCCCTTGGATCCTGTTGGAGGTGCATGGCTGGGAGGTGGGAAAGGACAGAGTGGCTGAGATCCCAAGACCTGGGGCCTCCGATTTGTCCCTGAGTCGGAGTCTCGAAAACAGTCCCTTTATGTGAAATTTCCAGCACATGTCTTCCAGGGAAAACATTTCTGAAAACTTCCAGTGAACAGAAACACCTATTTCTGAGTGCTTACGATGGCGTGAAAACAAGCATTCGTCATAAAGAAGACAGTTTCTACAGTTGATCCACAGGGACTTCAGGGAGATTTGTGGTTTTTTTGGTCACTTCTGGGAGGGTACAACCATGGTTTTGTCCTCGAGCCTTACCTCCCTCGTTTTTCCCCTTCTACCTTTATCTTCTTTTCTTTTCTAAAATGTCCTTGTCATTTCTGCACGCCTCTATGCTTGTCCCTTCTCCGCAGTCACTCATGGGCAGAGTCGGCAGTGGAAGGTCAGGGGAAGCTGGTGGCAACATGAAACGGTTCTAGGTTTTTTCTACCTGCTCTTTCAAATCCTCATTAGAAGAACAGTCTTAGAAGATAACAAATATAAAGTACTTAAAATAGTGCCTGGAATATCATAAATTGTAATACATATTAACAGCCATTATTATTATTACTACTCTTATTTCTGGTGATGGTGTAAATCATTAAATTTTTGGAAAGCAACTTGGCAATATAACTTTATAAGCCTTTGATTTGGTAATTTGGGAATATGGGCTCTTCCCTGTCCCCTGAAGAGATCCAAAATATTGGAGAAAAACTACATGTGCAAGGATGTTTATTGAAGCATTATTCAGAATAGCAAAACAACCGTGAGCTCCCTCAATACCAAGTTATAAGGGCGTCAGCGAGTAAACTTGTACAGCCATCTAAAGTGAAGAGCTCAGAGCCAGAAAAAGGGAATTTAAGATTTCCTGATTGCTTCCTATGCATTTGGTACTTGACCTATTTTATTTCTTTTAATCCTTGAAATAGCACTGTGAGATAGATTTTTTTTTTTAAATCTCCATTTGAAAAGTAAGGCATTGAGTCTCAGCTGGAGTGATTACTGGGTGTCCAAGGTCACAGGCTTGTCAGTGGTTGAGCTGGAATGCAAACCCCTGCCTGCTGGGGGGTGATGGGCGACTTGAATCACGAGGGAGCCTGTGCTGTCTCATTAAGTGAACAAAGCAAAATACAGAATCGTGTCTCAACTATGATTTCAACTGCTGTTGCAAGTCTAACACAAAGGTATGCTTTTCCACCCGTGCGGTTGTCTGAGCCTTCACAAGTGATGACGAATACTTGCTGCATTTCCGTGCTTTGCAAGATTTGCTCAAACAATGGCTCTTGGGCAATGTCCATTGTCTGATAGTTCTAATAATTTTAATAGTGTTAGGGATCTTCAGTAGCAAATGGTTCAGGACGAGTGCTCCTGTAGAGTACATTTAAAAAAAAAGTATTTGATTAACAGAGGCTGTTAATTAGGTAACTAGAGTAGGAACAGTCTTGAAGATGGAGAGGTCTTACCTCTGGAAAACCTTTGTGGGACTAGCCTGAGCATCGCAGATGAATGAGACAATCCTAGGTATATTTGGAAATCAGTGTTTTATTTCACAGCATTTAAAGATCTGTTTTTTTCTCCCTTGATCTGTTGAATAGGGTTATTTCCATATGCCAAAGTTGATGGGAGAGAAAAATATGTTATTTAAAGGCTAGCTTTCACAGCCACACAAGGCTATGGCGTGCCTAAGTATAGAATGATCGCCAGAGATCATCTGTCTTTGCTTCAGTATACCTTGATGAAGAGGTTGGGTGGGTGGCTTTGTTGACCGAAAAAGAGGCACAACTTGAGGGGTGAGTTTTATCTGCGGCAAAATGAGGACTATAGCCTGGGAGACAGCACCTCAGATAGTTCTGAGAGACTGCTCCAGAGAGGCAGTGGGGGAAGGTCAATATATGATTTTGGTGAAAGGGGAGTTCAGTGCAACCAGGCACTTACTTCACAAGAGGTTTTCGCTGGTCCCCAGGAGCTGATGTCATCATGAAGGGATTTAGTGCTTTTCTAGATATGAGGAGATGCAAAGATTGGGATCAAGAAGTCAGTTCCTGAAAATACCTAACTATCTAAAGACTTGTTCCACCAGATTCCCTGGAGCACCTCACTCCACCCTGAACTCCCTTAGGGTGTTGAAGGTCAGCAGCTGCAGCAGCACAGGGCTCGGTCTCCGCAGAGGCAGATGGCAAGTGCCCTGCTCGGTCACTGGCACACGCTCTTGGCAAGTGCCCATTTGTCATGGATAGTTTTAAATTTTTAATTATGATATGACTAAATTATGAAAACAATGTGAGTATAACAAAAATGTACTTTAACATTTTGAACTCGAATACACATTCTGCCTGTTTTTTTTTTTTTTTTTTTAAAGGCACATTGCATTTTCATTTCCTTGTGAGTCTGAAAATCATAAGCAAGTAAGAGCCAGGCTTCAGTTTCTTTATGGCTCCAAAACTTTTCACTCCTTTTTTTCTGAATGAATAAGGTCCCCATTATCTGTAGCCTCTACAGAAATGAATGGAAGGGCCCTCCCTCCTCCATTATCTCCTGTATTCCCTATCCTTTGATGTCTGACCAGGAAAATGGGAACATCACTAATAGCCACTGTATTGAGAGAAAGTAAAGGCCCACAAGCCCAGAAGCTCAGGTCTGTTTTTCTTAGGAAGTGTCTTTTCTGGGGGTAGAATTGGTGCCACATTTGAACAATGCTTGTGTCCCCAGGGGCGTGCCGAGGTCAGAACCAGAGTTTCTCACTTGAGCAGCCCTCCACTCCCCTGCTGGTGTTCACTGGGCCCCTCCCTGTGTTCCTCCAGGCTCTCAGATCCAACACCTGACGCAGGTGGGAATCGCCAGCAGAATTGGAGCTCAGCCAGTGGAAATCCCACCCAGCAGAGGCGGCCAGTATGGGGGGCCAGGCTGGCCTGCTTACGGGGAGGATGAAGCTGGCCGGAGGGAGGCTGTGAGTATCTCGTGTTGGGATCATCGTTGAGAATTCAGACATGATGGATATGGATTTCAGTTTTATAAGATGAAAAGAGCTATGGGGATGAATGATGTGAAGGCTGCATAATAGTGTGAATGTATTTAAGACCACTTAAGCATGGTTCAAACGGTAAATGGTATAGCTGCTGCTGCTTCTGCATGAGAGATCTCAATTTAAAACCGGCATGAAGTTTTAACCTTCGCCAATTTTTTTCTCCTTGAGTGTATTTTTCTTTTCACACAGTCATGCATGCATGCTAAGTTGCTTCAGTTGTGTCTGACTCTTTGTGACCCTATGGACTGTAGCCGGCCAGGCTCCACTGTTCATGGCATTCTCCAAGAAAGAATACTGGAGTGGGTTACCACGCCCTCCTCCAGGGGATCTTCCCGACCCAAGGATCAAATCTGGCTTTTTTCTGCTGCATTAGCAGGCAGGTTCTTTACCACTAGCGCCACCTGGGAAGTCATCCTTACAGCCTGTAGATGGTAAATTCCCTCTGACCAGACTGGAAGACTATTGGCCTTGAAATCTGGAAACATATACTATTTTTCTCGAGGTAGATTTCAGGCTTGAAGTAATGAGGTTTCTAAAATAATTAAAAAATAACAAAAGCAGTATTCATTATGGAAAATCTGCATAGAGACCTAAGTAACAGTTACTTCCCCCCCCATTTTTTTTCAATTATGGTAAAATACATAGAATGTAAAATTTACCATTTGAACCATGCTTAAGTGGTTTTAAATACATTCCATACTATTATGCAGCCTTCACATCGTTTGTCCCCATAGCTCTTTTCATCTTGTAAAACTGAAATCCATACCCATGAAACATGAATTCCCCATTCTCCAGGCAAGACTACTGGAGTGGGGTGCCATTTCCTCCTCCAGGGGATCTTCCCGACTCAGGGGTTGAACTTGGTTCAACTTGGTTAAACTTGGATCGACGTGAATTCGATCCCTGGGTCAGGAAGATCCCCTGGAGGAGGAAATGGCACCCCACTGCAGTATTCTTGCCTGGAGAATCCCGTGGACAGAGGAGCCTGGTGGGCTACAGTTCATGGGGTCACAAAGAGTTGGACACGACTGAAGAGACTTTGCATGCCTGCATTACAGTCACAGGTCTGCGCTTTACCTTTGCTGATATTTGGCTTTTTCTGTGCCTGGCTTAATTGTCTGAGTTGTTTTGGGTTTTCCCATCAAATCCAGTGTGCACTTGTTGAGGGCCTCTTGGTCACAATTTGCAGAAGTGAAATGTGGAAGTTATTCCAGGGCTCAAATGTCCTGTTTACCAGGCTATCAAGTTGCTCTTACCACAAGTGAAATCATAGATGTAGTATGTGCACGTGTGTATAAAGAGATTTTTTCCACTGAAAAAAATATGAAAAAAAAAATTACTGAAAAGTATAATTTTTATCAAAGGAATGCCCAGTTAATCCATATTTTGCCAATGTCAGCAAAGCTAGTGTATGCTTTTGTGCAGATAGCTTAAAAAGCAAAGCTGTGCAGAGCACTGACACACAGACACACACACAGACAGATGAGGTGAAAGATGACTTTGTGATCTTCTTGCTGTTCCACGGGCCTCATATGTGTTCTCGTCACCCCTTCCTTGGGTTCCAGACTCAGAGCAAAGGCAGTTGCTCTTCCCGTCAGTCTGTCTGCCAGTTTCTGCTTATCCCTCTGAGCAGACATCCTCATCAGACCTTGCCCTCTCTGGGATGCTCCAGCCCCCCTCCCTGACCAGCTCTGCATGGCCCTTCCTGGTTCCCCAGGGGCCCGCTCTCCTTCCACACGTGGCAGCACAGGGATTAGCCAGTGGGGCCAACTGCACGTTCGTTCTTTCTGTCTTTAATCAAGTGTGTGTAGGCCCTTGTTAAATTAAGTTCAGGGGGCTTCTTTACTGGACTCCTTTCCCTTGCACAATTTCTCTGCAGTTACATCTTTGCATTCTGGTGGTGGGAGGCCGAGTTGCTGGTTGGGAGGTGGGCAGAGAGCATCCGATGCCAGTTTGCCTCTGATCTTCCCTCCTGTTTTCCTGTGTTTGCCGTGGTTTTTCAGACACATGTGCTCGGACATCAGGAGTATTCATCACCACTGTTCCAGGTGCCAAGGACTTCAGGCCGGGAGCCCTCAGCTCCTCCCGGGAACCTCCCTCACAGGGGGCTGCCGGGTGCCGGATTGGCCTACCCCACCGGCTCCACGGAAGACCTCCAGCCCAGCCACTCCTCAGCCTCTCTCATCAAAGCGATCCGTGAGGAGCTCCTCCGGCTCTCGCAAAAGCAGACCGCCGTGCAGAACTTCCACAGCTGATCAGCCTCGCCTTGCACATTTGCCAAGTATCCGCTTCCTGTGGAAGCAAGACTAAAAGGAAGTCAACTGAGCAGTCAACTGTTTTTAAGAGGAGGAGCATCTCCGGGGTGAGGGGCCCAACTAAGGGAACAGGTTGCAATTTTAGAAGATGCCCCAAGTCACGTGACAGCCCATGATGCTTTTCATACGTTGGCAGTTTTGTGACCACCTGGGTTCAGTTGAAATTTATGTACTTTTGGGCAAAAGCCAGCAGCACTTCACAAAAGACCAACCACAATTCTAAGCTAATGAAATTCCTCTTTTTTTTTTTTTTTTTTTAAGGTGAAAGATAAAAATGTGTAGATGGTGTAGGGATCAAAGGAACCTAGTATTTCTGTGGGAAGATGTGACTCAGACTGGTTTGTACAATGAACCTGCTGCTTTGTTTTCTGAGAAAAGAGTTTTGAAGACATTTTATTAACTGCTTGATTTTCACCTTCTTTTTCCTCCTTAGGAACTTCTTTTAATAGTCATATTAACAACATGAATACTAAGACTGTTTGGGAATTTAAAAAGCTACTAGTGAGAAACCAAATGATAGATTGTAGAGTCTGATGATTCAAAAAGAAGCCATCAATGCATTTTCCTTCTTCTGGTGCTACAGCTCCAAGAGCCCCTTCACCTTGTCTGTGAAATGCAACTTTGGCTTTCTCAATGGAAGAACATGTGGAAGGTTTCATTTTGTTCTAGAAAGAGGGGGAAAAAAGCCTCTCCACTTAGAAAAAGCTTAATATTTATTTGGTTATTCAAAATACATATCAAAGTTTAGATTTACACTCTTCAATTGTATTCGCCATTTGTTGATTGGCAGAGGTAGCTGCCTGTTGCATTTCATTTGAGTACATATCTTCATCAAGGCCACTCCTATAGAGTGAGGCTTTGAGGAGGTCCCAACGAATCCTGGTACTTTGCTGATAAATTGCTCCCAACTTTGAATGAGGAATCTTACATAAGCAAAAATGCTTTGTCACAGTTCCTAGGACCACCGAATGGTTAGTTATTTGTGAATGCATCTGTGGTATTCGCATTCCCCATGTTCGAGATCTGGAAATGAGTTCTGTTGAGCCTCTTTGTAATGAGCCAAGAAAGGAAAGAGGAGCTTTGAGACCACGGGGGAGAAAGAGTTACTCCTAATTTCTGATTTTATTGTGTATAACTGTGCTGAATGACTGTTAAAACCACCTTTGGGCCTGACTGAGGGGTCCTCTCACTTGAGATTGCCTCCTGAAGGGACTATTTCGCCACTTCCTGAAGTGGAGTGAGGACTAGAGTAACAAGGGCTGTTCTGTTTTCTGGGACCTGAGTGAAATGAAGAAGAACAGGTGCAGATTACACTTTTTTATTAGCTCAATTAATGTCTTTAATTAAACAGCAGATACACAGGCAGAATCTGGGGCTCTGACTAATCAAAATCTCTGAATCTGTGTCACATTGTAAGAATTCCGAAGCAGCTAAAATAGGCCCCCAAAGTGTAACCATGGGGCTCCAGGGTTATGTTTCTGCCCTTCCTGCATTAAGTCTGTTACGTAGACTCATCTCTCAATCCAGGGAGAGTCAGTTCTGGGAAATTAAAATGGAGGCATATTTTTTAATCTTTATGCCTGTGAAACAGGAGAGGTACAGAAGGATGTCTGTTGAGAATATGATATAAAGTAATGCAAGCTCCTTTTCAGGTACCTTCCTGGGCTCCAAAGGGCAGGGGAGAGAGGACCTTCATGTGGGCTTGATCTCTTATCTCTCAGTCTTGATTTGATACCAGACTTGCCCAGAGCGGAGGGGTCTCTTTGCCTGTCATTCAGAAATACCAGGATCCTGAATATGTAAGGAAGAATTTCAGAGATTGATGCAAATTTTTATTTCGGACACCTTTTGGTGAATTCAGATTGAGTGCCAGCTGATAGCCCCTCCCCTCCCCTCCTGCTCAGTGTCCTAAGTGTTCACACTTGGAGTGTACAAGTGTGGTTACCTCCTTAGCACATGGCAGAAATGGGCCTCTGTTTTAAATGGGGCTGCGACAGCAGTTTTGATGCCTTTCAAACTAGCATAAGGGGATTCTGTCTCTATTTTTCTTCTTAGAAGGGATACACTTTTAAACCAACGTCAAGACCAAAGATGACGTGTAATAGACAAACGGTGATATGTGGTGGGTGTGAGCAGACCGGTGAGATCCCCAGCACTCTTGTGTTGGTCGTAAAGCACACTCAGTTTGCACTCAGTTTTACCGTCAACTGACCCAGAACATACCAGCTGTCGTGGGAACACCACCCCGAGTGGGGCTTCAGACACTCAGTGAATGGAGTCTACTTAAACGAGAGGTCCTCATGGCAGTTGTGTGGCTTTGGAGTTCCATTTATTGAAACACTGCAAAATGAAAACTGAAATTTTATGTCTGTTCTTTTCTTCTCATTTTAAAAATTCCTCATGGTAATAGCAAGAGCTATCCAGTTGACTCAGAGTTTTAGAGAAGACTGTTTGGAGAAATGATTATTTTCAGATTCTGCACGGTCACTACCTGGCTGTGTCAGGCCGCTTGTCTGAGCCTCATTCTCCCCATCAGCCACATGAGAACGGGCCTCCCCGGCCCCGGATTTCTCATTGCAAGGGTCAGGTGTGGTCATGTGGGCAGACGTCCCTTGAGGAGGGAGCACAACACACTGAGAACGTGGGCTGTCTGTGTGATGGTGCTGGCATGAATGTCTGATCTGTTGTGACCTCCCAGTGAGTGAGTTCACGTGGAGGAAACCAGAGCAACACCAGAGGCCCCGTGGGACTCCGCCTCCTCCCTCCCTTCCGATTTGCTTTCAATTCACTTCCTTCACCATTAACTTTCAGTTCTTATGCATTGTTCAGATTTTCTGCTGTTTCTGGCACCAGACATGAGCCCTGCCTTCTGAGATCTTAGGATCTGAATCAGACAATACCCTCGGGTGTAAAAGATGGAAGAGATGGGAAAACAACATGGTTTAAACATCAGTAAAATGCACTGAAGTACTCAAGTACATTGGAAGGAGGAATGGAACTTACACGTTTGGAAACAGTGGGATCTTGGGGAGAACTCAATGTCAGAAGCCACGGAAAACAAGAGCTTCCCAGGCACGTGGTGCGATGATGTGGGAAGAGCTGAGAGTGGGTCTGGGGAAGGATGGAGAAAGTGATGAAGCTGCCGTTGAAAATAACCTTGGACCTGGTCTCCAATATGGAGACCGAATCCCTAACTGCACCTTCGAAGGAGTTTTGTCAAGAGGAAGAACTGATGCTCTGAGGAAACGTCTGCAGGAACCCAACAAGAAAATGACCAGGCCTGGGAGGAAGGTCTGTGGAGGAACACATCTGTTCTGGAGGGGACGGGAGAGTCCCAGAACTGCCAGAGGGCCAGTGTCAAGTGTGAAAGACGTCCGCCCTCAAGGGTCCGTCATTCAGCTACATTTAATCCTTTGTGGAGCTAGTGGGTTATAAGTAAATATATTTGACTTTATAGATACCTGCACCTTTTCCTCCAAATTGTATTTAATTTCAGAGCGTCTTTTCATTTTGGTCGTATGTGGCTTTTGAGCTGCAGACTAAGCCAGTTTCTGCCAACCACAATTTTTCAGGGCATGAGGCCTGCGATGCAGGGCACAGGTGAAGGGACGCCTGGAGGCTGCAGGCTGAAACAGGTAATTCTGTGCTTTACGAGCCTCCCATTTAACTGTGTACAGGGTCAATGTTCACTGCGTTTGCACAACTTAGTGCTCCAGTGACCAAACGAGTCACTCAGACGCAGATTGGCATTTGTAGTTAATTCAGGAGTTAATCATTAAATACATCTCTCTCTCTCTCCCTTTCATATGAGATTCCTAGACATGAATGAATTTGCTGATTGGAAGGAGAGCTGCTGAAATGTTCTGGGTGGGTGGGAAAGGGGTTCCACTCTTAAGTACCACACACGCTTTAGCTGTAGATGTTCTAGCCATTTCATTTCTACCTCCAGAGCAGTTCCCCAAAGCCGGACTCCAGAGCCCACCTAACCCACCTTTGTTCCAGGCAGGAGCGTGAGGAAGTCCACTTCTGCACCTGCAAGTAGGCCATTTGAACACAAAGCACGTTTTTATGGGATGGTAACCTGAACTTCATTTTTACATTTAATCCAACACCGTCATGGATATTCTTATAACAGGTGAGAGGGATTTCCATCAACAGCTGCTGTAACACACTCATACACTGTATTAGGCTTACACTTGTTACCAGTGAACAGGGAGTGTGTGCATTTCAGGTTTCTTTTGATACCCTTGGAGGTGATTTGCAGTGTTTAAGATTCCTTTCTCTAATTTTATGAAAAAGACTTGAAAACCGAAACCTTACTGTACGATCCTAATTCCATGCTGTGCGTGTAACAGTACACTTGACAATTTATCTTAACATGCCAGCAGCGTTGACATTTAGCAAAAGAGTATCAAATGCCTTGGAAACATGAAACAAAGTTGGGAACCAGCAAGCAAGTGAAAGAAGGAAGGAAAGTCACCCTCTGAAACACCCTTCTCGAAATTACTTTCCCACAGGGTAGATCATCATGCAGACTCTTTGCTTTTCCTTCTTTTTCCGGGTTTTTCTGCTCTGGAGCCACTTCACGTTTAAAGGAAGAGTGGATAAGTAGAGGGACAAAGAGAAAAATTGAAGTGATTTGGGCCTCATGGTCCCTGATTCCACAGACTCTTTCTGGACAACTTGGAACGTCATGAATGCCCCTTCTCATGTCCACCAGGTTTCCAGCATTCATCACTTGACTCCTTGAGTGTTCCAGGTTGGAATAGTGCTGGGTCAGCTTCTAGCCAGGCTCCCCGTACTGTTCCTCCTGCAAATGTGGGAAAGGAGGAGGGGGCCCTAGGGGAACAGAGGCAAACCAGTGGGCTCGGTTGCTTTAAGCAGCAGAGGGTTAATTTCAGAAAAGGAGAGTAGAAACTCTCTACTTTGCCCTCCTCCAGGGCATGGTCTAGGGAGCTTGGGGGTGGGGTGAATTGCACCCTTCCAGGAAAGGCTGTCAAACCGAGCGCTCTGAGGTGCCCACTGGCCACCTCCGACTTTGTCAAGGTCCATGTTCTGAGTTCCTACACTCTCATTCCTAGATTATGAGTGTTAATGTATGAAAAAATGCAGAGTAAATTGAGGCCACTTGTGGCATCAGTCCTGCAACTTTGAACTTGACAATCATGGTTTGCTGGTCTCAAACGGGCCCTTAAATTTCAGTATGGGTAAATGATTTCATAATCAAGCTCTCTCTTCTCTCTGCTGGTTATGTTTCTTCACTTCAATTAGCTGCACTGTTTTCTAATGTGCTGTAGAGTTTTGGAAATAATTTATGCAAGTGTTTGGTTTCCATGTTTACAATTTATACAGCTTTCCTAGCATTTTAAATGGAAATGTCAATAAATGCTCTGAATTGGTGTCAAGTGATATTTTCTGTTTTCTTCCTTCGCAACATGATAGTTCTTTCATGTGCCAAATGTGAAAGTTGAATGCAGTGTTTTTTGTTCTCTGATTTTTGTGTCCCTCGTGAGAACACCTGATGCTTTCATTTTCCAAGGAATTAAGTTGAAAGTAGTCTATTCAGTGCATGGAATTTGCAGAATTGTTGTCACTCAAGGTGGTTGGCACCACTCCTTTCAACTCACTGTTTTGCTTTACAGGCAAATTGATGCTTCCACTAAGAGCATATTCATTTTGGAATTAAAAGATTAGGACTATAATCTAGAAAGATAACTGAGAAGATCCTCTTCTATGCAAACTTGAAGGCTAATAGGATAAACCTGGAGTTGTTTACGAAACTCAAAAACCCCTTGAAACTGAGAAAAGCAAGAAGGATTGCAAAACACAGAGGAACTCAACAAAGGAATGGAATGTGGAAGCCTGGATAGGATTCTGGACAACAGAAAAGGTCATCAGTGGGGAAAGGATGAAATCTAAGCACAGCCTGCAGTGCAGTTAGCAGCATTGTACAGAGGTTGCTTTATTGATTTTGCTGACTTTAGTATTAGGGGAAGCTATGGAAAAGGTATACAGAAACACTCTATTTTTACAGTTTTTCTCTAAAGTTAATTGAAAATTTAAAAAACTAATCTGGTACAGATAAAGCCCAAAGGTCCTCGCAGAGACTCTTAAGAGCCTGCCTTGGGCATCCACGACCCAGAATTTACTTCGCTTCTCAAGGCAGGCAGCTCCTGGTGAAGTAGGAACCACAGTTAATGATTGCAAGTCTTGGCAGACAATAAGGCTTCATGATGGAGAGTTCACAGGATCAACCAAAAGGAGAATTTGAGCCTAAAGATTGGCGGGAGTAGACCACTATGAAGAAAGTTTACAGAGCTTAAAAAAAAAAACTAGTAACAGAAAGACAGGGTATCAGGAAAGTTTAAGCACACTGACAAAACTGAAAATCCATGAAAGAAAAATACATTAAAAAAATACATATATACACACTGGTAAGATATGCCAATGTTTTAGACATACCTGAAGAAATAAATGTGACAGTTTTAAGATACCTTTATCTTCTCTTGTAATCAATATTGAATTAGATTGAAAGTTGGTCAGTCATGTCCAACTCTTTGCAACCCCATGAACTATATACAGTCCATGGAATTCTCCAGGCCAGAATACTGGAATGGGTAGCCTATCCCTTCTCCAGCGGATCTTCCTGACCCAGGAATCGAATCGGGGTGTCCTGCTGTGCAGGTGGATTCTTTACCACCTGAGCTATCAGGAAAGCCCTGGTATACTTCAGATTAAAACCAGGGGACTACCTGGCACACCCTGTTCCCCTAAGAGATTCCACACGCTCTGATTGTAAAAAGGTTCAAAATAGTAGAACAGGGAATTAGGAGAAGCAGCTAAGGCTTAGGAGAAAGGTCAGGCTGGTCCCATGCCCAGACCCTGACCACTAGGTTGACATAAATGTGGATTTAAACCAAATTGGCATTTTTTCTCCCTCTTTTTCCTCTTCCATGTTGCACCTGCCAAGCACAGCTTCAGGTATGAAGAAAACAAGAAGGAAAAACAACTAAGAGATCCTTGGTCCAGTGCCTGGGTGTGGTGATTAATGAAATATTTTTATTGTTGAGTTGCACACTATTTAGTAACTTTCTTCCTCTAAAGATCTCCCTCTCCTTCCTTGCTGGACCTTCCTGGAGGAGTAATTGGAGGTGGTATGTGTTTGATCTCTCTGGTGTTGGGAGACTGGAACAATTATAGTCACAAATCTCAGTAGTCCACATTCATGTAGTTAAACTACTATTTGTCATACTTGTGCCAAAGGATAGAATTACAGAAGTGTGGAACACAGAACATATTTGGACAACTCCTGTTGTAAAGTTGTTTTAGAGCACCTGACTCAGGTGGTTACATCAGTACCCTGAAAATACTCATTAGTGTAAGTATTTAGATTTTGATTTTGTGATGTGATGATATTCCTGAAATCAGTGGTTTCTTTCATTTCATTCCAGTTCAGTTGCTCAGTTGTGTCTGACTCTGCGACCCCATGGACTGCAGCACACCAGGCCTCCCTGTCCATCACCAATTCCCAGAGTTCACTCAAACCCATGTCCATCGAGTCGGTGATGCCATCCAACCATCTCGTCCTCTGTCGTCCCCTTGTCCTCCTGCCTTCAATCTTTCCCAGCATCAGGGGCTTTTCCAATGAGTCAATTCTTTGCATCAGGTAAGTACTGGAGTTTCAACTTCAGCATCAGTCCTGCCAATGAATTTCAGGACTGATTTCCTTTAGGATGGACTGGTTGGATCTCCTTGCAGTCAAAGGGGCTCTCCAGATCTTCTCCAACACCGCAGTTTAAAAGCATCAATTCTTCAGCACTCAGCTTTTTTTATAGTCCAACTCTCACATCCATACATGACCACTGGAAGAACCATAGCCTTGACTAGACGGACCTTTGTTGGCAAAGTAACATCTCTACTTTTTAATATGCTGTCTAGGCTGGTCATAAGTTTTCTTCCAAGGAGCAAGTGTCTTTTAATTTCATGGCTGCAGTCACCATCTGCAGTGATTTTGGAGCCCAAAAAGACAAAGTCTGACACTGTTTCCCCATCTATTTCCCATGAAGTGATGGGACCAGATGCCATGATCTTAAGTTTTCTGAATGTTGAGCTTTAAGCCAACTTTTCCACTCTCCTCTTTCATTTGCATCAAGAGGTTCTTTAGTTCTTCGCTTTCTGCCATAAAGGTGGTGTCATCTGCATATCTGAGGTTATTGATATTTCTCCTGGCAATCTTGATTCCAGCTTGTGCTTCTTCCAGCCCAGCATTTCTCATGATGTTTCTTTCATTTAGCATTTTACAATTCTGAGATTTTTCTAAAGAAAACATCAGTGCGAAGAGTTTTTTGTTTGTTTCGCTTTGTTTAAGAGTGACTTAAAAGCTCAAATGGAGTTGCTGCATTTTGGTACAAATGTTGGTCTTTTCCCCCCAAAGTAGTTCTGCACTGTGCCTGTTTTGGAAGAACAGTAGATATGTTCTGCTTTTAGAAGAAGTGAGAAGTAGCTATTCCCTTTAGAAATTCCTAAAGCTGTGTGAGTGGGGATCGGTGGTGGGGGGTGGGAGTGGGCTTCGGTAGGGGAGGCAGGGAAAGAAAGAAATCATGGCCTGGATTTGAAGTCAAGAACCAGCAGGTGTTTTGAATGCTGTTTTACTTTTATATTTCTCTGATACTGTTCTTTCTGGATTCTTTGCAAGACAAATATGATACACAAATTACGAGTAAAGTTCTTAAGAAAAAAAGATGTAATTAACCAAATTTAAATCAGAACATCATGTTACTGCAGGTATCCCATTAACCCCAATCTTTTTTCATTTTATTTTTTCTGGACAAAATGCAGGTTAGCAAAAAAGGAAATAAAAACCAGTATAACTTCACTATTAGAGATACTGCAGTCAAAAAAAATTTTTTTTTAAATTTTAATAAATCTCAGTCAGTTTAATCTTGTTCTGTGATTGGGACTGATCAGGGTGATTTGCTTTCTAATTGATCTTCTAATAAGCTATTGATTTGGTTTCCAAAGTATACAAGGGCTGGAGGAGGGTCAGGAAGAGGGCAGAAGCATTAGAATTGGTGCAGGGTATAAACTGAAAAGAAGGGTGGGATATGTGCCTGGGGACCTTCCACTGCTGGAGGAAAATGGCACCATCACCTTGAGAACCCCATCCCTTTGTGGCTAATTCTGCAGCTGCCTTTAGGGAACAGTGCCTGATTGACCTCCTGACACATTTCATGGAATTTTGCAGGAACTTCACAGTGCTTGTAGCTGAGATAGAGGACCTCATGGACAGGGAGGCCTGTTCAGAAAGCAATATCCCATTTCTCACCTTGGCTTTAAGATAACTCAAAATCTCTGCCTTCTGCACGTAAACTGCTTTGGGGGGACTGGTGAAAAGTGTCTGCCTCAGTGTCTTTCTCTTCACTGGCTAACTGGGCACAGACATCAACTTTCCATAACACATTTCCTCCCAGACTGCCTACCCTTTCCCCTCAACCCACTGATGGATGAACCAAGAGTAACATCTCTAGTATTCCTGTAGGATCAAAAGTTGCTTTAGCCTATGACAGAGTCCTCCGTGTCTCAACCCCTTTCTGAATAATTAAGGTTTCTGTCTTCTGAGGTTACTGGCCCCTGGACCACAGAAGTTAAAGAGTTTGGATGCTCTTTCCGTCAATGGGTTCAGAGTGACTTACTGAATTTGAGATGCCTCAACATGTAAAAGGATGGTATTGTGACAAATGGCAAGCAGAATTACAAATGAAGTTGACAGGCTAAAACAGGAAAAGAATGATAACAATTTCATTTATTCCTATAAAATTTAAAGTTCTACTCCTAGGTTTAAAAAATCTATAATATGCATATATAATAAAGAGAACATGGTCTAACAGGATTTTATGGGAAAAGATTTGAGGTTGTTAACTAACATTCTAGGGACCATTAGGGGCACTGGAGATGTTTGGGGAGCAACCCTGACTTAGACATTATAAATAGTAACATGTTGTCCTATAAGAATTTCTATCTCCCAGGTTGGCTACATGAAAAATTCAGACACCCTATTTTGAAAGAAATGCTCATGAATTGGATGGAAAGACTAGGAGAAAGGGAGCCAGAATGTAAGGACTGGAAACCACCTCCTCTGAGAAAGAAACCAAGAAGCTAAATATTTGCCCTGAGGAGTGAAGGGTTGTAGGAGACAAAGCTATCTTCACATGTTCAAAGTGTCATCATGAGAAAGAGAATTGACTTGCTTTACATATTTGATTGTATTCTGGAAGACATAACTATCAACCCAAGAAAGTTGGTCTTGGCCCAGTAAAAAGAAAGAACTTAGCAATGATTTCAGTAGGTCAGCACAGAAAAGTCATCTCTAGAATTTCTTCCCATTGGCCTCTCGTGAGAACCTTCTTCCATGGCACTAAGCCTGTCCCCTCATGGCCTCCAGCAGAAGGACTGTATCTCTGGGCATTGAGTCCTCCCTTCCCACTCAGTTCTTTTCCAAGATGCTCATGGGGCAGTGAGGAAGAAGAGGAGGCTCTGGACACCTGGAACGAAGATGGTGGTATGGATCAGTCCAGTTCAGTCTCTCAGTTGTGTCCGACTCTTTGTGACCCCATGAATCGCAGCACGCCAGGCCTCTCTGTCCATCACCAACTCCCGGAGTTCACCCAGACTCACGCCTATCGAGTCAGTGATGCCATCCAGCCATCTCATCCTCGGTCGTCCCCTTCTCCTCCTGCCCCCAATCCCTCCCAACATCAGAGTCTTTTCCAATGAGTCAACTCTTCGCATGAGGTGGCCAAAGTACTGGAGCTTCAGCTTTAGCATCATTCCTTCCAAAGAAATCCCAGGGCTGATCTCCTTCAGAATGGACTGGTTGGATATCCTTGCAGACCAAGGGACTCTCAAGAGTTCTCCAAGACCACAGTTCAAAAGCATTGATTCTTCGGCGCTCAGCCTTCTTCACAGTCCAACTCTCACATCCATACATGACTACTGGAAAAACCATAGCCTTGACTAAACGGACCTTAGTCGGCAAAGTAATGTCTCTGCTTTTGAATATGCTATCTAGGTTTGTCATAACTTTTCTTCCAAGGAGTAAGTGTCTTTTAATTTCATGGCTGCACTCACCATCTACAGTGATTTTGGAGCCCAGAAAAATAGTCTGACACTGTTTGCACTGTTTCCCCATCTATTTCCCATGAAGTGATGGGACCAGATGCCATGGTCTTCGTTTTCCGAATGTTGAGCCTTAAGCCAACTTTTTCACTCTCCTCTTTCACTTTCATCAAGAGGCTCTTTAGTTCCTCTTCACTTTCTGCCATAAGGGTGATGTCATCTGCATCTGAGGTTATTGATATTTTTCCCAGCAATCTTGATTCCAGCTTGTGTTTCTTCCAGTCCAGCTCTTCTCATGATGTATTCTGCATATAAGTTAAATAAGCAGGTTGACAATATACAGCCTTGATGTACTCCTTTTCCCATTTGGAACCAGTCTGTTGTTCCATGTCCAGTTCTAACTGTTGCTTCCTGACCTGCATACAGATTTCTCCAGAGGCAGGTCAGGTGGTCTGGTATTCCCATCTCTCACAGAATTTTCCACAGTTGATTGTGATCCACACAGTCAAAGGTTTTGGCATAGTCAATAAAGCAGAAATAGATGTTTTTCTGGAACTCTCTTGCTTTTTCCATGATCCAACGAATGTTGGCAATTTGATCTCTGGTTCCTCTGCCTTTTCTAAAACCAGCTTGAACATCTGAAAGTTCATGGTTCACGTATTGCTGAAGCCTGGCTTGGAGAATGTTGAGCATTACTTTACTAGCATGTGAGATGAGTGCAATTGTGTGGTAGTTTGAGCATTCTTTGGCATTGGCTTTCTTTGAGATTGGAATAAAAACTGACCTTTTCCAGCCCTGTGGCCACTGTTGAGTTTTATGGATAGGACTGAACAAAAGCAGCTCAGGCTCTCCCCAGAGTCAGTACAGTGAGGGGACATCCATCTCCCTGCTTCGTTGTGATTAGTTATGCCATAAAATGATGGAAGGGCAAGATGATGTTTAGTATGTCTTGAAAACGTAGCTGTGAATAAAGTTGAATGGCTTAAAGAGTCGCTTCTATAGTTAGAACATGGCGTGTTATGTGTATATGAAAGTGAACAATTTCAATTCCAGAATCTCATGGAATGGCAAATTTGCTGAAAACTGACCCATCTGATAATACTGTAGCTACCTGAGTGCATTCATTAAATAAACATTGATCGAGTACCAGCTCTGTGATAGGTACTGTTATAAGCACCAGGAACTTGGAATACACTGGGGAATAAGACCAATTTCATGCTCCAGTAAACAGAAGGAGGCCGTCAGTCTCTGTGGAGTGCTGGCGAAAGAAGTTAGCTTGGACACAGAGTGAAATAGGACTAGGATGGGGAATGGAGAGAAGGGAGAATTCAGACAGCTCTTTTCAGGCACTTTGTTGAGAAGGGAAGAAAAGAAAGGGATGGCAACTGGAAGACAGGGCTGTAGGGTGAATGACGTAAGGTTGCCAAATACAGGGAACCCAATTAAGTTGAATTTCAGACAAATAGGAAGGCTTTGTTTTCAGTTTTTAGTATGTCTTAAATATTGGATGATGCTGCAGTCCATGGGGTCACAAAGAGTTGGACACAACTGAGTGACTGAACTGAACTGAAATATTTCATGAGATACACACACTAATAATGTTACTTGTTTACCTGACTCTGAAATTTACCTAGGTATCTGTGTTTTTACTTGCTAAACATGGCAACCTTAAAATTAATGGATACCAGACATGTTGTGAGCTAATGAGGGGGGGAGGGTCTTCTCTTGAAGACAAGAGAAGAAAGTGAGGAGGCTGGGATTCAGTGGATAATGGGGGAGTAGGAATATTATGGGGGAGTAGGAATATTATCCTGCAAGAGGGGAAACAGAACACAGCCCAGATTCAGGTCAGTCTGTAGAGATGCAAAAACTGACAACCTTTCTGCTTCTGAGAAAAAATTGATTTCAAATGAGTAGGTTACCATTTCTTTAGACTTATTAGCTTAGGATTTTTTAATAGGCAGCAAAAATATTATTTCACAGTCAGAGAAGTCAAGTTGCTCAGTCGTGTGCGACTCTGCGAATTTTCCAGGCAAGAGAACTGGAGTGGGTTGCTGTTTCCTTCTCCAGGGGATCTCCCTGACCCAGGGTTTGAACCCAGGTCTCCTGCATTGAAGGCAGACATTTTATCCTCTGTGCCACCAGAGAAGCCCAAAGATTGTCTAATTTTGTGCTTTTTATAAGATGAGCTCTGCTTCATTTTCGATGGCTTGAAAGATACATTCAAATTAATAGTGTTTGTTATTTGGGGTATCATGGGCTCCCCATGTGGGCCAGTGGTAAAGAATCCAACTGCCAGCAGACACGCAAGAGAAATGGGTTCAGTCCTGGGTTGGGAAGATCCCCTGGAGTAGGAAATGGCAACCCACTTCAGTATTCTTGTCTGGGAAATCCTTTGGACAAAGAAGCCTAGAGGGCTACAGCCAAGGGGTTTGCAAAGAGTCAGACACAACTAAGGACACATACAATGGCTGAATGGCCGGGAGCTATTTCTTTTAAATTTTTTATGGTCCAGAATATAGTCCATCTTGGTGAATGTTCTGTGAGTTTGAGGAGAATGTGTAATCTGTTGTGGTTGGGTGAAGTAGTCTATGAATGTCAGTTACATTCAGTTGATTGATGGGGCTGTTCTGTTCAACTGCATCCTTACTGATATTTTCTGCCTGCGGGATTTGTCAGCTGCTGATAGAGGGGTATCGAAGTCTCTAGCCGTAGTAGTGGACTTATCTGTTTCTCTCTGCAGTTCTATCAGTTTTTGCCTCATGTATTTTGTTGCTCTGTTGTTAGGAGTATGCACAGTAAGAATTGTTGTATCTTCTTGGAAAATTGGCCTCTATCTTTTTGTAATGCTTCTCTTTATCCCTGATAAATTTCTTTCTCTGAATTCTGCTCTGAAATTAACACAACTGTACCAACTTTCTTTTTATTAGTGTTAGCATGGTATATCTTTCTCCATCCCTTCACATTTAATCTATGTGTTTATATTTAAAGTGGGTTTCTTGTAGACAACATGTAGTTCAGTCTTTTTTTTCTCTGCATTCTGATATTCTTTTAATTGGCTTTTTTAGACCACTCACATTTGAAGTGATTATGACATGTGTACTATTTTCATTCATTGACTTGTTCATTTCTGTTTTTTTTGTCTTCCACTCTTTTAATACCTTCTTGGCTTTTATGAGCATTTAGGGCTTTCCCTGTGGCTCGGTTGGTAAAGAATCTGCCAGCAATGCGGGAGACCTGGGTTCAATTCCTGGGTTGGAAAGATCCCCTGGAGAAGGGAAAGGCTACCCACTCTGGTATTCTGGCCTGGAGAATTCCGTGGACTGTATAGTGTATGGGGTCGCAAAGAGTCATACAAGACTGAGTGACTTTCACTCACTCACTCACTATGTCATTCCATTTCTCTCCTCTCTTAACGTTTCAATTTTACTTCTATTTTTACTTTCTTAAGCAATTGCTGTAGAGTTTGCTATACACATCTATGACTAGCCCATGTCCACTTGCAAATACTATACTGCTTCACAGGTGATACAAATACCTTGTAACAGAGTTTCAACTTTACATGTTGCATTGGTTGATGGTCAGTTAAATACATACACATGCCCTACCCAGACATATCTGTTCTCCGGTATAGTGTTGCCCAAGGTGACTGTGGGGGCTTCCCAATTGGCACAGTGGTAAAGAGCCTGTCTGCCAATGCAGGAGACACAAGAGATTCGGGTTTGATCTCTGGATCGAGAAGATCCTCCAGAGAAGGAAATGACAACTCACTGTAGTATTCTTGCCTGGAAAATTCCATGGCCAGGGGAGCCTGGTGAGCTACAGTGCACGGAGGCAGATATGACTCAGAGTCAGATGTGACTGAGCCCATGTGTGTGGGTGCATGGGCGTGCACCCATGCCCGCACACACAGACACACAGACACACAGACACACAGACACACACACACACACACACACGCTTGCCTGCAGCCTATTCAAGTGGCTCTCAAATTTGGATGAAATTCCTTCCAGGCTTTTCCCTATACTTCTTACTTTACATAGCTGAGGGACATAGCGTATATATAATTTTCTATCCTGTTTTCTTTTTCAGCATTGTCATAAACAGTATCTCATGTCACTAAAGACCTGTGTTTAGACCTGTCTAAATAGATACATTTTTTCCAACTTCTTTATAATTCATTATCTTATAGCTTGCCTATATCTGAGTTAACTTCACTAAAAACATTTTTTCCTTTAGTAACTTGATTACATTTTTTTCTTTGTAAACTTTTGTGGTTGGCACTCCTGTTTCCTTTAACACTTCAAGGAAGGAATTCCTGGTTCCTTCACCATTCTTGCTAAGTCTGAAAAGTGTAATTAGTTCTGGAGGTGGAACTTGGAGATCAGGGTATCAGCATAGTGGGATGAGGCACCCTTCTGGGTTGCTGACCTCTCATTGTATCCTCACATGGCGAAAGGGGCACTATGTTCTTCTGCATGATATTCCTGTCTGTGGATCTACCATAATTTTAACCATATCCCCGGTGTTTAACGTTTGGTTGTGTCTAATGTTTTGCTCTTGTAGATAATGCTGTGATAAATATCTTTGTGGATAAATTGTTTAATTTTCAGATTCTTTCCTTAGAATAAATTCCTAGAGGTGAAATCACTGAGGTGAATAATCTGAATAGATTTAAAGAGTCTTATTCCATATAATCAGTTATTTTTTAGAATTCCTGGGCCAATTTATATCCTCCAGGTCCACCTTGAGAATACATCTCATTGTATCCTCACCAGCATTGACTAATAAAATATTTTTTGTATACTTAATATTTTATAATTTGACCAATAAAAGAGTTTCCACATACTTTTCATAGTTATCGTTTTATATCTGTATAATATCCCATAGTTGTATTACCTTTCCTTGACCTTTTTCTTTGCTACTGAGTGTTCTTTTCTGAATAGGTTACATTATCTTCAGTAGTGAATACTGGAAACAACTATTACTTTTCCGGATTATTTCCTAAGGGTTTTTCCCTTTGAATTACTTTGCTTTCAACATACATGGAATTTAAGGGACTCTTTCATAGTGTGATGAACATAATTTTCTGGAAGTCGTCAAGCAGACAAGTCATCTCTCTTAAGGTGTAATTAAATGTGTGTGTGATGGGGGTGGGGCTAGAGGGAGGGGCAGGGATGGACAGAGAAGGAGATGGAATCTCTTGGCTTCTAAGGTCCCTTCCAGTTCTATGACTCACTACATTGTCCCCTCATCCCAGGCAGTCTTGCTGATGAAGATTTAAAGCAAAGAATTCCAAGCCTGGAGGGGATCAGATTTATTATTATTATTATTATTTTGGCCACACCACACAGCATGTGGGATCTTAGTTTTCTGACTGAAGATTTAACTCACACCCTGTACATTGGAAGTGCAGAGTCTTAACCATGGACCTCTGGGGAGGTCTCTAGATTTATGAATATTTTAAATCCAAGCTGAGCTGCTTAGACTCATATGACTTTGGTCAACTCACATTATCTCTCTGGATTTCATTGAAATCCCTCAGATGCCTTTCAGAGAAGGCAATGGCAACCCACTCCAGTACTCTTGCCTGGAAAATCCCAGGGATAGGGGAGCCTGGTGGGTTGCCGTCTATGGGGTCGCACAGAGTTGAACACAACTGAAGCGACTTAGCAGCCGCAGCAGATGCCTGTAAAAGTAATGTAGGTAGATAACATTGAATGTTAAACTAAACATCTCTGGGCAAAAAAATTTAAAATATTACCATGTTGTATACCTTAAATATATAAAATTTTTGTCAATTATAATGGACAGAGAAGCCTGGCGGGCTATCGTCCATGGGGTCACAAAGAGTTGGACATGACTGAGTGACTAACACTTTCACTCACAAAGCTGAAAAAAACAAAAAATGTTCTCATCCTCAGACTGTTGTGGAAGTCTGATTTGCTCTACATGCAAACTGCTCCCATCACACAGGTCTTCTCCACCAGACTCCATGCCACCTCCCACCCCACCTCCAGTCCTACTCCTGGGGTTCTTCGAAGGGGATTGCCCTTGGAAAGCTGGAGGTAAGAAGTTTGGTTCTATTGAGTTAGCAGCCTTCCACATGACTTCATCTAGAGATGGAGTGGAAGGCTGACAGCTCTGAATGTAAACTGGAGATGTTACAGTACTCTGGGAGGTTCCTTTTACTCCCTGGAACATTTAACTCTTGCAGTGGAATATCATCTGTGGAATTATCTTAAATTGTTTATTAAAAAATAATTCTTAAAATTATGAAAACCCCCTGCCTCCCTGACATTTACATTCAAGTGTTCTATAGAATCTGAAATATCCTTGGTATAAGCCCTGTAGGTTACTATGTCCGAGGTTTTTTCATTATCTTAGCATGGAACACAGCTGTCATCCAGCCTCGTGGCCCACTCTGTTGTTTCTTCTCACTGCTGGGATGGACTTTTAGAACTGACCAGTAGCAGCTGCATTTTGATTCCTTTCTGGGAAAAACACACTGAGATATCATCATAGTTCCCCAAAGAGCCATCAGAGTTGCTCTCTTAGGAAGACAACTTCTCTGCATTTCCTCAAACCTGGCACTGCTGCTGCTGCTAAGTCATTTCAGTCGTCTCCGACTCTGTGCAACCCCATAGACGGCAGCCCACCAGGCTCCCCCGTCCCTGGGGTTCTCCAGGCAAGAACACTGGAGTGGGTTGCCATTTCCTTCTCCAATGCATGAAAGTGAAAAGTGAAAGTGAAGTCGCTCAGTCGTGTCCAACCCTCAGCGACCCCATGGACTGCAGCCTTTCAGGCTCCTCCGTACATGGGATTTTCCAGGCAAGAGTACGGGAGTGAGGTGCCATTGCCTTCTCCAAACTTGGCACAACCCTGGCATATCTGAAGGCGAGAAATCTGCCCTGAAGCCAGGAATAATCGGGCAGAAATTTTTATTTTTCAATTCAGCTAAAAATGCACACNCGTACATGGGATTTTCCAGGCAAGAGTACGGGAGTGAGGTGCCATTGCCTTCTCCAAACTTGGCACAACCCTGGCATATCTGAAGGCGAGAAATCTGCCCTGAAGCCAGGAATAATCGGGCAGAAATTTTTATTTTTCAATTCAGCTAAAAATGCACACTTGCCCAAAATTTCATTTATAGTGTGTGTGTTCAGTTGTGTCTGATTCTTTTGTGACCCCATGGACTGTAGCCTACTAGACTCCTCTGTCCATGGAATTCTCCAGGCACGAATACTGGAGTGGGTTGCCATGCCTGTTCCAGGGGATCTTCCTGACCCAGGGATCAAACCTGCATCCCCTGCAATGGCAGGCAGATACTTCACCCCTGAGCCATCTGGGAAGCCAGATTTCACTTATAGATAACCTTAAAAAGCATCACATTGAAAAGAAAAATGCTAATGGAAATCAATAGCAATGCTATCTTCAGATTCAAGATAAAATTGAATTGAATGAATTGAATTCAGCATGTAACAATGGGAATGTTCCATGTATTATTCTTGAGTGAGGAGTTGAAATGATGGATGTCTATCCTGAAACAGGGAGATAGATAGAATGAAAAGTCAATTTCAGTTTCTGGGACAACTGAACGAAATAACTGTGTGCTGTTTTAAAAAGCAAGTTATCTTGTAATACTTTAATTAAAAACGTGTTTCTCCTGTGACACAGCATTACTGTAGCTGGCAGTATTTGCCCAGGGAAATACATTCACAAACCCATAAAGGGAACTTCTGAGGATTTCGGTGGCAGTGTGGTGTGGAGATGGGCTCTGGAGGCAGTCTAGGGGTCCATTCTGGAAATGTGGAAGTGAGCCGAGATTGCTCATTGGAAGAACCCTGTGTAGCAGCAAGACGCTCTGGTCTTACTGACGTAGAAGAGCACATAGGTCTTAAAACAATCACCCATGTGTGAACAAGTAAGAGGCAGGATGAGATCTAGCTTATTCAAAGTACCTACGTTGTCACCCTGCTTATTTAATTTATATGCAGAGTACATCATGAGAAACACTGGGCTGGAAGAAACACAAGCTGGAATCAAGATTGCCGGGAAAAATATCAATAACCTCAGATATGCAGATGACACCACTCTTATGGCAGAAAGTGAAGAGGAACTAAAGAGCCTCTTGANATCCAGCCATCTCATCCTCTGTCGTCCCCTTCTTCTCCTGCCCCCAATCCCTCCCAGCATCAGGGTCTTGAAACAGGAGAATATGAGACAGATGGGGGTAAAAGTGAATACAGAGTAAAATGAAGACAGGCTGGACTGACCATTGACTGTCTATCATACATTTCCCCCCGAATAAATGAGTACAGTTCGCTTAAGAGAAAACAAATACGTACAATTTTGATTTATTCCGTGATCCTAAGAATGGACTTGATAAACTAATTTAGGCATTAAAGTTTGCTGCTAGTGCATAAGACAGAAGTTACCTTCCTCTAAGTAGATTTCTGTTCGAGATTTTAAATTCAAGGATACTTAATTTGATGCATAGAAAAACAATCCTTCTCTGGAGTGAGTACTAATATTCTCCCAGATACTTGTAAGTCTGCTTTTAAAAATAGACTTTTGCTTTTTGGATCTTTAGGTTTGGAGCAAACCTGAGTTGAAGGTACAGAGGTTTCCCATAGATCCCTGCCTCCACAGCACAGCGCCTTCCCGGCTCTCAGCATCTCCCACCAGAGTGATACATTTGTGACAGAGCCTACGTTGACACAGCGTTATCACCTGGAGCCCTTGGTTTATATTAGCTTTCACTCCTGGTGCACATTCTATGGTTTTGAAAAATGTATAATGACATGTATCCTCTGTTGTTGCCTCATACAGAATAGTTTTACTGCCCTAAAAATCCCCCCTGAGCAGCCCCTTCATCCCTTCCCATCTCCAACGACTGGTCTTTTTTTATTTTACTGTCTCTATAGTTTCGCCTTTTCCAGAATATCACATAGTTGTAATCATTTAGTATGTAGCCTTTTCAGATTGAATTCCTTCACTTGCTAATGTGCATTTAAGGTTCCTCTATGTCTTTGCATGACTTGAGAACTTGTCCGTTTTTAAAAGAATATTTTATTTCCTCATCTCCAAAGTATAATTATTCCCTATCTTGCATATATTGCTTATAACCGTACAAAATTTGAGAAAGAAGCTAATTGTTCAACCAGTGAAAACAGAAATATTTGCTTATTCTTCCAGAATCAGTTTAGCTCTCATTCCTTCTTGGTAGGAATAAACGTGTCATAGAGGAAATGTGATGAATGCATTTGTGTGCCTGTCTGCTTTAAGTGGGGAGGAAGAATGGCTCCTTTGATGTGGAAGCTGCACAACTGCATGTTTGTAGTCCACCAGACAGTGTCACCATCTGTGCGGTGGCTTTTTTCATCCCTGGCACTGTATCAGTCTGGCCAAAAAAAAAAATTCAAGTTTTTTTTTTTTTTTTTAACTTTAGCCTTTTCAGTAGTTTGTTTTGTTTTGTTTCTTTTGCCATGCTGGGTGGCATGCAGAATCTTAGTTCTCCAACCAGGAACTGAACCTACGGCCCCTGCAGTGGAAGTTCAAAGTCCTAACCACTAGACTCCCAGGGAATTCCCATTTCAATACAGTTCAAAGAATGCATTTCCAAACAAGCTATAAAGCAACTGTGTAGCCAGACAAGCATGTAATTGAAGCCAAATAGTACATCTTGTTTGTCATTTCTTTTTTCTCAGCTTTCAGCATAGAGGTTTAGAACACCTCTATGCAAATTTTCAGTTCAGTTCAGTTCAGTCGCTCAGTCATGTCTGACTCTTTGCGACCCCATGAATTGCACCACACCAGGCCTCCCTGTCCATCACCAACTCCCAGAGTTCACTCAGACTCACGTCCATCGAGTCAGTGATGCCATCCAGCCATCTCATCCTCTGTTGTCCCCTTCAACTCCTGCCCCCAATCCCTCCCAGCATCAGAATCTTTCCCAATGAGTCAACTCTTCGCATGAGGTGGCCAAAGTACTGGAGTTTCAGCTTTAGTATCATTCCTTCC
>SJYA01000655.1:2819038-2840699 GCA_006410615.1 Neotragus moschatus
TGGCAAAGTAATGTCTCTGCTTTTCAATATGTTATCTAGGTTGGTCATAACTTTTCTTCCAAAGAGTAAGCGTCTTTTAATTTCATGGCTGCAATCACCATCTGCAGTGATTTTGGAGCCCCCCAAAAATAAAGTCTGACACTGTTTCCACTGTTTCCCCGTCTATTTCCCATGAAGTGATGGGACCGGATGCTGTGATCTTCATTTTCTGAATGTTGAGCTTTAAGCCAACGTTTTCACTCTCCTCTTTCACCTTCATCAAGAGGCTTTTGAGTTCCTCTTCACTTTCTGCCATAAGGGTGGTGTCATCTGCATATCTGAGGTTATAGATATTTCTCCCAGCAATCTTGATTCCAGCCTGTGCTTCTTCCAGCCCAGCGTTTCTCATGATGTACTCTGCATAGAAGTTAAATAAGCAGGGTGACAATATACAGCCTTGACGTACTCCTTTTCCTATTTGGAACCAGTCTGTTGTTCCATGTCCAGTCCTAACTGTTTCTTCCTGACCTGCATATAGGTTTCTCCAGAGGCAGGTCAGGTGGTCTGGTATTCCCATCTCTCTCAGAATTTTCCGCAGTTTATTGTGATCCACACAGTCAAAGGCTTTGGCATAGTCAATAAAGCAGAAATAGATGTTTTTCTGGAACTCTCTTGCTTTTTCCATGATCCAGCAGATGTTGCCAATTTGATCTCTGGTTCCTCTGCCTTTTCTAAAACCAGCTTGAACATCTGGAAGTTCATGGTTCACATATTGCTGAAGCCTGGCTTGGAGAATTTTGAGCATTACTAGCGTGTGAGATGAGTGCAATTGTGCGGTAGTTTGAGCATTCTTGACATTGCCTTTCTTTGAGATTGGAATGAAAACTTCATTTTTCATTGCAATGAAAAATGCAAATTTTAAAAGGTGCCTATTCCTCAAGGAAACCTGGATAAGTGGATGCGAATAATCTGAACTACGAAGAGTTTTCTAGATCCCAGGAGGCAGCAGCCTCCGCCCCATACTTGCTCTTGCGCTTATGCGCACTCCAGGCCCCAGGCACCCTGCCTTAGGTTCCCAAGCATTCTGTGTTCCTCTCCCTAGGACCATTCAGAGTCAGATGGGGAGAGGGGAGGACCTCGTGTGGCAGTGTCAGGCAATAGGTAGGGAGTGGACCAGTGAGGGAAGTGGGCTCAAGGACCCTAGTTGTGGCCAGAACAAGGCAACGCTGTGTGTGTGCTCTCCTGAGTGTGTGCACAGCCTTGCGTGCAATGTGGGTTTATTAGAGGGGCTTTCTAGAAGGGGGCCTCCTGCCACCCCAGGACTGACATGAGAGCCCTCAAGTCCTGCATTCCCCACTCCTGGCTTCCCCCAGCTCTCAAACTGTACGTCTGGCTGCAATGGTGCTTTCATGCTGTGCACAGTTTGTGTGTGACCCTGGGGCTGGCATCTCTCACTTCCAGCTGTCGCATCTTCCGAGGCAGCATCTCCACCCTCTTGACCTGTTCTTGGACAGGTAGTGTGTGGTGTGGAGAGGAGAGCCATCCTGGGCCATGAAGAGGTGCAGAAAGGCGGCCTGGGCTTTCCTTATTCCTTCTTTAGGTTCACCGCAAAATTGTCACCATGGGTAACTCACTCCACATGCCCACGGCTTGAAGCTCCATAGGAAATCATCCTGCCTATCTGTTCACATTAATGCTTCATTGCAAACCCTGGGCACCAGACTCCCCTTGGTTTCTAGTTGAAGCTGCTCATTTTTCAAAAAGCCATACTCTTTGTATTAGTTTGCTGTGGTTGCTCTAAGAAAGCACTGCAAACTGGGTGGCTGAGACCAGTAGGGATGCATGGCCTCACTGTTCTGGAGGCTGAACACCTGAGAGCAAGGTGGTCCTTCTTTCTGAGGGGCGTGGAGGGAATCTGTTCCGGGCCTCTTCCCACCTCTCCCCCTGCCTCTGGCAGTTGCTGATGACCTTTAGAAATCCTTGGCTTGTGAATACATCACCCTGACCTCTGCCTTCATTACATGCATCCTCCCTGTGTGTGGTGTGTGTGTGTCTGTATTGAAAATCTCCTTTTTACATAAGGACACATCAAATTAGATACCCAGTTGAAGTCTGTTCCAGGGTAACCTCATCTTAATTCATTACAATTGCAATAACCGTATTTCCAAATAAGTTCACATTCCAAAGTCCTGGGGGTTGCAATTCCAACATGAGTTTTGGGGGACACATGGAATACTCAGCCCATAATAATCTCTCTCAATAGCTTGCTTCATTTTAACCTGGTAATAGGAATCTCCCAGATAAAAAGATCCCCTTCAAGATGCAAAGAACAAGACAAATATTTCAACAAAGAGGTCAATAAATCATCACTGTGGAAATAAGCAAAGACCCCCCCCCCCAACTAAGAACAAGAAAATACTATTTATTCTGGGAGTCAGCCACCATCATTTATGTTTGGCAGAGACTCAGATGCGGGCAGGGCCATGGGAAGGCTTGATGGTGAAAGGAGGGAGGCTTCAGATACTCAGGTGTGCTCCCCCAGAGGCTGTGGGCCTGCAATGACTGTTGATGGACCGAGGAGGAGTAGGGCATTCTGTATGACTGGTCAGGGGGCAGATATTTGGCTTCTGTGCTTGATCCTAAGCTACCTGAAGCTGTCCATTATTAACCAACCCTGGCTGTCTGAGCCAGTGGCTGTGGAGGTGGTTTGATTTCCTGGATTCGTTGCTGAGGCTGGTGGGTTGGCTTCCTGGACTGGTTGCTGTAGATTGTGGGTTGAAGTTCTGTTATTATATATGATCTTGCTCTTGTCCATTTGTATGTTGAATCTCTTATCACAGAATCAGCTTTTGGGGTAGGTCTGCCAGGTACTTGTTTCCACAAATGACTTAATTATGTATGGTTATAAACTTATGAAAGCAGTAATTTAAAATTTTCCCGACCTTGAAACCTCAAATTTCCCCAAGAGCCTCTTTCTTTGTCTTCATGGCTCTCTCGCTTCACTGTGGTGGTTTGCACAGGCCACGCTCCTGGGTCTCCTCTGATACACTAACTCATCAGATGTTTATGGAGTTTTTGCTGTGCACCCAGCTCTGGGCCAGTGGAAGGAATCAGGGGTGAAAGACATAGTTTCTGCCTTCAGAGAGACTAGTGAGAGAGGCAGGCAGGTAGATACTGTCATCCACAGTGCTCAGTTGTCCAAGATAAATAGAGCCAGACGCTAAGGTGGTGAAGATGGATTTTAATAAGAACTACTGCAAGAGAGAAGAGAGTCTAGGATAAAACTGTACAGATGTGACTGGGGGTTTTATAGGGAAATGAGGGAGCAGGGGTGGGTGAGGGGGGCTCAGCAGAGTCAGGGAATTGAGAAATTATAGAGTTGGTGAGTGTGAATGCTGATCAGGTCAGCTCTGCTTGCTGTCTGGCAGTCACTGAAGCCAGGGTTCTGTCCCCCGCACAGAGACCAGGGAGGAGGGGGACAGAGGCCTTATCCTTCCTGAAGATTAAATTTTGAAGGAATGGCTTTCAGGTTTTGAAGTGTAGGAGGTACAGAGGGATGAATGGATGGATGGCTAGACAGCATCAATGTAGAGACATCTCGATGGAAACATTGCTCTAGACAGAGACATCTAGAAGGGGCAGAGGAAGAATTCACAACTAAGCCCTTTTTAATAAATGCTCTAAGTATGGTCAGGGCCTCTTGTCAGGCACTGGCTGGAATAAACAGCGAGTTCTCTGGCAGCCTTGAGCTTTCTCAGACAGGCACTTTAAAGGGGGCTAGGGCCATCCTAGGGATGCAATCTTGAGCTATTAGAAACTAGGTTAGTGTCTGTTTGAGTCTTTAATATGGGGGGATGGGCTGGATGAAGTTATTTATGTTGAGAGTCTGTAGTTTGTATAGACCATGTTGAGACCATGTTGAGAAGAAGGCTCAAAGAAGTTTGGTCAAGGGGAGAGTGTGCGTGTGTGTTTAATTTTTATTTCGTTTCTGACTGTGCTGGGTCTTCGTTGCTGCATTCGGGTTTTGTCTAATTGCGGAGAGCTACTCTCCATTGCAGTGCACGGGCTTTTCATTGCAGTGGTTTCTCCTGTTGCAGAGCCCAGGCTCTGGAGTGCGCGTGAGCTCAGTAGTTGCAGTTCAAGGGCTTCGTTGCCCCGAGTCATGTGGAATCTTACTGGAGCAGGCATCGAAACTATGTCCCCTGCACTGGCAGGTGGATTCTTTTTATATATGTATAATTTATTTATTTTTAATTGGAGGATATTTCCTTTACACTGTTGTGCTGGTTTCCACTATACATCAACATGAATCAGCCATAGGTATACATGTGTCCCCTCCCTCCTGAACCTCCATCCCACCCCTCTAGGTTGTCACAGAGCACCAGGCTGAGCTCCCTGCATCATACAGCGAATTCCCACTGGCTCTCTATTTTACATATTGTAATGCCTATGTTTCAATGCCACTCTCTCAATTTGTCCGACACCCCCAGTGTCTCCGCAAGTCTGTTCTCCATGGCTTTTTGTCTCTCTATTGCTGCCCTACAAATAGATTAACCAGTACCATTTTTCTCGATTCCATATATATGCATTCATCTATGATATTTGTTTTTCTCTTTGTGACTCAACTTCCTGTATGATGGACTCTAAGTTCATACACCTCACTAGAGTTGACTCAAATTCGTTCCTTTTTATGGCTGAGAAATATTCCATTGTATATGTGTGCCACAACTTCTTTATTCATTCAGCGGTTGATGGACATCTAGGTTGCTTCCATGTCCTGGCTATTGTAAATAGTGCTGTAGTGGACATTGGGTTATATGTGTCTTTTAAAATTGTGGTTTTCTCAGGGTATGTGCCCAGTAGTGGGATTGCTGTGTCATATGGCAGTTTTGTTCCTAGTTTTTAAAGAAATCTCCATACTATTCTTCATAGTGGCTGTATCAATTTACATTCCCACCAACGGTGTGGGAAGGTTCCCTTTTCTCCTTTAAGGGGAGAGAAAGTCTTTGTCACAGTGCTGCCCTGGAGGTGAGCACAGGCCACTGAGGGAGGTTATACATGTGTACATGTATATGTGTGTGTGTGTGTGTGTGTGTGTGTTGAGAGAGGAGAGGATAACTTGACTTGGAAGACCAATCCCAATAAACTCAATGAATCCAATCAGCAGAGGGAGAAGGGAAGGAAGAGCAAGGGCAGGTCCTGGTTTATGGGACCTAAAACATACATAATTAGAGTGCCCTTTCCTTTTTACATTATGATTTTTTAGAGTTTATCCAATCTAAACACATATTCACTGTCGAAGGGCAGACATGTTTTCTTAAAGAGTCACTGTCTGTTTCTTCTGACGACCCCACCCATCTCTCCTCCTGACCCCCGCTGAAAGAGTTCACAGTGATGCTGACATCTGGGCCCTAAGTGATTGTCCCTAAGCTGGCAAGAGCAAAATGGCTCCTCTAGCGGTCAGTTTGGTCAACCAGCTCCAGAAAAATGGAGGTTTTGGATGCAGAGTGATGATCAGAAAATTTGTTTAGGCCAGAAACTCATTTGTTTGTTTATTCGTTCATTCATTCATTGGACAAACGTTAAGAAGAGCTTTTTATACCCCCGGAGCATGAGGAAGTACAAGCTGATTGTGAAGAGGCCTGTTGTTCACAGTGACTGTGTCAGGGGCACCATACAAGTGCTCGAAGACCACCAGCTCCTGGTCCCCGGAAGACAAGCCTAGAAGCTTGAAGGCAGAGCAAGCACTGGAGCTGGACTTTGAGGAATGGCCTCGTTCTGGGGCTGGAGGCGGAAGGCAGCCACCGCTGCAGAGGGAATAGCAGCAAAGAAGTGGAAGATGTCAGGCTGAGGGGGGGACAAGCGAGGGGCTGGGGGCGGATCCTGAAGGCAGTGAGAACAAAGCGAGGTATTCCTGACGTGATGGTGGGTCGGGGTAATGAGGGCCAGACCTAGGGTGCCGGCAAGGAGAGTGGGCAGGCTCGACGTGAGGACGTGGTGGGCAGGCTCGACGTGAGGATGTGCCGAAGGAAGAACAAGAGCCCAAGGAGCATTGGACGTGGGGCTAAGGAAGCTGCCAAGGTGTCTCTCACATTTTGAAATGACAGTGATGCCCTTGACTGAAATAAGGGCCAAAACACAACCACTTGATTTTGGTGAGAAGGTTCTGAGTTTTGTTTTGAATGGGGTAACTGTAGACTAAAGTTTATGCTTCTTGTGTACCACATAGTTGGAATGCAGAAGAAAGCGATGGTCAAAATACAAGCAATTCCTCCCTCCCCGCACAAAAATACAAGCAAAGGAGTCAATCACGGAGTTGTCAGATTATCAAGGACCCAAGTACATTTTGAAATTGGGTGTGTGGGTAGCACTGTTCTTGTCTTCCTTGGATCCCTATCTCCTTTCCTTTTTAAAAGTAACTGAAGGTTATGAGGGTAATAAGGCTTTGGGACTTCCATGGTTGTCAGTGGTTAGGATGCTGAGCTTTCACTGCCAAGACCCAGGTTTGATCCCTGGTCAGGGAACTAAGATTCCACCAGCCACCCAGTGTGGCCAAAAACCAAAAACCAAAAAACTCCAAACAAACAAAAAGGGGTGAACGGACTTTGAAGTGTTGGAAACCACATCAGTGCTCTCCCCTCCTGCTATTACCCACAACTTGGTGATTGACATTCTTGGGACTAGGATTCTAAGTCTCAGGCTTGCAAGTCCTTGGGCTCATCTGGAGTGAGCTTCATCAGTTTGTCCACACAGAGCAGGATGAGGGTGAGAAACAAGAGACTCCAACCAACAGCCGCCGCGATCCAGCCGTATTCATCTACTCCCGTGTGGCAACACCGGGCTGCTTGTGGGCAGAAGTCAACGTCTGGAGGGGAGGAGAGGGCAAGAACGACAGTGTCACCCCAGCCTCCCTTCCCCCCAGGCTATTCTCTGATATTCATAACATCAAGACCAGTAATAACAGGATAGCACCATTTACTAAGGCATGCCCTGCACTGTGCTAAGAGCTCTATACGTGTTCCCTTATTTGCTCCTCACCAAGTGGATAGGCACAGTTATTCCTCCTGTTTGACATGCAGGAGCTGAAGCTATCACCTGCCCAGGGTCACGAGATGGCAGAACTAGAACACAAACCCAAGTTTGTAGGAGTCCAAAGCCATGTTTGTAGCCTCTACATATTGCTGCCTGTTACTCTCCTTTGTTAGTGCCCAGAAGTAAGCACGTGTGGTCATTCAATGGGGGCAGAATCAAGGAGCCAAACTTAGAATAAAGCAAACTTCCTATTAGACACGCACCACAGTGGTGGTTTTATGAAGCACCAGGCTCCTTACCACTGCAAGTCTTCAAGTGGAAGATGAACAGAAAAATGCGACAGGTACCAGAATGAAGCTCCTGCATTGGGCAGGAACTGGACTGGCTCATGTTTAGGAAGTTTCCACTCCCAAACTTCTATAAGCCTTCGAAGTCAGGGGGTTTTTGACTGCTGTCCTGAGGATGGGCCATTAAAGCCAACTGCACCAGAGTGTGAGCTTACATGGGGACTGTGGCCGAGAGCTTTGTAGACGTGCCCTGCAGACGGTTCTGGGGCTGTGAACAAACCACACTGGGATGCGAGAGGGCCAGGCAAGCGCTCAGCCACTCAGTGCCAATCCCTCCCTGTTCCGAGATGAGCACTGGGCTAGGGCAATTCCCAAGAGAAGCTTACTGGGGCACTGCTCCAGGGTCTCAAGATTCTCTGGATGGTGGACATTCAAGGTTGAGTTGCTGCCGGTGCTTGCTTCTGGAAGAGAAGACAAATGACAGTCTCAGGCAGTAGGAAAAGCCATTCTCAGGCATGGAGTTGGCAGTTTTTGTTGTGACTCAGTAGTGAGTATTATGACAGTATTATAGAAGTTTCAATAGAGGTATGTTGGGGTTTCATGCAGTGAAGTTCTGCTATAGCCTGAACTGTGCCCCCCAATTCAGTAGTGCTTTGTTATGGAAATAGGGCTTTAAAGAGGCAGTTACGGTTAAATGGTTCAATTAGTCCAGTGTGACTGGTGTCCTTGTGAGAAGAGGAAGAGGCACGGGGGATGGGAACTCATAGGGAAAAGACATATGAAGACCCAGTGCAGAGTGGGGTGATCTGGAAGCAGAGAAGAGAGTTCTCGGGAGTAAACATAGCTGGGGGCACCCGGAGCCTCCAGATCTGTGAGAAAAGAGGCTTCTGTGGTTTCAGCCACCCAGACCGTGGTATTTTGTTGGGCAGCAAATTCACACACTCCCCTTTTCCAACCACTTCCTAGTCCCACTGAGATGCTTTATCTTTATATCTCATCACCCTTCTGTCACCAAGGGCCTCTGTTTAAGCTGGTTTCTATGCAGATAAGTACATCTAAGAAGTGTTTTTGTGTTTTTTTTTTTTTTCTAGCATATACTAACACAGTCACTTACAAATCTGCCGTGTTATTTCATAACTAGCTTCAGTTTCCTTCAAAAACTTGAACTAAACAACATCAAAGTCTGACCTTGATTCTTTATTTCTGATGATTACGAAGTTAGTATTCGGAAAAAGGGTGTGAAAAACTAAACATCGTACAAGCAAGTTGAGAGGTTTCTAGCGTATACAGCACTTAGAATTATACAGCCCTTGATTAATAAACAAGAAACACAATGATAAAAAGGCACTTTAGCAGAAAATATCAGAGTTTGGGGAGTGGGGAGGGATTACAGAGATGAACATAAGCATCCCCAAGGGAGAGAAACCATGGGCTGTGTTCCCTCCCATCAATGAGAATAAGAAGGTAGGCAGTCTGGGTCCACTGTGTCCAACATGGTGGGCACAAACCAGAGTGGCTGTTTAAGTTTTTTAAAATGAAATTAAATGAACACTTCAGCTATTTGGTCATACTAGCCACTTGCAAAGTGCTCAATCATGTGGCTGGTGGCTGCCATGTTAAAAAGATAGTACAGACATGGAACCTTTCCACAATCAAAAAAGTTCTGTTAGAAACAAACTCACAGACTCGAGAACAAACTCATGGTTTCTAGGGGGCAAGGGTGTGGGGGAAGGGATGGTTAGGGAGTTTGGGATCCACACGAACACACTGCTATATTTAAAATGGATGACCAACAAGGACCTACTGTGTAGCACAGGGAACTCTGCTCAATGTCCTGTGGCAGCCTGGATGGGAGGGGAGTTTGGGGCAGAATGGATACATGTACACATATGGCCTAGTTTCTTTGCTGTGCCCCTGAAACTATTGCAACATTATTAATCAGCTATACTCCAATATAAAATAAAAAGTTTAAAAGATGTTCTGTTAGACAATGCTGATCTAGGTAGAGCTAGGGCAAGACCAAGAGAGCATTTGGAAGAATCTTTCTGGAAATCGTATGGCTGCTCAATCTGCTTCTTTGGCAATGACAGAAGAAAAGTTTGGAAAATCTCCAAGCCCCACTGACTCTAGGTTAGCATGTCCTTCAAAGGTGCTTGCTGTCACATAGCAGAATAACTTGGGAGTAAACTTCTTGATTAGCCAAAGCCATGAAATTTCTGCTCAGACTAATTTTACACCATCCCCTCCCCAGCCACTCCAGTGTCCTGCTAAAATATAGTGACTACCTTGATGCAATCTGATTGCTACTGTAAATTATTTACAGCTAAATGCCTCAGAGCTTGGTTTTTATTTGCTTTGGAAAAATTGATTCCTCCATGTTTTAATTTCCCTTGTTACCTGAATAACTTCCTTGACCCTGACTTTCATCTCCCCTCTACCTTAGTAGGGAAATGGTCCTGGTCTAGAACTGGTGTGTGGAAAAAAATCAAGTTAATGAAACATTAGTAGTAGGTTAACCCATATGAAATCGCCATTTCTATAGGTCCAGAATTATTCAATATCAGACATTTTATATGGTTCAAATTGAATAACCTAGTATAAATTCTGAAGAACTGAAACATCACCCACCTCCCTCATAAGCAAAGCCAGCCAGGGACTTTCCCATTTGGAGTCACTTTCAAAGTAAAGGCTACTGGAAGGATCCAACTGTTCACTGCAGTGAAATGGGTCAAGTGTTTGAGGCCTTCTCATAAGCAAGGCACCTCCAGGGTAAACAGAAAACACTCTTACTTGGAGAGGGGTGATATTGGAAAAAATAAAAGGAACATGCTAACCTTTGTTGAGTGTTTGAAATGAAGTGAAAGTGTTAGTCATTCAGTCAGGTCTGACTCTTTTTGACCCCGTGGACTGTAGCCCACCAGGCTTCTCTGTGGAATTCTCCAGGCAAGAATACTGGAGTGGGTTGCCATTCCCTCCTCCAGGGGATCTTCCCGAACCAGGGATCGAACCTGGGTCTCCTGCATTGTAGGCAGATCTTTACTGTCTGAGCCACCAGGGAAGCCCATTGGAGTGTTTACCACATGCTATTTCATTCAAAGTTCTTTATGTGCAGTCCTATTTCATCTTTACAACAACTCTATATTTAAGCACTATGATTATCTCCACGTTAGATATGAGGAAACTGAAGCGCAGGGAGGGTAAAGAATTTGCTTGAGATCACACAACTAGTCAGTTGTGGAAGCTGAAGTTGAGTTGAGGCTCAGAGGCTTGAGAGCCTACCCTCTGAACCTCTCGAGGAGAGACTGTGAGGAGAGAGATGGACGCTGCCTGGCGTGGGAGACCATGAGGGTTGGCTTTGAGAGAGGGAGAATCTGCCAGGGAGCAAGGCAGGCTGTTCTGAGGAGCCAGGTCAAAGCCAAAGGCAAAAGCCAGGAGCATGAGAATGGGAGCGAGGTCCCTGATGCGCAGAGCCCAGCCTGGGAGGGTGCTTCCTAACAACCCCCTCGGCCTCCCTGAGAAAGTGGGGTGATAATCCAGTATCTCCTGATCCAGGTGAGATGGGGGAAGCTTTAACAGCATACGGCAGCCTTGTGTGTTGAGGTTTGGTGAAAGTTGCAAAGGATGCCCGGGATCAAGGGACGGACGGATGTCCTTAGGCGAGAGGAGGGTATGCAAAGGGAGGATGATAGCGATGATAGTGGGAAAACAAAGTAGAAACATAATTACCCTGAGCAGTGCCGCTGAGAAACAGCAGCCCGAAGACACTGTGTTAGGCGCATCTCCCATCTCTGATGGGAGGGACTCGTGCTGGCTCCCATCTTGGCTTACTCTGGTCTTAGGTAAACCCCCATCCCACCCTACCCTCTCCAGCCTAATCCTTCAGATGAGAAAGCCCTGTTTCCTCTTTCCTTTGAGCAGGACCAACCCGAGCCAAGGAATCCTCCTCCTGCCTCCTTCTCTCCCCCACCCTCCCTCCCTCTTCCCAGCATGGTGAGAATAAAGCTCACGGTTCTACCTGCCAAATAAACTGGGTGGAAGGAGAGGAAGGCCAGGCCGAGGACCAGGGAGGCCCAGGGTGCCAGGTGGAGGCGCTTCATGCTGAGGAGAGAGGCTTCTGTCTGCACTGCCCCTGCAGAGGTGAGCTGAGGGCTGCCTGCCATGCACCCCGTGTGTGTCTTGTCCTGCGGGAGCTTGGAAACAACGCTGGCAGAGGTGAATTTCTGCTCTGTGTTTAGGGGAGAGGGAGGGGGTGGAGCAAAGGGAGCTTGGGCTGTCACACCTGGCTTTCACCTCTCCAAGAGGGAAGCTGAGCTGTGTTGGCTGGGGGAGGAAGAGACAGTGACTTTTACGGTTCTTACTTAGCTTTCATTTTGTCCCTGCTGAGAAAAAAGAGGACAGGGGAGGCAATCCGGACCCTGCTGGTTCCTTGAAGATGAGTTTGCTGTCTCTTTCACTTGCAGGCTTAAGTGTTATATTCCCTAGTCCATCCTGTCCAATATTTTCTGAGCCCCTACTCTCTCGCTAGGGGCTTCCCTGGTGGCTCAGATGGTAAAAAATCTGCCTGCAATGCAGGAGACCAGGGTTTGATCCCTGGGTTGGGAAGATCCCCCAGAGAAGGGAACGGCAACTCACTCCAGTATTCTTGCCTGGAGAATCCATAGGGTCACAAAGGGTCGGACACAACTGAGCGACTATAACATACACACACTCTCTTGCTAAAGTCTAGAAATACGTGTCCTCAAAGTGCCTTTTTACAAATATGCATCATTAAAGTACAGAGCAGTATTTTAGAAAGGACCCGAGAAAGACAAAGCACTTTGCTTCTCAGCAGCAGTGGGCATCACCTGCTGCCGCATAAGGAAGATAGCATTTGGGTTGGGTCTGGAGGGACAGTTAGGGTTTTGACAGGCAAAGAGGAGAAGGGGACATCATAGGCAGAACGGATGGGCAAGCAAAGGCCCAGGGGTAAAAGATGCTCAGAAGTCCACTGTGGCCAAGAGTCGGAGTGTCCCACGTGTCGGGCTTGGGGGCTGAATTGTCAAGAGACCAAAGGGAAGTTTTGTGAAGATTTTGAACTGAGTAGACATTTGATTGAGGGGGCTTCCCAGGTGGTGCTAGTGGTACAAAACCTGTCTACCAGTGCAAGAGAGACAGATCTGGGTCCTCAGAATGGAAAGAGACATGTGTAACCCAATGTTCATCACAGCACTGTTTACAATAGCTAGGACATGGATGCGGCCTAGATGTCCACTGGCTGATGAATGGATAAGAAAGCTGTGGTACATATACACAGTGGAGTATTACTCATCCATTAAAAAGAATATATTTGAATCAGTTCTAGTGAGGTAGATGAAACTGGAGCCTATTATACAGAGTGAAGTAAGTTGGGAAGAAAAACACCAATACAGTATATTAACGCATATATATGGAATTTAGAAAGATGGTAACGATGACCCTATATGCGAGACAATGAAAGAGACACAGATGTAAAGAACAGACTTCCGGACTCTGTGGGAGAAGGTGAAGGTGGGGTGATTTGAAAGAAGAGCATTGAAACGTGTGTATTACCATATGTGAAATAGATCGCCAGTCCAGGTTCAATGCATGAGACAGGGCACTCAGGGCTGGTGCACTGGGATGACCCTGAGGGATGGGACGGGAAGGGAGCTGGGAGGGGGGTTCAGGATAGGGAACACATGTACACCCATGGCTGATTCATGTCAATGTATGACAAAACCACTACAATATTGTGAAGTAATTAGCCTCCAATTAAAATAAACTAATTAATTAAAAAACAAACAAACAAAAAGAGATCTGGGTTCTGTCCCTGGGTCGGGAAGATCCCCTGGAGGAGGGCATGCCAACCCACTCCAGTATTCTTGCCTGGAGAATCCCATGGACAGAGAGGCCTAGTGGGTTAGAGGAGCCTGGTCAGCTATGGTCTGTAGGGTCGCAAAGAGCTGGACGCGACTGAAGCGACTTCGAAGGCACACACACGCAGTGGTTTGACTGAAGCACCACCTTCAGTCCAAGGCATTCACTGAAGGCCCACCATATATTTGAAAGGCACGATCCAAGGCATTCGAGACCCAAAGATGATGAAGATTCAATCCCTCCTCTTGATGCCTCCTCACAGTGCAGCCATGAGGCCAGGCAGGGAGGAGAGAACTGGGAGGCAATATGGCAGGACTCAATGTGGGTATCTTCCTGGGTGAAGGGGATGTAAGAGGGAGCAGGAGGTCTGCCTGAGAGGAGCAGGGAGAGATTCACAGAGGAGCTGACCTTTGGGCTGGGTATGGAAGTTCGCTTGTGCAGGTGGGAGTAGATGGGCCTTTTGAGTAGAAGGAGTGACACCTACCAGGTGGGAGGACTTCTGTGTGTGCTGGCTGGCCGCATGTTTTGATATGGGCATTATGTTTCTATGCAAGCTTGGGTCCGGTGAGAGAGTGAGGGATGAAGCGTAGCTCATTCAAAGCTCCGTGGCAGCATTACAGGAAAGAGGACCCCTCCCGGGGCCCTAGAGTGGGCTCTTATCTAATACTCAGAAATGAATTGTTGGAGGAGACACAAGTCCTGACAAAGCATGAGACTTTATTGGCAAGGGATGCCCAGGCAGAGAGCAGCAAGGTAAGGGAAACCCAGGAGAATGGCTCTGCCACATGGGTCACAGTCTCGGGTTTTATGGTGATGGGGTTAGTTTCGGGGCTGACTCTGGCCAATCATTGTGCTTGGCCTGTAGTTGACTCTGGGTCCTTCCTGGGGGCTCAAGCAACTCTCAACCAAGATGGATTCCAGTGCCAGGGCTTCTGGGAGGTTGGCAGGGCACATCCTCTCCTCCCTCCTCCTTTTGCTTCCCCACACCCCCGAATTCTCCCAGTTGGTTTCAGCACCTGCCTCATGTTCCTTATGAGACCTCCTGTTGTGAGATAACCAAGCAAATGGATATCATTGTGCTTGGCTAGGGCAGCTGGTTTTAATCAATGGATCCCTACCAGGAGGACTTGTAAGCCATGGGTAAGCCCAGAATAAGGATGTCTAATTGTTATATATTGGGCTTCCCTGGTAGCTCAGCTGGTAAAGAATCCACCTGCAATGCAGAAGACTCTGGTTAGTTTCCTGGGTCAGGAAGATCCCCTGGAGAAGGGATAGGCTACCCACTCCAGTGTTCTTGGGCTTCCCTGGTGGCTCTGATGGTAAAGAATCTGCCTGCAGTGCAGAGACCTGAGTTCGATTCCTGGGTTGAGAAGATCCCCTGGAGAAGAGCATGGCAACCCACTCCAGTGTCCTTGCCTGGAGAATCCCCACAGACAGAGGAGCCTGGTGGGCTCCATGAGGTCCTGAAGAGTTGGACACAACTGAGCAACTAAGCACAGCACATTGTTATACATGAGCCTGGAGGAGACACTTTTTTCTAATCTACCCAAAGGTACAAATTAATGGTGGCCCTCTACTCTTGGGTTTGGGAGCAGGGATCAGAAGTGCCTTAGGAATGTTTATCTTCAGGCAGTGTACCAAAGTCCAATTTAGACCTACCACTCATTTGACTATTCAGCAGTTACCAAGCAGCTGCTGTATCCAGGCTCTTGGGAGGGGGTCTGATGTGGGTAAGGCCACATAGCCCCTGTCCCCAAGAAGCTCAGGGTCCAGGAGGAAGATGGATGAATAGTAACAACACAATGAAATAAGTGTAGTAAGGAGGGTTGGGGCCTTGAGGATTCAGAAAACATTTTACAATGGAAGTGGCACTTTGACCTGAAACTTAAGAGATGTGTAGTTTGCCAGACACAGGAGAAGGGACCAGTGTGTGCTTGCCCTCTGAGGCATGACTGTGTGCCTCTTGTTTGGGGAGTAATTATTGTCCTCGGGGTATGGCCTGGGTCACTGTGTATCTGGTTAGACTGAGAACAGATTGTAAGTGGGCCTACATGCCAGACTGAGGAAATTGTCTATCATATATTTGGGGCACCTATAAGGAACTTGTAGACATGGCCACCTTTGTATTTCAGAAAAAATACAGGATAAAGGGTGGGTCTGGGTTCAGAGAGATTATCCAAGAAGTTGTTGCAGAAATCCCAGACAAACAGCAAAAGACACAGACACACAGACATATACATGTGTTTGTATGTCCCCTTTATGAATAACAGGCTTGTTGTGGTGAAAGAACTTGTCTAACTCAGTGAATGAGCCATGCCCTGCAGGGCCACCCAAGAGGGACCGGTCACAATGCAGAGTTCTGACAAAACGTCGTTCACTGGCGAAGGGAATGGCAAGTCACTCCGGTATTCTTGCCACAAGAACCCCATGAACAGTATGAAATGGCAAAAAGGTGGCACTACAAGATGAGCCCCCAGGCTGGAAGTTGTCCAATGTGGACAACTTATTAGGGAAGAGCAGAAGGCAATTACAAATCGTTCCAAAAAGAACGAAATGGCTGGGCCAAAGCGGAAATGATGTTCAGTTGTGGACGTGTCTGGTGGTGAAAGTAAAGTCTGATGCAGTAAAGAACAATATTGCATAGGAACCTGGAATAGTAGGTCCATGAATCAAGGTAAGTTGGACATGGTGAAGCAGGAGATGGCAAGGGTGAACATCGACATTTTAGGAGTCAATGAACTAAAATGGACAGGAATGAGTGAATTTAACTCAGAAGACCATTGTATCTACTACTGTGGGAAAAAATCCCTTAGAAAAAGTGGAGTAGCCAGCATTGTCAACAAAAGAGTCTGAAAGGCAGTACTTGGGTACAATCTCAAACCAACAGAATGATCTCAGTTCATTTCCGGGGCAAACCATTCAATATCACAATAATCCAAGTCTATGCCCCAACCACTAATGCTGAAGCAGCTGAAGTCGACCCGTTCTATGAAGACCTACAAGATCTTCTAGAACTAACACCAGAAAAGGGGGTCCTTTTCATCATAGGGGGCTGGAATGCAAAGTACTCCAAAGATACCTGGAGTAACAGCTAAGTTTGGCCTTGAAATACAAAATGAAACAGAGCAAAGGCTAACAGTTTTTTCAAGAGGATGCTCTTCCAACAACACAAGAGATGTCTCTACACACAGATGTCAACAAATGGTCAGTATCAAAATCAGATTGATTGTATTCTTTGCAGCCGAAGATGAAGAAGCTCTATACAGTCAGCAAAAACAAGACTTGGAGCCAACTGTGGCTCAGATCATGAAATCCTCATTGCAAAATTCAGACTTAAATTGAAGAAAGTAGGGAAAAACCACTAGATCACTCAGGTATGACCTAAATAAAATCCCTTATGATTATACAGTGGAAGTGACAAACAGATTCAAGGGATTAGATCTGATAGAAAGAGTGCCTGAAGAACTATGGATGGAGGTTCATGACATTGTACAGGAGGCATTGATCAAGACCATCCCCAAGAAAAAGAAATGAAAAAGGGCAAAATGATTGTCTGAGGAGGCCTCACAAATAGCTGAGAAAAGAAGAGAAGCCAAAGGCAAAAGAAAAAGGGAAAGATATATCCAACTGAATGCAGAGTTCCAGAGAATAGCAAGGAGAGATAAGAAAGCCTTCTTAAGTGATCAGTACAACAAATTAGAGGAAAACACTCTAATGGGAAAGACTAGAGATCTCTTCAAGAAAATTGGAGCTATCAAGGGAACATTTCATGCAAGGATGGGCACGATAAAGAATCGAAACAGCAAGGAGCTAACAGAGGCAGAAGAGATTAAGAAGAGGTGGCAAGAATACAGAGAACTGTACAAAAAAATGTCTTAAAGACCCAGATAACCTCGATGGTGTGGTCACACACCTAGAGCCAGACATCCTGGAGTGTGAAGTCAAGTGAGCCTTAGGTAGCATTACTACCAACAAAGTTAGTGGAGGTGATGGAATTCCAGCTGACCTATTTCAAATTGTAAAAGACGATGCTGTTAAAGTGCTGCACTCAATATGCCAGCAAATTTGGAAAACTGCAGCGGCTTCAGAACTGGAAGAGGTCAGTTTTCATTTCCAGTCCCAAAGAAGGGCAAGGCCAAAAATGTTCAAACTACCACACAATTGCACTCATTTCACATGCTAGCAAGATTATGCTCCAAATCCTTCAGGTTAGGCTTCACACAGCAGTACGTTAACCGAGAACTTCCAGATGTACAAGCTGGGTTTAGAAAAGGCAAAGGAACCAGAGACATGCTCTTGATACTGTTTTCCCCTCGGGTCCCCACAGAGATGTCATCACTTAATAGATTGAGCACTTTCCTAGATTTTTTTTTTTCCCCTCTCATCTTTTGATCTCTGTTCTCGACACTTCCCTCACTACACCCTGCAGTGAGTTTCACAGATTAGAGCTGGTTTATCTAACAGGCACTGAAGACAATAGCAATATGTGGGGTCTACGGGATTCTCAAGGGTCCTGAAAATGTTTGAGACCTGAAAAAATGTTCTCTGATCCAAAATATGAACAACAGCAGCAACAACCACATCTTTTCCATCAAAAACATTTATTTCAGGAATTCCTGGTGATCAGTGGTTAGGACTCGGAGCTTCCACTGCAGGGGGCAGCTAAGATCCCGAGTGCTGTGGCAAGTCCAAAAGAAAGAAACAAAATTATTTCAAAAGCAAAGTTATATAATTTATTTCAAACATTTAAATGGAAATAGTTTAATGTAGGATGTTGTGTGCATTCTAATATTTTTGATGTGAGCAGAACATGTCCATCCAAAATGGTCAGAGCCTGGGACATAGATTTGAATCAGCCCTGGATGGGACTGTTGTGATGAGAGTTTGAAAAGCACACACCCATCAACTTAGATGCATCGTATTAGGTGCATCGACTGAGACAGCATCATATCAAGTCATACCACAGAAAGTAATTAAATAAAGGTCATGGCAATGGCAATGACTCCCCCTTTTTTTAAACACGTTTTTAGTTCATTTGGGCCTGTCTTAGAATAGGTGTTTGCAAGTCAATTTTAAAGTCAAATATTCTCTTATCAATAGATGAAAGGATTTTATTATCCTACAATAGGATGGACTTGACTGGTCTCTGATAGCTCATTATTTCCCCCAAAGAAGGGCTGTGTGGCCACTGTTTTATAAGGGTCACCATTATTAGCTGCCTTTCATTTTAACATGCCTATAAATAGTAAATCCATGTAGTTGGTTACCTTGCCTCATCTTTCATTTTACACCAGGTTTGCTTTGGAAACTATACCAGGAAGTTGCACTGCTCAAAGCTAGACATTCTGCAGGAACTTCCTCAAGATTTTTTTTTTCCTCCTGTAGTTGAGATGGGTGTTTGGTTACACACACTTTAAAGTCCAGGCTAACGTACTTATGATCAAGCTCCAAGCTGGGGTTGAGGTGACCTAGAGGATTGGGTTCCAGGACCCTTGCTGCCTCCAATTTTATCTGTTATCCTTGATACAATTTCATTTGAAAAAGAGAAGAAGGGGGACAAAGCGTTTCCTGTACTAAATGATTAAAAACCAGGATTCTCTGGCCTGGAATGGTCTCTGTGTTTGGGAAGGATATTTTATGTTGAGAGAACTTCCTTTGTGATTATATATATATATAAAATTTATTTTATTGAGGTATAGTTCATTTCTGCTATACAGCAAAATGATGCAGTTGAACATATATGCATTCTTTTTCTTATTCTTTTTTACTGTGGTTTATCACAGGATATTGAGTATAGTTCCCTGTGCTATACGGTAGGACCTTGTTTATATATTTTATATATAAGTTTGCCTTTGCTAATCCCAAACTCCAAATCCATCCCTCTCTAGCCCCCCTTGTGATTCTGATTGGCCCCTCTAACTGCCCCTCCATCTCTGGGAAGAGACCACTGACTTTGAACTTGGGGCTTTCATTTCTGCTTCATCCACTCTGAGAATCATGGTCCTATCAACACTTGTATCTGCTGTCTCCTAAAGTATGGATGTGAGAGTTGGACTGTGAAGAAAGCTGAGCACTGAAGAATTGATGCTTTTGAACTGTGGTGTTGGAGAAGACTCTTGAGAGTCCCTTGGACTGCAAGGAGATCCAACCAATCCATTCTAAAGGAGATCAGTCCTGGGTATTCTTTGGAAGAAATGACGCTAAAGCTGAAACTCCAATACTTTGGCCACCTCATGAGAAAAGTTGACTCATTGGAAAAGACTCTGATGATGGGAGAAATTGGGGGCAGGAGGAAAAGGGGTCGACAGAGGATGAGATGGCTGGATGGCATCACTGACTCGATGAGCGTGAGTCTGAGTGAACTCTTGGAGTTGGTGATGGACAGGGAGGCCTGGCGTGCTGCAATTCATGGGGTCACAAAGAGTCGGACACGACTGAGTGACTGAACTGAACTGAACTGAACTTCTCAGCAGAGATGAGGTCTTTGGCTCTTCCTATGTGTGGCTTTGTCAGCATTCCTTTTCATAAAAAAAATGTCAGTTGCTAGTTGCTTATGGGACTAGAATACTTAGACCTTCCCCTGAGCAATAGTTGGTTTGTGGAGGAGCTTCAGTTCAGTTCAGTTCAGTTGCTCAGTTGTGTCTGACTCTTTGTGACCTCATGGATTGCAGCACACCAGGCTTCCCTGTCCATGACCAACTCTGGAGCTTGCTCAAACTCATGTCCATTGAGTCAGTGATGCCATCCAACCATCTCATTTTCTGTTTTCCCCTTCTCCTGTCTTCAGTCTTTCTCAGCATTACAGTATTTTCCAATGAGTCAGTTCTTCGCATCAGATGGCCATGGTATTGGAACTTTGGCTTCAGCATCAGTCCTTCCAATGAATATTCAGGACTGATTTCCTTTAGGATGGACTGGTTGGATCTCTTGGCAGTCCAAGGGACTCTTAAGTGTCTTCTCCTACACCACAGTTCAAAAACATCAGTTCTCCAGCACTCAGCTGTCCTTATGGTCCAACTCTCACATCCATACATGACTACTGGAAAAACCATAGCCTTGACTAGATGGACCTTTGTCAGCAAAGTAATGTCTGCTTTTAATATGCTGTTTAGGTGGAGGAGCCTAAGTTCACCCAGTGTCATTCAGTTATGGGTGTGAGGTTTGGAGAGAATAAGGAGTACCCCAGTAAGAAAAATGGAGAACTACAGTGAGTCCAATTTGAGATTGTACTGTAGAGCTGATGAAAAGAACCAAGTGACCAAGGCCTGGAGTCCACTGTCTGGAACATTTCAAAGCAGTTCCTGGGGAGACCCATCCAGCTTGCTCTTACTCCACAGCTGCACTAGAAGTTGGTGATACCATGGCCAGGACAGAGGTGGGTTTAACAAAAAAGAATATGACTTCCACTTGGCAAAGGCCATTTTCCTCTTCAGCCCTGGATTTCATCATTTCCCATCTTCTCAGAGTATATTTTTGAATTTTCAACCATACGGAAGTTTTCCAGTTATCATTTTGTTTTTGATTTCTAGCTTAATTCATTTGTAATCTGCAAACATACTTGGATGACTTTAATTTTTTTGTTAGTTAAGAACCTTCATATGACCATGGAGAAGGAAATGGCAACCCACTCCGGTATTCTTGCCTGGAGAATCCCATGGACAGAGGAGCCTGGCAGGCTACAGTCCACGGGGTCGCAATAGTCGGACATGACTTAGCGACTAAACCAACCACCATCATATGGCCATCTTTTATGAATGTTTGATGCTACTTGAAAAGTCTGTTTTGTGTAGTTGTGGGAGTTTCAGGATTCTGCCTTAAGTTAGATTAAGAATGCTAATGGAAAAAAAAAAGTGCTAATTGTGAATAGCTCACATCTTCTATTTTAAATATAGCAGTGTGTCCATGTCAGTCTCAAACTGCCCATCTATCCCTTCCCTACCCTGTAATGGTATGTTCTTTCTCTAAGTTGGTAAATCTGTTTCCGTTTTATAAATTTCTCCAGAATCACTGCAGATGGTGATTGCAGCCATGAAATTAAAAGACGCTTACTCCTTGGAAGGAAAGTTATGACCAACCTAGATAGCATATTCAAGAGCAGAGACATTACTTTGCCAACAAAGGTCCGTCTAGTCAAGGCTATGGTTTTTCCTGTGGTCATGTATAGATGTGAACGTTGGACGGTGAAGAAAGCTGAGTGCCAAAGAATTGATGCTTTTGAACTGTGGTGTTAGAGAAGACTCTTGAGCGTCCCTTGGACTGCAAGGAGATTCAACCAGTCCATCCTAAAGGAGATCAGCCCTGGGATTTCTTTGGAAGGACTGATGTTAAAGCTGAAATTCCAGTACTTTGGCCACCTCATGTGAAGAGTTGACTCATTGGAAAAGACGCTGATGCTGGGAGGGATTGGGGGCAGGAGGAGAAGGGGATAACAGAGGATGAAATGGCTGGATGGTATCACCGACTCGATGGACGTGAGTCTGAGTGAACTC
>SJYA01000655.1:2842425-2876854 GCA_006410615.1 Neotragus moschatus
GGATTTCTTTGGAAGGACTGATGTTAAAGCTGAAATTCCAGTACTTTGGCCACCTCATGTGAAGAGTTGACTCATTGGAAAAGACGCTGATGCTGGGAGGGATTGGGGGCAGGAGGAGAAGGGGATAACAGAGGATGAAATGGCTGGATGGTATCACCGACTCGATGGACGTGAGTCTGAGTGAACTCTGGGAGCTGGTGACGGACAGGGAGGCCTGGCGTGCTGTGATTCATGCGGTCACAGAGTTGGACACGACTGAGCGACTGAACTGAACTGAACTAAGTTCATTTGTGTCACTTTGTTTTAGATTTCACATACAAGCCACATCATATGATATTTGTCTTAGAGTGAGTATAATTTAAAAAAAATCTGTCTCAGACAACCTCAGTATCTGCCCGCTCTCATTGGTCTGTTTCTACTGTCTATTATTTCTGCTGGTTTTCACTCATGTTGCTGTGTTTCCTTGTGTATTTTTTATTGTATGAAAAATTATAATTGCATATGGTTGTTTGTAGAAATAACTTGAGGCCTGGGATGACCTAGGATGACACATGATTTTCTTTATTTTTCTGGTTGCTTTAATCAGGTGCTTACGGTTACACAATATGCCCTTACGTCAGTCCATACTTAGGAATTGAAATGATTTATACCTGACTTGTAGACTTTGTTTAGTTCAGCTTATTTTGGTCACCTTTCCTTCAATGGGGCAGGAATTTTCTTCCTAAAGGAAATAGAGGGGAGTGTACACACATGTGCACAAAATATATGTCCAAGATTTTCCATCTCAACATTACAATATTTATGAAGATAAAAGCTTAGAAGTGGCTTATAATGGAATAAAATGTTAGACACTTTTAAATTAAGATGATATCTTTGAATAACATTTATTATTTGGGGAAACACTTGCTATATAATACAAAGCAGAAGAAGCAGGATATAAACTGTGTATTCCAGTAACACTCCAGTTTTGTAAGACCTACGTATACAAAGAAAAAACTTCGAAAAGTACCCAACCAAAATGTTAGCAGTGAAGTGAAAGTTGCTCGGTCATGTCTGACACTTTTTGACCCCATGGACTATACAGTTCATTAAATTCTCCAGGCCAGAATACAGGAGTGGATAGCCGTTCCCTTCTCCAGGGGATCTTCCCAACCCAGGGATTGAACCCAGGTCTCCTGCTTTGCAGGCAGATTCTTTAGCAGCTGAGCCACCAGGAAAGCCCAAGGTGTTAGCAGTAGTCATATCTAAAATTAAAAGAAAATTTTTATTTTCTTATTCACATTTTTTATGTCTTTCAAATCCTCTATAAGGAATATGTATTACTCTTAAATCAGGAAATAAAATCAAGTTATTACATTTTTAAAAATAGTAGTTCACAGGAAAGCAATGCAGTCACAATGGAGTAGATAGACCATAGTTTGCAACATCTGTCTGATTGCCTGGGGAAAATTTCAGTGTCAGGAAATATTTCCCATTTAAAAACTAACTTTACTGAAGTTTCAAGCTGCATATGCTACAGAGAACTGCTTATTGACAGTCTCTGTGCTTGAGGCACTCAAGATATATAACAAAATGCAGACACATCCAAGAAGAAGACTGGAAATAAGACTCAGAAAAGAACACCAATAACAACGTAGAATCTCAGTGTTGGAAAGGCACCTACAGGCTGCCTGGCCCAATCCTTCACCCACAAGAATTCTCTCCTACAAAAAAGTAGTAGGTTACAGTTTGGTATTGCAGTGTTTGACCTCTCAAGGTTATTACTTGGACTTCACTACAATGTGTCAAGTGACAGGTTTATTACTAACTTTGAAGGCAGCCATTTCCAATGTGGGGTAGCTCCAGCTGGAAGAAAGTTAGTGAGTTACTAGCCTGGAGCCCCGGAGGGCGTACTAAGGTGAGGTTAATCAGCAATGGAGGGAGAGCCTGTTGGACTCCCAGCCTCTCTGATTGGCAGTCTCTGGCTCCCTTCAGTTTCCAGTCTGACCATTTGTGCAAAACGCTTCTGTTGGCAAAACAGAGCTTGTGGTTGGCTTTATCCTTTGTTTGATAAACAGAGATGTGTGTTCCCCAAAAGTAATTTTAAGCTAAGGTTTTTGGGAAATAAGCTGCATGTTTGTAATAAACAGCCAATTTTTTTTTCCAGTTTTGTCTACATGCAACTAAAAAGAACCAGGTAGTATTCAGCTGAGTGAGAGGTTGTTGGCCCTCTCGTTTCCAACATCTGACTTCTCTCCTCCGTGACCTTGCAGCCTCTTCTGTGATGTTCCATCGCTCTCTTTCTCTCTCATTTTCTCATCTCTCCTGCCCAGGCTGCCCAGAACCTCTTAGGGTCAGCAAAACTAACCCTGAGTCAGGAGTCCTGGATTCCAGTTTTCATGCTGTCACTTCCTGTGGGAACTTGGGGGAGTCACATCACCTTGCTGATGATGTTACCTGAGAGAGATAGTGGGTGTGGGTGTCCCTCTGGGAGGGCAATCCATGGAAATGGAAAATTCAAGCATGGGGGAAAGTCCAAGGAAATGCTGCCTTCAATCCAATGTGGGAAGACCTTTATCTGGGGTCCTCAGGACTCCTCAGAGGGGATAGAGGGATTTTGCTCCATATGGTGCCTACACAAAGGGATATAGAAACAAACTGGGAAGTTGTGGGGCTGAAGGGAAAACCTTGTGTCAGGAGCCCACCTGTGTCCCTGAGTAGCTCTGTGACCTTAAGCAAATCCCTCACCTCCCTGGGCTTGTGTGCTTACCTTTTAAAGTAAAGGGATTGGATTAGATCTCTAAGTTTTCTTCCAGCAGCGAGATTCCATGACTCTGTGTTCAATATTGCATATTAAATGGAGAAAGAGAAATGAGCTAGTAAGGTGTTTTTTTTTTTTTTTTAAAGTAGAAGTAGAAATTATGCTGGGAAGAAGCTCCTTCAGATAATTTATTTGTAGAAAGAGATTTTTCTTTAAACAAAAACCAGTTTATTTTTAATTGGAGGATCATTGCCTTACAATATTGTGTCAGTTTCCGCCGTATAGCAACATGAATCGGCTATACATATACCTATGAATCATAGGTATACGTATGTCATCTCCCTCTTGATATTTATTTTTGGCTGCACGGGGAAGACCCACCTCCTTGCTGCATGCAGGCTTTCTCTAGCTACAGTGAGCAAAGGCTACTCTTCATCGTGTTTCAAGGGATTCTTATTGTGGTGCCTTCTCTTGTTGTGGTTCTCGGGCTTTAGAGTGCAGGCTCAGTGGCTGTGGTGCATGGATTTGGCTGCTCCGCGGCATGTGGGATCTTCTCAGGCCAGGGCTTGAACCCATGTCCCCTGCACTGGCAGATGGATTCTTAACCACTAGTTCAGTTCAGTTCAGTTGCTCAGTCATGTCCGACTCTTTGTGACCCCATGAATCGCAGCACGCCAGGCCTCCCTGTCCATCACCAACTCCTGGAGTTCACTCAGACTCACGCCCATCGAGTCAGTGATGCCATCCAGCCATCTCATCCTCAGTCGTCCCCTTCTCCTCCTGCCCCCAATCCCTCCCAGCATCAGAGCCTTTTCCAATGAGTCAACTCTTCGCATGAGGTGGCCAAAGTACTGGAGTTTCAGCTTTAGCATCATTCCTTCCAAACAAATCCCAGGGTTGATCTCCTTCAGAATGGACTGGTTGGATCTCCTTGCAGTCCAAGGGACTCTCAAGAGTCTTCTCCAACACCACAGTTCAAAAGTGTCAATTCTTTGGTGCTCAGCCTTCTTCACAGTCCAGCTCTCACATCCATACATGACTACTGGAAAAACCATAACCACTAGACCACCAGGAAAACCCCCTACTAGAATTTAGAGTAAATATTATTACAGAAAAGGTGAGTCATTGGGGAAATGCTCCCCAGTGAAAAATCTAGAGATGCAACAAGTAAAGTCTGTCCATGACAAACCTAGAGACAGTATGTTCTTTGTGATCAAATTTTATTTTCCTATATCTCACTCCCAGTCAGACTGTGACTTCAGGTGAAGAATGAAAGGGATGTAAAGTAGTTCTGCTCTGGAGAGAAGGGAAGCAGAGTCAAGACTGAGGCATGCTGAGAAAAGGGGTGCCAGAGGGTGCCACGATGGAGGGTCTTCTTGGGAACAAGGTGATCACAGGCTGAGGGTGGGAAAGGCGGTGAGATGGGATGGAGGGGAAAGAAAAACGTTGCTGTCCCTGAGAGAACTGGGAAGGCTCTTACTCAGGGCATGATCTAGAGGATGGAAAGCTATAGAACAACAATGAGGGGCCAGCGGACACTGGATGGCACCATACATCCTGAGACCCATCACTGGAGCAGGTCCAAGGCCCAGTGGGAGCGGGAATGCTCACGGCAGGGGACGGTCCTGCCTCCAGCCAGCAGACGTAATATGGTTATTGGTGTGCTGATAACCTGGACTTATGAATGTTGCTGTCAACAGACGGTACATGTTGTTATGTGTGTGGAGCTGAATGTCATTTCCTCTCTTTTGAACAACTTCAAATCATTCTCTTTCCATCTCCAGCACGTTCTCTGTTGTGGAGGCTCCTGGCTGGTAAGCTCAGAGCCTGGCCTGAGGCGGACAAGTGCTAGGTAAGTGGATGGTAAAATCAGTTCTTTGAATGAAGGTGATCAGGCCAGGTTTCCGTTCAGAGAGATCCGATATTGTTTTAGAAAAATCAGGTTGCTACTGTTGCAGCTTGCCTATTTTTGGCATTTCTGGCATAAATTTCTTGCAGGCATTTTGGCTCTTCCGCATTTAACCCCTTTTCATTGTTTTTAAAGATGTGATTAACATTTAGAAAAAATTATTTATTTTTAATTAAGGGATAATTGCTTTGGTTCCTGCCGTACATCAACACCCTTTTCATTTTTAAAATTATGATATCCTGTAAATTGATCTAGTAGGGCTGAACATGTGGTTGTGCCCAGCGTCACCCTAATCCCAGGTCCAGGGCTATGAGAACAAAGGAGGCTCTTTGTTTTAGGTCTGCCTTGAAGGTGTATAAGGTGAATGCTTCCCACTTCAGCTTCTCAGGAGCCATTTTATAGACAGTCTGTAGGGCATGAAAGTGTCTTGCTAGAAGCCTGCATGGACAAGTATGTAGCAGCTGCAGCTGGCACTGTGCCCCAGACTTTCTATAGAGGACAGTGGTATTAAACACTCAATGTCAGAAACAATGTTCATTTGGATAATGTAGGGGATTATTTGCTCTAAGTGGCGACAGATCTACCTGCCAATGCAGGAAACACAAGAGATGCGGGTGTGACTCCTGGGTCAGGAAGATCCCCTCATAGGAAATGGCAACCCACTCCAGTATTCTTGTCTGGTAAATCTTATGCACGGAAGAGCGTGGTGGGCAAGAGTCCATGCAGTCACAAAGAGTTGGACACGACTGAGCACTCACTCCTTTGCCCTTAATAAGGTTCAGTTCAGTTCAGTCACTCAGTCCTGTCCAACTCTTTGCGACCGCATCGAGTGCAGCACGCCAGGCCTCCCTGTCCATCACCAACTCCCGGAGTTCACTCAAGCTCATGTCCACTGAGTCAGTGATGCCATCCAGCCATCTCATCCTCTGTCGTCTCCTTCTCCTCCTGCCCTCAATCTTTCCCATCATCATGGTCTTTTCCAATGAGTTCTTGGCATCAAGTGGCCAAAGTACTGGAGTTTCAGCTTCAGCATCAGTAAGTAACTACTTAATAAGGTAGTTTCTCCCAAGACCTAATCCCAAATTTAACTGTTATTTGGGATTTTAAATATATATATTTAAAATACTTAACTTCTTTTGTTTCTTTTTTTATTATTATTTATTTATTTTTATTGTAGTATAATTGATTTACAATATTGTTAATTCCTATTGTATGGAAAAGTGATTTCTTTTCCATAATAGTTTATCATAGGAATTTTTTAAATTGGAGGATAAGTGCTTTACAATGTTGTCTCGGTTTCTGCTGTACAAAAACGTGAATCAGCTATCAGCATATAAATATCTTTTTCCTCCGTCTTGAACCTCCCATCCCATGCCAACTCCCAGCCCTTTATACTCTTAAAAATTACTGAGAACCCCAAGGAGATCTGACTTATGTGGATTCTACCCACTTGATGCTTATCACACTAGAAATTAAAACTGAGAAATTAAGTATATTAAATTAAAGTATATTAAGTCATCTGAAATAATATTAACCTGTTATATGTTGATATAAATATATATTTTAAGGAAAATAACTATATTTTCCAAAGCAAACAATTTATGGAGACGAGAGGCATTGTTTTCTTTTTGCAAATCTCTTTAAGGCCTGATGATAGAAGACACTTTTTGTCTTTTGCANTCATCATGGTCTTTTCCAATGAGTTCTTGGCATCAAGTGGCCAAAGTACTGGAGTTTCAGCTTCAGCATCAGTAAGTAACTACTTAATAAGGTAGTTTCTCCCAAGACCTAATCCCAAATTTAACTGTTATTTGGGATTTTAAATATATATATTTAAAATACTTAACTTCTTTTGTTTCTTTTTTTATTATTATTTATTTATTTTTATTGTAGTATAATTGATTTACAATATTGTTAATTCCTATTGTATGGAAAAGTGATTTCTTTTCCATAATAGTTTATCATAGGAATTTTTTAAATTGGAGGATAAGTGCTTTACAATGTTGTCTCGGTTTCTGCTGTACAAAAACGTGAATCAGCTATCAGCATATAAATATCTTTTTCCTCCGTCTTGAACCTCCCATCCCATGCCAACTCCCAGCCCTTTATACTCTTAAAAATTACTGAGAACCCCAAGGAGATCTGACTTATGTGGATTCTACCCACTTGATGCTTATCACACTAGAAATTAAAACTGAGAAATTAAGTATATTAAATTAAAGTATATTAAGTCATCTGAAATAATATTAACCTGTTATATGTTGATATAAATATATATTTTAAGGAAAATAACTATATTTTCCAAAGCAAACAATTTATGGAGACGAGAGGCATTGTTTTCTTTTTGCAAATCTCTTTAAGGCCTGATGATAGAAGACACTTTTTGTCTTTTGCATCTGTTTTTTCATTCAATCTGTTGCTATTTGTTATTTTTGAATATATTAAGAAAGTCTGGCCTAACTTAGATTTTGTAGTTTTATAAAGGGGGGGGGGCAATGTTTTACCAGCTTTTTCAGAGAGCTGTGGATATATTTCTTTGATACTACACTAAAACTTAACAAGTAGTAATTTTTAAAAGCTTAGTTGCAATGTGGGATCTGAAACCAAATCAGTGACTTTTCCATTAAAACCTACTGGCTAATCATTCACTTTCGATGACTCATTTGCCTGCACGTGATTTTCTAACCTCATCCTTCAGTCATTTGGAAAATATTGGTACATTCAGTTATGAAGATCTTCCAATGTTGTCATAGTTCATGATACGATACACTAAGAGAAGATCATGTTTATTAATATCCTCACAGAAATAGCCCCATCAGAAAAGTTTTTAGTCTTAGGAAGCTGTCAAGTCTCGGTGGCAGCTAAAAGTTTTCTAAAATTGTATCTTTATCGTTGGCAACAAATGCTGTCAGTTGTTTTCCTTTGAAGTGACAGAATCATTTGGATCCTTTTTTGAGAAAATGGCCAAAATCTGTCAGCTGCTCTTTCAAGTTAAAAAGTGCTGTTCAGTGAAAATAGCAGCTAATTCAGCCTGCAAGTCAAATAATTGCTTTTCTTCTTTATGCCATAGAAGTGTTTTATGTCTACTTTCCATTCTGTCACACAGGATATTAAAAATAAAAAAAGTTTCCTCTTTGGCCTGGACCGCTGCTGCAGCCTCATAACTGTTCCACCTGATGCATTTTTTAACTCCTCTTCAATCCACCCTGTCATTAGAAATACGTTTTCAAAGCCTCACACCTAGCTAGGCCTTCTTGTTGCTTTCGGGACAAAGACACCATCTGTTTTAAATTATTATTTATTTATTTGGCTGCCCGGGGTATGCAGGATCCTTGTTCTTCGTTGCAGCATGTGGGATCTAGTTCCCTGACCAGGAATCAAACCTGGGGCCCTGAACCGGGAGTCTTAGCCCCTGGACTACCAGGGAAGTCCCAAAGACACCATCTTTAGCACGGATCCTGAATTTCCTTGTCCTTCCCACTTCCCCAGCCTCATCTCACAGGCTGCTTCTCTCTACACTGTTTATTCTGCCTTCTCTCCCCAAGAATGCCTTCCTTGAGCCGAGGCTGGGCCTGGTTATGCAGCTCAGACCGTGTGTACCCTCCTTCAGGGTGTTCATCCCAGTATATGCCATGTTGGTCCCTGTAGTTATTAGATGATTTGATGACTGAGGTGAGAGTGTCTCGGCTGCGGAGCCATCGTCTGGTTCAAGTCCTTTCTTTACCACTTACTAGCTGAGTGACCTTGAATAGATCCCCTCTCTCTGCCTCAGTTTCTGAATCTGTAGAACAAACAATCAAGAAACCAGGATCCTGATCTTACCTATTTCTTAGGGTTCTGTCTTAAATTAGCCCACGGGAAGCAACATCGGTGTGTCAGCTATTGACATTAATTAGGATTGTTGTGTCCAACTCTGCTGGGCTCCACAGGAGCAGAACTGTTGTCTGCTTTATTCTAAGCACCTAGTACCTTCCCTGGCACATTTTCTTTTATTACCATTAAAACTTTGATTTTAATTGTTTAATTGTCTTCATATTAATAAATGGATATGAATTTTAAAAATCAAGTAATAGGAAGGATTTATTTTAAAAAATGCTAAAGTCTCCCACTACTCCATCTACAGTTTGTTCTACCGGAAAGACTTCTTTTTTAAAGATTTTTTTTTTTTAATGTGGACCATTTTTTTAAAGTCTTTATCAAATTTGTAACACTGTTTCTTCTGCTTTATGTTTTGGTTTTTTTAACTGAGAGGCATGTGGGATCTTCCTTGACCAGGGATCAAACCCACACCTCCTACATTGGAAGGTGGAATCTTAACAACTGGACCACCTGGGAAGTCACCCTAAGAGCTACTTTTGACTTTTTCTTCTTGTGTTTACCTTCAAAATGTTCGAATAATATGCTCACATTGCTATTCTTGATTTATCTGTGTTCAGTTCAGTTTAGTTCAGTCACTCAGTCGTGTCCGACTCTTTGCGATCCCATGAATCGCAGCACACCAGGCCTCCCAACTCCCATCACCAACTCCCGGACTTCACTCAGACCCACGTCCATTGAGTCAGTGATGCCATTCAGCCATCTCATCCTCTGTCGTCCCCTTCTCTTCCTGCCCCCAGTCCCTCCCAGCATCAAAGTCTTTTCCAATGAGTCAATTCTCTGCATGAGGTGGCCAAAGTACTGGAGTTTCAGCTTTAACATCAGTCCTTCCAAAGAAANGCAGGTCAGGTGGTCTGGGATTCCCATCTCTCTCAGAATTTTCCACAGTTTATTGTGATCCACACAGTTTGTGTTCATCTATTGACTTGTATACAGTTGTCCCTCCTAACCCCAGGTTTCACTTTCTGTGGTTTCAGTTGCCCTCAGTCAACTGTGATTTGAAAAAATAAATAATCCCTAGGTTTTCAGTTGTGCACTGTTCTGAGTCATGTCATAAAATCTTGTGCCATTTTGCCTTCATCCTTCTAGCATATGAATCTTTCCTTTGCCCAGCCTGTCACTTAGTAGCCCCCTTGGTTGGTTATCAGATTGGCTGTCAGGGTATCAGAGTGCTTATGTTCTTGAAACCCTTATTTTACCCGGTCATGGCCACAAAGCGCAAGATAGTGATCCTGGCACGTTCCTCCTTAGTGGGTGGTTTTAGATGAGGAAACAGTATTTGTGAGGAATTGACAGGACAAAGATTTGGGGTGTCCAACTAGTGAAGACTCTAAACAGCGTTTGGTCTTGGGGCAGTAAATTAAAGAAGTCACAAGGTTTGTTCACGTGAGCTTCCTGAGTTCCCTGTCTTTGGTGATAAGTGTGTCCTCCAGAGGCAGGGAGAGAGAGTACCTTTCACATAAGAGATTTATTTCCTGCTTGCAGGGAGACTGGCTGAGGGTGTGTGTCAGAGTGCCCCACTTGAGTTGACTTTCTTAAGTGACTTTAATTCAACAGAGTGCTAGTCATGTTCGACTCTTTTCGACCCTGAGGACTATAGTCTGCCAGGCTCCCCTGTCCATGGAATTCTCCAGGCAAGAATACTGGAGTGGGTTGCCATGCCTTTCTCCAGAGGATCTTCCTGACCCAAGGATTGAACCCCGGTCTCCTGTGTTGCAGGCGGGTTCTTTACTGTCTGAACCACCAACATGCTATTGAAGCACAACTTGGGGTGACCTACCCTGGGCCCCAGCTGCACCCTGGCTGGGAGGAGCAGAAGTACTTGGCTAATCAGGTGACTTCCACGTCCCAGTGGAGGGGTGGCTTCGTTACCAATTGGCAGAGGTGAACGTTCTGATTGTCTCATCTGACAGTGCCCCAACACAAGTTAATGAGGAATGTCTTGTTACTACAGGTGGGCGGGGAGTCCAGGCACCCCACTAGCCTTCTCTGACACTACCCTGGGGGTGTTGTTTTGGTGTAGCTCTGTGAGGGAAGAAGTCTAGGCATGGTGGCCTGCGGCCACATTTTTTTCCCTGGGATGTTTGGCTGTGTTAGAGTGATCCTATCTGGAAGTCTTTCTGGCTAGCCTGTCCCCTTCCTGTTCCTTTGGCTAGAGAGAGCAGGCTTTGGAAATTTTTTCCTTTTTTGTCTGCATATCTTGCTGGATTCTGCAGCACTGCATCTAGAATATATGAAGCAGAAGAAAACCCAGAGGACACACCCTGGCCTTGTTCCTCAGACCAGGAGGTCCTTAGACAGTCTGTCTTCTCTGTACCTTTTGGAGCCTTCTAATATTTATTGTATATATAATCTTTAGGGTTTTTACTTTTTTTTCTTGATAAGTAAAACTACTTCTACTCTATCCTTCCAGAAGCAGAAGTCAAAGTAATGTTTTAAAACTGTTAATCTAGGAATTTCCCTGGAGATCCAGTGGTTAAGACTCCTCACTCTTAATGCACAGGATACAGGTTCGATCCCTGGTTGGGGAACTAAGTTGCCGCATGCCACGTGGCAAGGCCAAAAAAAGAGAAAAAAGTGAATCGAGTAATGTCACTCCCCTGCTTCAAATTTCCCAAAGGGCGTCCTAGTGTGTTTAGAATAAAATCCAACTTTCTTATTGGCCCATCGGCTCTCACATGGCTTGGCCCTTGCCTCCACCTGACACACCTCGTATGACCTCTCCCCACTCCTCCTGTGTTCCAGCCGCACTGACCTCCTTTTTGTTCTTGAATATGTTGAGCCTTTTTAGACCATAAGACAATATCATGCAGTGGTTGTAAACACAAACACTGTCAAATGATCTGTCATGAGTGACTGTGTGACCTTGGGCAAATGACTTAACTTCTTTGTGCCTCTATTTCCTCATACGTAATATGAGAATAAGAACACTGTCATAGGGTTACTAAGAAAATTAAATGGGCTAATACAGGTAAAGTATCTAATTGTGTTCTACAGTCATGGAAACAATGGCAAGAACTCAATAGATATATTAGCTATTGTGATGATGTCTCTCCCCAATGTCACACCCCTGCTCTCACATCCAGGTTCCTGCTGCCTATAATACCCTTCCGGAAGCTTCTTTTTGCAAAACCAGCCCATTAAAAAATCTTTCACACCTCAGCTCAAATGCTGCTGCTGCTGGTGCTGCTNAACTCAATAGATATATTAGCTATTGTGATGATGTCTCTCCCCAATGTCACACCCCTGCTCTCACATCCAGGTTCCTGCTGCCTATAATACCCTTCCGGAAGCTTCTTTTTGCAAAACCAGCCCATTAAAAAATCTTTCACACCTCAGCTCAAATGCTGCTGCTGCTGGTGCTGCTAAGTCGCTTCAGTCGTGTCCGACTCTGTGCGACCCGATAGATGGCAGCCCACCAGGCTCCCCCGTCCCTGGGATTCTCCAGGCAAGAACACTGGAGTGGGTTGCCATTTCCTTCTCCAATGCAGGAAAGTAAAAAGTCAAAGTGAAGTCACTCAGTCGTATCTGACTCTTAGCGACCCCATGGACTACAGCCCACTAGGCTTCTCCGTCCGTAGGATTTTCCAGGCAAGAGTACTGGAGTGGGGTGCCATTGCCTTCTCCGCAGCTCAAATGCTATCTCCTTTCAAATGAGATGGTCTTCCCTGACCATCTATCTAAAATAATCTCTCTTCATTTCTCTAAAGCCTAGCTTTCTATAAATGCACTCTTTGTAATCTGTAATATCTTGCTAACTTATTACTTGTTTACTGTTTGTCTCCTTACATCTGGACATAAGCTTCAGGAGGGCAGGGCCTTGTCTCTCATCTACTGCCCTATCCTTGAGCCCAGAACAGGAGAGCACATAATCCGTTCTGTTCTGTCACTCAGTCATGTCTGACTCTTTGCAACCCCATGGACTGCAGCATGCCAGGCTTCCCTGTCCATCACCAACTTCTGGAGCCTGCTCAAATTCATGTCCATTGAGTCGGCAACGCCATCCAACCATCTCATCTTCTGTTGGCCACTTCTCCTGCCTTCAGTCTTTTTCAGCATCAGGGTCTTTTCCAGTGAGTCACTTCTTCACATCAGGTGGCCAAAGTATTGGAGTTTCAGCTGCAGCATCAGCCCTTCCAGTGACTATTCAGGGCTGATTTCCTTTAGGATAGACTGGTTGGATCTCTTTGGAGTCTTAAGGGACTCTCAAGAATCTTCTTCAACACCACAGTTCAAAAGCATACATTCTTCAGCACTCAGCTTTCTTTATGGTCCAACTCTCATATCCGTAATTGACTACTGGAAAAACCACAGCTTTGACCTTTGTTAGCACATAATAGACCCTCAAAAAAAACTTACTGAATGGATGAAAGAATTTGGGTCTTTCACAAGTACAAACTTCCTACAAACAATGCTACAATAGACATGATTGTAGTTACATTTTGATTTGTATCCTTAAATTATTTTTTTAGGATGAACTTCTGAGAGTTCTGAGATTATTGGGTCAAAGGACAAGCATACTCCCATGCAGACAGTTTGCATCAGTTTAGAGTCCTGCCAGTGTCATACAGGCATGTGGCCTTCTGCACCTTTGATTTGGGGCTCTAGGAGAAAAAAAGAGCAAACCTGAAATCCTGTCTATACTTCCACACACTAAATAAATATCTAAGATCCTACTTTATTTTATAGATTAGGACACTGAGAGCGAAGTGAAAGTGATAGTCATTCAGTCGCGTCTGACTCTTTGTGACCTGATGGGCTGTAACTCGCCAGGCTCCTCTGTCCAAGGGCTTCTCCAGACAAGAATACTGGAGTGGGTTGCCATGCTCTCCTCCAGGGGATTTTCCCTACCCCTGGATCAGAATTCATGTTTCTATGTCTCCTGCATAGGCAGGTGGGTTCTTTACCACCAGTGCCACCTAGGACTCTGAGACCCTGGGATTAAATAGCTTCCCCGAGGTCACACGTGGTCAAAGGCAGAGATGGGGTCCAGGCAGTTTGGATCTCAACTCTGCTCTTAACCATCAAGATGTCCTTTTTTCTGTGTTTGCTGCTCTGATTCCTGAGCACCAGGACCTTTGAGAGCTACTGTTCCACCCACTGACCAAAAGACACAGCACTCAGAAGTTGGGGCAAAGAGCAGAATGGAAGTGGGAAGGAGAGGGGAGAAAGAAGAGGGAGGCACCGACTGGGGCAGGGGCTTCTCTCGCCTTGGCCTGGAGCTTATCTGATGGCAGAGGCAGAGTCAACACTGGTGAAGCCTTTGTTAGTTTTCAGTCCTGCGTTTCCTGCTTTGGTTTGCCAGTCCTGAATTCAGCCTTGGAAGCTAGCTTTGCCCAGGTGTCTGGACTCTTGAATGGGTCTGCCGGGTTGAGAGGGCGAGTGTAGCCAGGCTCTGCTGCTTAAGAAGGCCAAGTGGTACCTTTCCTCAAGGGCTCTCAGAGGCCCTGACTCTACTGCCCTAGGTGCAAAACAGCTGCTTCTTAGCTGATTGTTTGCAAATTGCATCCACCCTTCTTCTCTGTTTCCTCCCAACGAAAGCTAGATTTCCACCCTGTGTTCTCAAAGGTAATGGTTCTTATTTGGTCATACACAAAAGTCATCTGAGGGGCTTACTAAAAAGGCAAATTTTGGACAATCTGGGAAATTGAACACTGATTGGGTGTTTGATATTAAGAAATTATTACTGAATTTTTACATGTGACAATAGTATTGTGTGTGTATGTGTGTGTGTGTGTGTATAACATATACAGAGAATAATCCTTATCTTTTGTATCTTTTGAATATTTTGATATTCACATATTTTGAAAGAAAAATATGATGTATACAATTAGCTTCAAAATAGCCCAGAGTGGGTAGGAGAAATGGGTGGGGATTAGAGGATACAAAATTCAGCAAGTGTTGCTGCTGAGTGGTGAGTACATGGGGTGGGGGTGGGGGGTTCTTTATACTGTTCTCTTTATTTGTGAAGATGCTTTAATTTTTCCATAGTAAAGTGTAAAAAAAACAAAAGGTACCCTCCTTATTCCAGGGTACATTTTACAGGCACCCAGCATGGCTGTGGGGGGATCTACTCACCCCACCTAGAGAAAAGACTCTACAAAGGGAACTCAGGTGGCCCCTGCAGAGAGACCACCTTATTGACTCACCCTCATGCCTCTGCCAGATAAACGGGAAAGAGCAGTCCTCCGTGAGGAAAGCGGGCATCACTCAGCTGGCCTGTATCAATGCATCTGGGCCACAATAAAGCTGAATTTTAGCTGTAGTGTATGTATATATTTAGATGGGTTTGTATAGTCTCCTTTTGAAGTATTTTGTAAATTAATTGTTGGTAGGGTAGTGAGTGTGGTGTGTTTTCCCTTTTTTTCCCTTTGGTTTTCCAAAACTATTTTTTAAATGTTATCTCATTTCTCCAGCGATAAGAAGTGTTTTAATACCGTGTAATAGATATTCGGAGAAGGCAATGGCAACCCACTCCAGTACTCTTGCCTGGAAAAATCCCATGGATGGAGGAGTGTGGTAGGCTGCAGTCCCCGGGGTGGGGAAGAGTTGGACACGAGTGAGCGACTTTCTTTCACTTTTCACTTTCATGCATTGGAGAAGGAAATGGCAACCCACTCCAGTGTTCTTGCCTGGAGACTCCCAGGGACGGGGGAGCCTGGTGGGCTGCCGTCTATGGGGTCGCACAGAGTCGGACACGACTGAAGCGACTTAGCAGCAGCAGCAGCAATAGATATTTGGCTCAGCTGATAAAGAAGCCGCCTGCAATGCGGGAGACCTGGGCTCGATCCCTGGGTTGGGAAGATACCCTGGGTTGGGAAGATGCCCTGGGTTGGGAAGATGACCTGGAGAAGGCAAAGTCTACCCACTCCAGTATTCTGGCCTAGAGAATTTCATGGACTGTATAGTCCATGGGGGTCGCAAAGAGTCGGATACGACTGAGCGACTTTCATTTCACTTCAATAGATATTAAAACACAGGAAGGTTATCTCTAGGGCTCTTCTGAAGCCTCAAGTCGGCTCTTCCCAAACCCTCCCCTCACTGGGGTTAAGTGTCTTCCTTAGAGAAGGAAGTCTCTGACCCCGGTGGTGCCCCAAGGTCGTGGCCGAGGGCCCAGGTGGGGCGGAGGAGGGAGTGGGTGTGTGAGCAGGGCCGGCCGGCGGGGCAGGTTTGTCCTCGCCTCGGACAGGCCGGTGTTGATACAACACAGCCCGCCTCGGGCTCTGCGAGCGCCGGGGGAGGAGAAGCCGCGGGAGGGGCTCGGCGGTCGCTGGGGGAGTCGCCTGCGGAGTCCGCGGCCGGGCTGGTCCCATCCGCCCGCTGCTCGCGAGCCCTACCCTCCCGGCCCCGCCAAGGAAGCCGCGGGAGTCCCGCGCCCAGGACCAGCTCGGACAAGGCTGGGGTAGGAAGGGAGGGTCTCTGTCTTGTGCTCTTGAGTCTGCAGGAAGCTCATGTCGTCTTCTGTGTCTTTTCTATGAAAACTTTGCCTGGCTTGCTAGAACCGGCCGTGTGAAAAATTCATTCATCTGGGTGCCAGCAGGTACAAATGGAATACCAGATTTTGCATTCGGGAGGGTCGGAGTAGATTTTTGCCTCTAGTCTGTAAATCTGGAAATGTTTTTTGAGCCTTTTCTTTGGGATTGAGCTAGACGGGTGATGGAGTGAAAAACAGTTCTGATCTCACGGGTTTTTCTGGCTAGTGGGCAGAACAGACAGGAAGCAAGTAATTGCAGATGATTGTATTCGATTATATTCTGGGAGGGCTTCCCAGGTGCCTCAGTGGTAAAGAATCTACCTGCCTGTGCGGGAAACACAGGTTTGATCCCTAGGTTGGGAAGATCTCCTGGAGAAGGAAATGGCAACCCACTCCAGTATTCTTGTCTGGGAAACCCCATGAACAGAGGAGCCTGGTGGGCTACAGTTTGTGGTGTGGCAGAGTCAGACCTGACTTAGCCACTAAACAACATATTCTGGGAGCACAAAGAAGGGGGTTTAGTTTGCTGAGTGTTGGGTATCGGGAGAGGTGTATGGAAGAAGAGGATTCTTACCCAAGGAGGGAGAAATGACAGGAGTATGTGGGATATGGGGAATGCAGGGTGGTGAGGAAGGGGTTGAGGTTCTAAATCTTGGGAAAGCCTGAACAAAAAGTTCTCAGAGAAACTTGGGGAAACGGAAAGGGAGGCCAAGGCCAGATGATGCACACAGCCCTTCCTTGGCTACGTCAAGGGTTTTAGACTTTAACCTGTGGGAAAATGGGACAATGGAAGGATTAAAACAGGGGGGATAAACCCAGTGTTTGCAAGTAGTAGATTATACATTATAAAATTATAAGGAAAAGGGACTCCTGGGATATGTGATGGTTCTTCCAAAAGGTTGGGATCTGAGGAAGACAGTTTGGTTTGGCAGCAGTAGGGCAATCTGGAGGGTCTTGGGTGTGAGTGGGTTCTAGGTGAATATCCTTTTTCCTTATAGTGGACATACAGATTTATTTCATTCCTGCTGACTGCATGGAGTTCTGTTGTATCAGTTTAATCTTTCCCCTGTTGATGGATATCTAGGTTAGGTCCACTTATTATAATTAGTAAATACAGTGTTGTCAGAAACATCCTTGTGAGTCCATTTTCCCTTACATTTCTGAGTTTTTCTGGGTGAAGAGCAGTGGAAATCTTGTGTCATGGATATGAATAACATAAAGTTTCGTGGATACTGACAAATTACCCTCTTAAAAAAACTATACAAAAAAATGCTCTACAAACGTACACTTCAAGTATCAAGTGTCTGAAAATGCCTACTTCCTCACACCTTCTTCAAATGTGTTTATTAATCATATTTTAAAATCTTTTGCCAATCTGATAGGTGGTGAAAAGTAGTACCTTGTTGTTTGTGGTTTTAAATTTAGGAAAGATTCCTGTTGCATTTTTTTTCTTCTGTTGGATTTTCATATAACTCAGTGACACATTTGTTACCTCAAATATCTTTGTGTCCCGCAGACCAAGGTTGGGCCAACATGGCGTCCATATTCCGAAGTGAGGAAATGTGTTTGTCACAGCTCTTTCTCCAGGTGGAGGCTGCATACTGCTGTGTAGCTGAGCTTGGAGAGCTTGGATTGGTTCAGTTCAAAGATGTAAGTACTGCATTCATAGGAGACCAAAAGAAGGTGGAGTTTCCATTTCTTGGTGGTGAATAAAGGCCAGGGAGAAGCGCCCTGGGCTGGAGTAATGGAATTCAGTGGTTCTTGTTCTTCTGGCTAGAATTTGTGATAACATTGGGCAACTGACTTGCAGACGTTTCTCCCTTCCTCCTTACGTGTCACCCCTATAGGAATGTTTTGAAACTCTAATACAATAAAAAAGATGACATTGTACTTTATTTCCTATTTACCTCTTCAAGACATTTGATATATCCAGTGGGCACATGGATTACCAACCTCACTATGAGGGCAAAAAGCAGTGCTCCCGGACCAGTTAGTTTGAGGAAAAAGTATCTTGGGAGTCCACAGTCTCTTGAGGGTGGTATTCTCCAGCTAGACTGTATTCCCTGAGTTTTATTGAGATATAATTGACCTATAACACTGTATAAGTTTAAGGTGTATGGCATAATGACTTGACTTACATCATAAGACTCTTACAATTTACTCTCTTAACAACTTTTGTGTATAATACACAGCAGTGTTCATCCTTTTTATCATGTACATTATATCCCCAGTACATATCTGTCTGATAATTTATCTAATTATCTAATAATTTATCTCATAATTAGGTAAAATTATTTCCCTAATTATCTAATAATAATTTATTTACCTAATAAAAGGAAGTTTGTACCTTTTGACAATCTTCATCCAATTTCTCTGTTACCTCAACCCCCACCTCTGGTAACCATAAATCTGATCTCTTTTTCTATGAGTTTGTTTGATTTTGAAGTATGATTGACCTACAGCACTGTTAGTTCCTGGTACAGCACAATACCAGGATATCAATATTTCTATACATTTCAAATGATCACCATCATAAGCCTGTTTACTGTCTGTCACCATGCTGCTGCTGCTGCTGCTGCTGCTAAGTCGCTTCAGTCGTGTCTCATTCTGTGCGACCCCATAGACGGCAGCCCACCAGGCTCCGCCATCCCTGGGATTCTCCAGGCAAGAACACTGGAGTGGGTTGCCATTTCCTTCTACAGTGCAGGAAAGTGAAAAGTCAAAGTGAAGTTGCTCAGCCGTGTCCGACTCTTAGCGACCCCATGGACTGCAGCCCACTAGACTCCTCCATCTATGGGATTTTCCAGGCAAGAGCACTGGAATGGGGTGCCATCACCTTCTCTGATCTGTCACCATAGGAGTGTCTTATGTAAGTCGGAGTATCATTTCCCAGAGGCAGTTGAGATCCTTGCCAAAAGCTTTTGAATTCAGTTTAGAAAATGGGACTCACTAATTCCACTCATCTTCTCATTAAGGTCTGGTCAAAACTAAGCCCTTCAGAGAAGGATCATGTCTTTGCAGCCGTAGTTCCAACTCAGGACCCGACATGGGGTAGTTCCTTAATAACATTTATTGGGCTGAGCTGAGGGGTCACCAACACAAAAGAATGCTTTTTCTTGAAGACCAGGATCCACTACATGGAGCTGTGCTATATTCAAGGTCCTATTGTATTCATGACTCCACTGAGGAATTCAATTTGGATAGTAAGTGCAGCTAAAACTTAAGAAGTTTACAGAGGCCAGAGCTTGTGGCCTCTGTAATTTGGGGAACTGAGGGTAAGAATATCAAGGTATATTTTGACTGGAACTCTCCTGTCTTGTGCATGGAAGTATCTAGTGCTAAGATCATTCCAGCAACATTCTGCAGCATTAATAATTAATAATAGCCAAAGAGAATGTGTTGGCAGTGGTTGCTACTAATGTGTGCCTTGTGGCTTTCCTGTCCCTCTAGTTAAATGTGAAAGAGAGCCGCTTCCAGAGGAAATTTGTGAATGAAGTCAGAAGGTGTGAATCACTGGAGAGAATCCTGCGTAAGCCAGTTTTCTGCTTGCAGTTTGAATGTGCACTGGCAGGGAGGGAGATGGTTTGCCGGGGTGATGTCCTGCACTCTGCCCCTATATGTGATACTGCTACTCTAGGTTGAGATAGATCCTGGTTGGCGGCAGAGGAGGCTAGAGATGGGGGCCAGGTTCTGTGGCCAGTGCCAGGGCAATTCAGGCAGCTGAGCTGGGAAATGCATCTGTCCTACTTGACCCCATTTCTTAGGTATGAGAAAACACACACACCTTGGGCTCTCTGGTGGGGTTTCATCCTTCAGGTTTTCTGGAAGATCAGATGCAAGATGAGATTGAGATTCAGGTGCCTGAGAAGTCCCCGCTGACCCCTCTCCCACGGGAAATGATCATCCTGGAGGTAGGTTCTTTCTGACTTAACAGAGGATGGTATTGAAGCCTGTCTCCTGTGAACCTGCAAGCCTCTCATGGTCCTCTACCCCACTGCTGAAGGCGTGGAGGTGGGTTTATGTGTTGGTCCACTTTTCAGTGTTACTCCCCCAGGAAAAGCCCCCCATGCAATTTTTAAAGTCACTCTTGCGTCTTTTGGTGGCCGTGTGTGTTGTTTCCATGTCTTGGTTATTGTAAACAATTCTGCAATGAACAGGGGGATGCTCATTTCTTTTCCAGATATGATTTCCTTTCCTTTGGATAAATATACCCAGAAGTAGAGTTGTGGGATCCAGTGGTTTGCTTAATTGTCTGTCTGATGCATTGAGTCCACTCTGGCTTGAGGCCTCTCCTCAGATTGGCTTCTGAGGTCAAGTGGGAGAAGGTAGCAGTTTTCTTTAGCTAAGGCCTCTATGGCTGGAGGACCCTTCCCTCTTTCTTTCCCTTCTCTGTCAATTTGCTTTTGTAAAACACTGAGTATCTGCTGTGCACAAGGCACCTTGGTAAACATGGCCTTGCCTCTAGGAGCTTTTAGAGCAGGCTGTGGGGAGAGGAGAGACGGTGAGCCAGGGGGAGAGGATGTCAAAAGGTTATTAAGTTCAGTTACTAAGTTGTGTCTGACTCTTTGTGACCCCATGAACTGCAGCATGCCAAGCTTCCCTGTCCTTTATTGTCTCCCAGAATTTTCTCAGACTCATGTCCATTGAGTTGGCAATGCCAATCCAATTATCTCATCCCCTGTCACCCTCTTCTTTTGCCTTCAGTCTTTCCTGGCATCCAGGGTCTTTTCCAGTGAATTGGCTCTTGGCTTCAGGTAGCCAAAGTATTGAGGCTTTAGCTTCAGCATCAGTCCTTCCAATGAATATTCTTTAGGGTTCTTCAGTTCTTTAGGATTGACTGGTTTGATCTCCTTGCTATCCAAGGGACTCTCAAAAGTCTTCTCCAGTACCACAGTTCAAAAGCATCAATTCTTTGGTGCTCAGCCTTCTTTATGGTCCAGCTCTCATATCTGTACATGACTACTGGAAAAACCATAGCTTTTGACTGTATGGTCCTTTGTTGGCAAAGTGACGTCTCTGCTTTTTAATATGCTGTCTAGGTTTGTCACAGTTGCCTTCCAAGAAGCAGCATCTTTTAATTTCTTGGCTGTAGTCACCATCCACACTGATTTTGGAGCCCAAGAAAAGAAAATCATTTACCACTTCCTTTCCCCTCCCCTATTTGCCTTGAAGGGACCTTGCCTGATGGGACCAGATACCATGATCTTAGTTTTTTGAATGTTGAATTTTATGCCAGGTTTTTCACTCTCTTCCTCTTCACCCTCATCAGGAGGCTCCTTAGCTTCTCTTCACGTTCTGCCATTAGTGTGGTATTATCTGCATATCTGAGGTTATTGGTTATTTCTCTGGGCATTCTTGATTTCAGCTTGTGATTCATCCAGGCTGGCATTTCGCATGTTGTCAAAAGGTGGGCAGATCCAAATCCTAGAAGGCCCTGTTGATCTTCGTTTTTTTTTTTAAAAAAAGGACTTTTTATCTTCAAGAGAGAAAGGGCTTTCTAAGAGAGGTGAACAAATATGGAAGAGCTTCATTGATTGAGCCTTATCTCTGGCTGGGTTTTCTCCTGTGATTTTTGGTTTTCTTTTAAGATAATTTAAGGTTCTTGAAATTGTTGAAGCCACCAGTAGCATAAATCTAGAGTCTCTAACAGAAACATGAGACTGACAAGACTGACAATTCCGCTTGAATGTATTTTGGATCTGGTCACATTAAAATCCGGATATTTGAGGAGAAAGTTTTAATCCATACAAATAGGATTTCCATAAAATCATCTCCAGTCTCAGTCTTACCACTAGTTTTCTAATACCAGCCTGTTAGTTACCAGCTCCACTCCCGCCGCTGACCCCCTCACCTTCCTAAACACCTACAGCTGTTCTTGTGAACTGTGAGCTAGCTTAATGGCTCATGTTTTCACCATAATCTTTTCATATATTCTTTTCCAGATTCCTTTGCCTTCTAGGTTATTGTGTGCATGCTCAGTCGTTCAGTTGTGTCTGACTCTGTGACCCCATGGATGGTATCACTCTACCACGTCACCTCCCTGCTTGAGAGTGTTGATGGTGTCCTTCTTGCTTGAGTCAGGCCCATCCTGGCCAGCAAGGTCTGCTCTCCTTGGCCCTGTTCTACCTCTCAAATCCTACAGGCTCCTTGGGCTGGATCCTTGATTGTATACTACTCTTACACCTTGTTAATGATCCCAGAGCTTTATTTATGAGGGTTATGTTTATTGATACTTACTGCTGGAGAAGACTCTTGAGAGTCCCTTGGACTGCAAGGAGGTCAAACTAGTCCATCCTAAGGGAAACCCACCCTGAATATTCACTGGAAGGACTGGTGCTGAAACTCCAATACTTTGGCCACCTGATGTGAAAAGCTGACTTACTGGAAAAGACCCTGATGCTAGGAAATATTGAAGGCAGGGGAGGGGGATGACTCAATGGACATGAGTTTGAGTGAACTCTGGGAAATAGTGAAGGATAGGGAAACCTGGTGTGCTGCAGTCCACGGGGTTGCAAAGAGTCGGACAAAACTGGGCAATTGAACAACAACAACTGCATTAGGAACTAAAACTGAAAAAAATGAACTATTTATTAATTCATTAAAAATAATATCTCATTACATGTTAACATTTTTAATTAAAAATAATTGTATTTTCAAAGAAAAAACTTTAGTGAAGAGTGATGTTAGCAAATTTATATGTTTAACTTAATAGAAGACTGACTTCGTGTGCTCTGAATCTGTTGTGATATGTTCTCATTGAAGTACATGAAGAGAATTTAGTCTTGAAAAATAGGTACTTGGGAAAGGGAAGAGTGTTTTAATAGTCTTTTCAAATAATTGTGGATATTCTTTGATATTACATTAAAATTTGACAAGCATAGGGACTTTTTCTTTTGTTAAACAGGTAACAAGTATTTTTGTTTCCAAATTGACATAAGAAATGCAGGTTCAATCCCTGGGTTGGGAAGATCCCTTGGAAGAGGAAATGGCAACCCATTCCAGTGTTCTTGCTTAGAGAATCCTATGGACAGAGGAGCCTGGTGAGCTACAGTCCATGGGGTGATGAAGAGTTGGACGTGGCTGAATGTCTAAGCACTAAAATAACCAGTGTCAATCTGGAAACAAATATCCTTGTTACCTGTTTAACAAAAGCAAAAATTCCCATGCTGATATGTGACTCACCGGAATCCCTTGACTTCCCATGTAGCTCATTTTCCTTCCCAGAGTATTTTCTGGTCCTCTGCATTTGAAAAGGGAACTCCCGAGAGTGTACGACCATGGCTTACTTGTTGTTCCGTTGCTGAGTTGTGTCTGACTCTTTGCAACCCCACGGACTGCAGCACGCCAGGCTTCCTTGTCCCATTTCCCAGAGTTTGCTCAAACTCAGCATCCATTGAATTGGTGATGCCGTCCAACCATTTCTTCCTCTGTCATCCCCTTCTCCTCCTGCCTTCTATATTTCCCAGCATCAGGGTCTTTTCCAATGAGTTGGCTCTTTGCATCAGGTGGCTGAAGTACTGGAGCTTCAGCTTCAGCCTGAGTCCTTCCAATGAATGTTCAGGGTTGATTTTCTTTAGGATTGACTGGTTTGATCTCCTTGTAGTCCAAGGGACTCTCAAGAGCCTTCTCCAGCACTGCAATTTGAAAACATCAATTCTTTAGCACTCAGCCTTCTTTATGGTCTATCTCTCACATCCGTACATGACTATTGAAAAAGCCATAGCTTTGACTATACAGGTCTTTGTCAGCAAAGTGATGTCAGTACTTTTCAGCTCTACAGTTATTGAGTTTGACTGAACTTCAGGTTCAGTTTGGCCTCTCACCTTCAAGCTATGTTGTGGTGCTCTGCATACTTGATATTATTCGTCATGGTTAATGTACAGTAAATGTCATAGTGCTTTCTGCTTGGCTTACTTTCTTTTTCCCTCCTGGAAAGACTGCTCTAGAAAAACTGGAAGGAGAGCTTCAGGAAGCCAATCAGAATTATCAGGCTTTGAAGAAAAACTTCCTAGAACTGACGGAATTCAAATATCTCCTGAAGAAAACCCAGGACTTCTTTGAGGTTGTAATTTGGGGACTATGTATTCAAGGGCCCTTTTCTCTAGAACCTCAAATTTTTATTTTGACAACTGGTTGGTTTGGAATGTGATAAATTGTGATGTTTCTGTTGTCTGGCTGGGCTGTGGGTGACGAGGGTTAGGGTGGCATGTGGCGGGGGTTGAAATGAATGCAAAAATATTAAGGAGCTCACTAATAAAGTACCTGGCCCAAATGGCCCAGAGAGAAATGGAAGTCAGAAAAAAGCACAACAATTAGTTTGAGCAGATTTGGAATTTTGGTAGGAAGAGACCTTGTTTTAAATACACAGTTACATCTTTATTGGAAACAGAAAACTAAATTAGGTTTAAGCATCAGATCTTCTGAATTCTACTTGTAGAAAATTGAATAATTATATAAAAACAGACAAAGTCATGCAATGTGGGTGCTTTTAAGGTAGTCTAAGTACATTTAAATGAAAATAGTGATTCTTTGACTTTCAGACAGAAGCCAACTTAGCAGATGATTTCTTTATAGAAGATACTTCTGGTCTCCTGGAGTTAAGACCTACGCCTGCGTACATTAGTGGAAAGCTGGGGTCAGTGAAATTCCTGCTCTGAATGTTATGTGAAGTTGGGTGCCTTGTCTGTATGCTCAGTGCCTGGTGTGAGGTAGATTTCCCTGACTGTTTGAGTGAATCAATGAATGGGCAAATCATGACTGACAAGAGGACTGTTTCACACGATTATAGGCCTCCATCCAGTAAAAAACCCAAGTCTAACCTGACCTGGTTGGTGGAGGTGTAGGTAGTGTTACCTTTTTAATGGTGAGACTGACATTCTTGAGTCTGAAGAGTGTGATGTTTGTATTGTCTCCATGTGGGAAGGATGTAGTGATAATTGTTTAGGTGGAGTTTCTTGACTGTCCCTGCCTTTGGAGCAGGGCTATGGGATACATTTTTTTTTTTTTTTTTGCCTTGTCTCTAAAATACTGTTTTGCTAATAGATTTGGAGTGTGAAGTTTGAAGTGTAATTAGCAATGAGGTAGTTGGGCAATCATGTCTTCCACAAGTAGAAGTAATAGGGTATGATAATACCCACCAAAATGTGTGATGATTCAAAATGGTGAGATTTCATTTACTGTTGAAGTAAAATTGAAAGTGAGTTTTGGAATTCTAGTTCTTTATTCGGCAGATACTTAGGGGCCTGCTATTTGAGGCGCTAGACATTGAATTTGGAAAGGAAAGGAAACTATGTATTAAAAATATTTGATCAGAAGGTAACATACATGTACAATAATGGGCCAATGAAAGTAACTATTTTAAAGTTAATGTGAAAAGTTTGAGTTAGAAACTTATCTAGATACCTAGATGATTGTATAAGTAGAGATGTACGGACATCAATACATACGTTTCAGTCTTAGTACATTATTTGTGTAAATGCATAGAGACCATTGTTGAGCAGATTGAATACTTGCTTCTTTTAGCTACAATGATACAGTGAATGGTCTGTCATATTGTTAATTGCAAATAAGTGAATGTGTAGTATTGGGATGATTAAGGACACATGGACATGTCAAAGGAAACAGGAGGTCAGAGGGAAGTTGAGGTACACTGGGACTGGGATCCAGAGTGCTAAGCAGGGCCATGTCCTTCCTTCCTGCTCAGAGGGCAGTGGGCTTCTACCTTCTGGCTGCTTATCTTCACATCCCATGAGGTCTTCTGCCTGTATCCACTCCCTGAGCCTCAGTAACATCTCCTTTTCTGACTGCCCAGGTTCACAGCCGGCGTGGTCAACCGGGAGAGGATGGCTTCCTTTGAGAGGCTGCTGTGGCGAATTTGCCGAGGAAACATCTACGTAAAGTTCAGTGAGATGGACACAGTTCTGGAAGATCCTGTTACAGTGAGTATCTCAGGCTGCAGAAAACATTCTCATAAGTTTCCTGTAGCCCTACCAGAGGGTTTTGCCCTGCCAGGGGGGTTTTGTTCTCTCAAATCCTGAGTCTTTAGCTCTGTGAAGTTAATATCTATTTCTTTTTTTTCTCCTTTCTTTTTTTTTTTTCTTCTCCATCCCTCCTTTTTCAAAAATACCTATGAAAGGTCAGTTCCAGGACTGAGTCTTGTTAGCACCTCATAAGTGGTCGTTCCTCCAAATGACTTAACTGGACCAGTTCCTGGAAACTTTGCCGTACTGGTACTGCACAGGTCGGCATCTGCGTCTTCATCATAAAGCACTGATAACTAACGTAGGTCAGTGTGCTCTAAGCTCCAGGGTGCACTTGAGCACAAGATGTTGTTCGATGTGGATTCTGATTCAGTGAGTCTATGGTGGCGCCCAGGAGCCCGCATTGTTAACCAGCTTGCAGTTAGTTCCTGGTAATCAACAGACCATACATTTGGAATGAAGATTTTGAGGGTCTCCTTCACTGAGTGCCACACATTACTGTCACTAATTTTGTAGGATTTGCTTCTTCTACCCTTCTGGTTAGTATTTAAATCCACTTTTTAATTCCAAGAAGCTTGGTTTATTTCTAAAAAAAAAATAATCTAGTATAAAAAATAAGTGGTAAAAAATGTAATTTTAAGCTTTATTTCATGGAAAACAACTTCATGGTTAAATACAATTTAAAATAAGAGAAAAATTTGTTTTTAAAAAACACAAAACTTCACCATTCTCATGTCTTTATTTTTATTTTTTTCTTGTGCTCTTTTTCTGTAGTCCATAGCTATAGGCAGATATGATTTAATATGGTTGTAGTTAAAACATGGAAATCTTTTTTTTTTTTGCCTTCTGTTGATTTTAGGTAATATAAATGCCCTCCTGTATTACAGTGTGTCCTATAAATATTAATATTTTAAAATGTGATCTTGAATCATTATTTTTCATAATCATATTTTGACATTCTGTAGTCCTGGTGGTAAAGAGAGTATTTATAAAGTAAGATGACTTTAGCCTGATGACTTTGAAGGTCACTGAGCAGATGCTGTGTGGTTAGAATAGATTCTTGGGTCTGGTAAATCCAGAGACAAGAAGATCTAAGAGATTCAGCAAAGGACGATGGGTGGGAGTGGTGCCCCATGGGTGAGGGAAGCTTTGGAAATAATGTAAAGCAAGCGGATCCCCGAATCTTAAAATATCCCTTTCCTGCTCCCAGTGAGCAGCTACCAAGGAGACAGTTCATTCTGATATTATTTTCAGTTGGTGTCTAATGTTTCCATTGAGTAGATGTGACATTCATTATCTGTTTTTAGACACTTAATTTCCAATTTTTCTCCAGAATATAGACACTATAATAAGCATCTTCATGCATGTGAATTTTTATTTACTTCTGAACTAGTTTCATGATATGAATTCAAGGAAATAGGATTGCTGGCTTAAAGGGTGTGGGTATTTTCATGACCCTTGATGGATCCTGACAAGTAGCTTTTCAGTGGAGTCATACCTGATTCCAAAGATAGCTGAGACGTACGTCATGTGTAATGAGTGTGTAGGATTTGTTATCACTTTTCCAACAATGGCTTTCATCATTTTACCTTCACTCCCCACCCCAAACTAAATAAGAGTAAAAAAGTGCATTTCTTCGCTTACAGTTAAGGTTGAACATTTCCATATATGCTTGTGAAATACCCATTTTCCTTTTCTTCTGACATGTTAGACTTGGACTTTAAAAATGCATTTAATCAGTGTTCCTTTGGGCATACAGTGAGTACGTGAGTCAAACATTAGACCTGGCTCTTCATTGTTATCGTTCAGTTGCTCAGTCATCTCCGACTCTTTGAGACCCCATGAGCTGCCACACACCAGGCCTCCCTGTCCTTCACTGTCTCCCAGAGTTTGCTCAGACTCAGGTCTATTGAGTCAGTGATGCCATCTAACCATCATCCTCTGCTGCCTCCATCTCCTTTTGCTTTCTATCTTTCCCAACATTAGGATCTTTTCAAATGAGTTGGCCCTTCACATCAAGTGGCCTAAGTATTGGAGCTTCAGCATCAGTCCTTCCAATGAATATTCAGGATTGATTTCCCTTAGGATTGACTGATTTGGTCTTGTTGTCCCAGGGACCCTTAAGAATCTTCTCCAACGCCACAGTTCAAAAGCATCAATTCTTTGGTGCTCAGTCTTCTTTCTGGTCCAGCTGTCATATCCCTGCATGACTGCTGGCTTTGTCTTCATTAAATGTCAAATACCATTCATCCCTGAAGTATAAATATTGTTTATGAGTTAACTCTGGTGAGCTAGGTCAGCTACTTTTACTTTAAATCTCACATATCCTGGTTCCTTCTCTTCAGCGTGTTTTCTTGTTTATTAACACATCTCTTGAACACAGGACTCAGAGCTGAATACAACGTTCAGCTGTGATCCCTCTGGTGTAGCAGACAGCGATGTTGTCCCTCTGAGGCTGTATCAGCCTGCCTGAGGGCCCCACCCAGCCTGCCTCCGTGGCTTTGCCCTCAATCATAATATTACAAACTTGAATCAACTGGGAGAAGTTGAAGTTTTCCAATTTTAAATTTAGAAAAAATAAATTCTAAACACATACATTTTACTGTTCTGATTTTCCAGAGAGAAGAAATTAAAAAGAATATATTCATCATATTTTATCAAGGAGAACAGCTCAGGGAGAAAATCAAGAAGGTCTGTGATGGGTAAGCGACTATTAAAGGTTATTTTCATCAGCTATTTGGGTCAGGATTAGTTCAGGGTCTGTGCAATAAATCCAAAATAAACTTTCCTGGTGGCTCAGTGGTAATGAATTCTCCTGCCAATGCAGGAGCATGGGTTCAATTCCTGGATGGGGAAGATCCCCTGGAGAAGGGAATGGCAACCCTCTCCGGTATTCTTGTCTGGGAATTCCTATGGACAGAGAAGCCTGGTAGGCTATAGTCCATGGGGTCACAGAGAGTTGGACATAACTTAACAACTGAACAACAACAAGGCTCGAGTAGGGCTTCTTTGAGGTTGCTTAAGGTTTTCGATGGAGAAGGCAATGGTACCCTACTCCAGTACTCTTGCCTGGAAAATTCCATGGATGGAGGAGCCTGGTAGGCTGCAGTCCATGGGGTTGCGAAGAGTCGGACACAACTGAGCGACTTCACTTTGACTTTTCACTTTCATGCATTGGAGAAGGAAATGGCAACCCACTCCAGTATTCTTGCCTGGAGAATCCCAGGGCTCGGGGAGCCTGGTGGGCTGCCATCTATGGGGTTGCACAGGGTCGGACACGACTGAAGCGACTTAGCAGCAGCAGCAGCAAGGTTTTCGAACAACTTTCCCACATTTGATAATAGTGCTAAAAAGGCAACTGCTTTTTAGTAACTGCAGGGATAGAAACAGAGAGATCTTGATGAGTAAAATTTAAAAGGTCGAAAAAGATGTTTCAGCTGATTCCTTCTCACCCCTTTATCAGTTGCTAAAGAACAAGCAAACTGCAGGCTTAGTTGTTTCTGAGGTTACTGAATCATCTTATGTGCAGCCCCTTAGAAGCAGAAATCAGCAGAGAAAAGACACCGACACAGTAAGTTCTGGGGAGAAGATGAGACCAGTCAAGCTTGCAGTCATTTTTATATACCAGCCGGTGGGTTTTGTGGTTTGAGTGGAGCCCATTCATATAATAGAACCACAGGTTTAATTCAGATGGTGTGAGCCATGTATTGGGAACCGTAGGCTGAGATCTACTGTCTGGCTGCTCACTAGGTGGTTACTGTGGGGGAAGGTGGTCATCTAACCAAAGTGGACAAGGGATGGATTAGTAGAAAAGGATGTGCCTATGCTTCTTGGCAATTACCCACGTGTGTCCTGTGGAATGTTTGAAACACAGGTTTCGAGCCACCGTATACCCCTGCCCAGAGCTGGCGCTGGAGCGCAGAGAGATGCTGCAGGGCGTCAACATGAGGCTGGAAGATTTATTCACCGTGAGTGAGGCGTTCAGGCATGTGACATAAACCCCTGCCGTTCCTATGAGTCCTGTCTCCCAGGGCCCTCGCTCCAAGGTTGGCTGGAATGTCTGCTATGCTCGTCTCGCTGTTGCTCCAGAAGGCTTCATAATTAGGAGACGGATGGCATTCACTAAGGCTGTGATGGTTCTGCTGGTCAGGAATGCTTTGCCGGGGCTTAGAGTTAACCACGACCCTGGTCAGCCTTCAGTTTCCCACCCCAGGCAGATAGAAGGAACCTTTTATTGCCAGACTGGCCTAGGCCGCCTCTATGCTATAACTCACTAGCCAATGAAGGCGAACAGCCAGTCTTGCTGATTTTTTTTTTCTGCACAGAATTGCCCGGTTGTGTGAGCCAAGCAATTAATTCTGTCAAGGCAGTGAGTCAAGTTTCACATATGAACGTGCCCCCAGTTCATATCCTCTTACTGAATCTGTTGTTTGATGGCTCTCAAAACATAGGACTTTTCTTCAATGATAGTAATAAGCTTTGTGAGTAATCCCTGAAAGCTGCTGGCCTGTATCAAATGGTGTATTCCCGATCAGCTCTGTCCAGTAGGTGGTGGCGGAAATGTTATACAACGTGCGAGTCCAGTGCATAGCTGTGAGCCACGTGTCACCCCTGAGCATTTGAAATGTGGCCAGGGGAGTGGATTTTTATTTGTATTCAATGTGGCTGCTGTATGGGCAGCACAAATCTAGGTCCTCGATGAGTATCTTTAGAAATTAGATGTGTGTGTGTTCATCTTCCCAGGAAAAGCAGTGTCTGATTCTCTAATCCTCTCCCCTCGTTGTCACTTGTCAGGGAGACTCTTTCCCTGAAGCAATTACACTTGAAGTCCTCTCCCCCGAATACTTTGCATGAGGAGGGACTTACCTGGTGGTTCAGGGGTTGGGACTCCGTGCTTCCCCTGCAGGGAATGCGGGTTCGATCCCCGGTTAGGGAACAAGATCCTGCCTGCCAGGTGGCACAGCCGAAACAAAGCAAAAGTCTCCTGAGGAGGCTGCAAGTTAGGCTAGACTTACCCTTAGGGTTCAGATGTCTTGGGTAGCCCTGTGTAATGGTTACTGAAAGGGTTACTGGGTTGTATCATCAGAACAAAAACTGGTTCCGTTTAAACAAATCCTATGTGGGCCAGATCGCCTATCATTCCTTCATTCATTAATTCACTTGTCATTTATTGGAGAGGTTTAGTATGTAAGGCATTTCAATAGATGTATTAGTTTCCTTCGGCTGATGTAATAAAATACTGCAAACTGGGTGGCTTAAAATAACCAAATTTATTCTCTCTCAGTTCTGTGGTGAGAAGTCTGAAATCAAGGTGTCAGCAGAACCAGGCTTCCTCTGAAGGCACTAGGAAAGGATCCTTGCTTCCCTGTTCTGCTAGAGTTTGCGTGTGTATATCACCCCAAAATTTGAATGTTGAAAACCTAATGCCTGGAACTTTCCTGGTGGTCCAGTGGTTAAGAATCTGCCTGCCAATGCAGGGACACGGGTTAAATCCCTGGTCCAGGAACTGAGATACCACATGCTGGGGGCAACCAAGCCCATGCACCACAACTACTGAGCCCGTGCACCCTACAGCCCGTGCTCCTTANCGAGCCACCGTATACCCCTGCCCAGAGCTGGCGCTGGAGCGCAGAGAGATGCTGCAGGGCGTCAACATGAGGCTGGAAGATTTATTCACCGTGAGTGAGGCGTTCAGGCATGTGACATAAACCCCTGCCGTTCCTATGAGTCCTGTCTCCCAGGGCCCTCGCTCCAAGGTTGGCTGGAATGTCTGCTATGCTCGTCTCGCTGTTGCTCCAGAAGGCTTCATAATTAGGAGACGGATGGCATTCACTAAGGCTGTGATGGTTCTGCTGGTCAGGAATGCTTTGCCGGGGCTTAGAGTTAACCACGACCCTGGTCAGCCTTCAGTTTCCCACCCCAGGCAGATAGAAGGAACCTTTTATTGCCAGACTGGCCTAGGCCGCCTCTATGCTATAACTCACTAGCCAATGAAGGCGAACAGCCAGTCTTGCTGATTTTTTTTTTCTGCACAGAATTGCCCGGTTGTGTGAGCCAAGCAATTAATTCTGTCAAGGCAGTGAGTCAAGTTTCACATATGAACGTGCCCCCAGTTCATATCCTCTTACTGAATCTGTTGTTTGATGGCTCTCAAAACATAGGACTTTTCTTCAATGATAGTAATAAGCTTTGTGAGTAATCCCTGAAAGCTGCTGGCCTGTATCAAATGGTGTATTCCCGATCAGCTCTGTCCAGTAGGTGGTGGCGGAAATGTTATACAACGTGCGAGTCCAGTGCATAGCTGTGAGCCACGTGTCACCCCTGAGCATTTGAAATGTGGCCAGGGGAGTGGATTTTTATTTGTATTCAATGTGGCTGCTGTATGGGCAGCACAAATCTAGGTCCTCGATGAGTATCTTTAGAAATTAGATGTGTGTGTGTTCATCTTCCCAGGAAAAGCAGTGTCTGATTCTCTAATCCTCTCCCCTCGTTGTCACTTGTCAGGGAGACTCTTTCCCTGAAGCAATTACACTTGAAGTCCTCTCCCCCGAATACTTTGCATGAGGAGGGACTTACCTGGTGGTTCAGGGGTTGGGACTCCGTGCTTCCCCTGCAGGGAATGCGGGTTCGATCCCCGGTTAGGGAACAAGATCCTGCCTGCCAGGTGGCACAGCCGAAACAAAGCAAAAGTCTCCTGAGGAGGCTGCAAGTTAGGCTAGACTTACCCTTAGGGTTCAGATGTCTTGGGTAGCCCTGTGTAATGGTTACTGAAAGGGTTACTGGGTTGTATCATCAGAACAAAAACTGGTTCCGTTTAAACAAATCCTATGTGGGCCAGATCGCCTATCATTCCTTCATTCATTAATTCACTTGTCATTTATTGGAGAGGTTTAGTATGTAAGGCATTTCAATAGATGTATTAGTTTCCTTCGGCTGATGTAATAAAATACTGCAAACTGGGTGGCTTAAAATAACCAAATTTATTCTCTCTCAGTTCTGTGGTGAGAAGTCTGAAATCAAGGTGTCAGCAGAACCAGGCTTCCTCTGAAGGCACTAGGAAAGGATCCTTGCTTCCCTGTTCTGCTAGAGTTTGCGTGTGTATATCACCCCAAAATTTGAATGTTGAAAACCTAATGCCTGGAACTTTCCTGGTGGTCCAGTGGTTAAGAATCTGCCTGCCAATGCAGGGACACGGGTTAAATCCCTGGTCCAGGAACTGAGATACCACATGCTGGGGGCAACCAAGCCCATGCACCACAACTACTGAGCCCGTGCACCCTACAGCCCGTGCTCCTTAACAAGAGAGTAGCCCCTGCTTGCCACAACTAGAGAGAGCCCGAGTGCAGCAATAAAAAGCCTGTGTGCTACAACAAAGGTCCAGTGTGGCAAAAAAAAAATAATTAAAGGCAACAAAACCTCACAAAAACCTAATCACCTGGATAATGGTATTGCGAGATGGGGCCTTTGGGAGGTGATTAGTTCATGAGATTGGGGTTCCCTTGCATGGGATTAATGCCCTTTTAAAAAGATCCTAGAGAACTGGCTTGCCCCTTCTGCCATGTTGGGTTAGAATTTGAAGTCTGCAGCCGAGACAAGGGCCTTCAACCGTGCTAATCTCAGACTTCTAACTTCCAGAACTGGGAAAAGTTTCTGTTACAAAGCACTGGTCTATGATATTTTATCACAGCTGCTCGAGTGGACTAAGGCGTCTTCCAGCTGCTGGTGGCTGTCAGCCAACCTTGCTGGTCCTTGCTTTGTTGATGCACTCCGGTCTCTGCTTCCATCACACACATCTTCCTTGTGGGCCTCAGTGTCCAAATTTCTTATAGAAACACTGGTCATACTGGGATAGTGCCCACCCTACTCCAGCATGACCTCATTTTAACTTGATCACATCTGCAAAGACCATATTTCCAAGTAAGATCATGTTCCCAGCTACCCGTCTTAGGACTTCAGCATGTCTTTTGTGGGGGACACCATTCAACCCATCACAATAGGACTATAAAGGGTTTAGAATAAAAGGAAGATACAGTCCTGGCCTCAGGGCTTTAACCTTTAGTGCGGGAGTTCAAGGCCAGGTGAGAACTGAGAGGCAGAGGAGCGGCCAGGAGCCGAGGACGCCTCCAGGTCTGGCTGTCCTGCATTTTTGCCATGTTGTCTGGCATCTCCCTGAGTGTCCTTTGTTTTGCTGGGTGCTGTTCTTTTGGCCAGGTGTTGACACAGACAGAGTCTCACCGTCAGAGCCTCCTGCAAGAAGCAGCTGCCAACTGGCACTCCTGGGTCATCAAAGTGCAGAAGATGAAGGCCATTTACCACATCCTGAACATGTGCAACATCGACGTCACCCAGCAGTGTGTCATCGCTGAGATCTGGTTCCCGGTGGCAGACACTGTGCGCATCAGGAAGGCTCTGGAGCAAGGCGTGGTGCGTGTGGGGGGCAGGGGGTGGGG
>SJYA01000655.1:2881760-2922892 GCA_006410615.1 Neotragus moschatus
CGTGTGGGGGGCAGGGGGTGGGGCGGGGGCAGGGGTTGGGGAGGGTCATGTCCAGCTGTGTGGGCCCTTTGCCAGGTGTTCAGATTGCTAGCCTCCTAAGTCACGTGACCCTTACCTGGTAGGATTGTCTCTATCTTTCTGCCTTCAGTCCTTACCCAGTGTGTGGACACATGTCAGAAATGCCTATTCTTCTCAGTGCCTTACCCACAGGCAACATTTCTTTGATCTTGGTAAGAGGGTACTGGGCGCTGAAGTGCTATCACTCCGCTAGCTTTGTCGGGCTGGAAAGCCGGATAGCTAGACACCTGCAACAACAGCCAGAACATAGGGAGAGGATGGCTCTCCATGCCTGCCGCTGTGCTGAGCACTCAGGCACCTTGTGTAACTCTCACTGTGCTCTTGAGTCCTCTCTCTGCCCAGTGCGGGGCCTATCTCATCACCTATTTGCCCCATTGAAATTTGGGAGAGGGTCAAGGTCATTAGGAATACAGGAACAAAATTTGGAAAGTGAATAAGTGACTCTCTCTCTCTCTTGAGAGAGTCAGTCGGAAGGAAGAGTAGAGGGCTCAGAACTGTGCATAACATTTGCAGGAGCTTGAGGATGGAGATTGCCAGAGAATCAGGAGGAAGTCTACTCTCTTTGACAACTCTCCTTTAAGATAAATTACATAAGTACTAACGTCAGATAAAATCATGAGTCTCAGGTCAAGAAGTTGTCCCAAGTTCACCGAGTAAGTGACAGGAGTTGCACTGTGATCTATGTGCTTACACCCAGCCAGTGGCGTTCTTTCCAACATCTTCTCATATGTTCTTTTTGCAGGAACTAAGTGGCTCCTCCATGGTCCCCATCTTGACAACAGTGCAGTCTAAAACAGCTCCTCCCACGTTTAACAGGACAAATAAGTTCACAGCTGGCTTCCAGAATATTGTAGATGCATATGGCATAGGCAGTTACCGGGAGATGAACCCAGGTAAAGGAATTGGATGTGTTTCTCAACCAGGTAGCTTGAAAATGAAGATTGAACAAGATTTATCACAGCAGTGGCCTTGGCAATTCATTGCGTTGAATTGTGACATTCCTAAAATCTTACTTGGTTTTCTAATGCCCCTAATTGTCTTTTAAAATGGTGATTAGTGAGATTTGCTCCTAGACGGGATTTTACCTGTTCTCAGGCAGACAAATTCAGTTTTCATTTTCTTACTGATTCAATGAGGGTCATCTTAGGCATCTTCACAGTCACATAGTGTTGTGTGGGAGAGATGGCAACGGGCACAGGACTTTTAGTCAGAAGACTGGATTCTCAGTGATACTGTATCACTGAGTCTGATTTGTAAAGTAAGGGGGTAGACCAGATGTCCTTTAGCCAAGCAGTTCATGGTGCTACTATTCTCCAGCCTGAGTTTGAATCTCATTTGTGACCTGTATTGCAGGGTCCTGTGAGTAACTACTGGAGGTGTGTGGTGCATGTGAGTGGTTGACAAACAAACAAAAGGTGGTAGTGGACAGAGTATAGGAAGCACTTAGAGAGAGAAAACTGGTTTTAAATCCCATTAAAGTTATGACCAACCTAGACAGCATATTGAAAAGCAGAGACATTACTTTGCCAACAAAGGTCTGTCTAGTCAAGGCTATGTTTTTTCTGTGGTCATGTATGGATGTGACAGTTGGACTGTGAAGAAGGCTGAGTGCCGAAGAATTGATGCTTTTGAACTGTGGTGTTGGAGAAGACTTTTGAGAGTCCCTTGGACTGCAAGGAGATCCAACCAGTCCATTCTGAAGGAGATCAACCCTGGGATTTGTTTGGAAGGAATGATGCTAAAGCTGAAACTCCAGTACTTTGGCCACCTCACATGAAGATTTGACTCATTGGAAAAGACTCTGATGCTGGGAGGGATTGTGGGCAGGAGGAGAAGGGGATGACAGAGGATGAGATGGCTGGATGGCATCACCGACTCGATGGACGTGAGTTTGAGTGAACTCCGGGAGTTGGTGATGGACAGGGAGGCCTGGCGTGCTGCGATTCGTGGGGTCGCAAAGAGTCGGATACGACTGAGCGACTGGACTGAACTGACTGGAACTTTGTGATCTTGGGGAAAGTCACTTTTGTTGGTGTTGTTCAGTTGCTAAATCACGTCCAACTCTGCGACCCCATGGATTGCAACCTACCAGGCTTCCCTGTCCTCCATTATTTCCTGGAGTTTGCTCAAACTCCTGTCCATTGAGTTGGTGATGCTATCCAACCACCTCATCCTCTGTTGCCCCTTCTCCTCCTGCCCTCAATATTTTCCAGCGTCAGAGTTTTTTCCAATGAGTCGACTCTTCTCATCAGGTGGCCAAAGTACTGGAGTTTCTGAAGGTCACTTAGCTGCTCCAAAATGCAGCTCATCTGTAAAGTGTGGAGTAAGAATACTTACCTACTGAGGAGTTAATGTATGTAAGGGCTAAGTGAGTGTCAGGGGTGGGGATGGTGAGAGAAGACAGAGTCAGAAAGATGCAAGGACCAGCTTTTATGTCATGGAACCTGGTAGGGAAATCTTTGATGTGGGGCTGAAAGAATGTTGGGAGCACTCAGGCCGTTGTGGTCTCACCTCTACAGCTCCCTATACCATCATCACTTTCCCCTTCCTGTTTGCCGTGATGTTTGGAGACTGTGGTCATGGAACTGTGATGTTCCTGGCAGCCCTTTGGATGGTCCTTAATGAGAAACACTTGCTCGCTCAAAAGTCGACCAATGAGGTGGGTGTCCATCAACTGTCTCACCTGTTTTCTTGGAGGTTATAAGTAGAACATAAAAAATGTGTCTATTGTTTTCACCATGGAAATAACATGTTTTAAAAAGTAAGGAAAAGATGGAAAGTTAAAAAAGGGACCAGAATTCAGCATAAAAATTCCTGGCCAAAGGTAAATCCTTTGGATGGTTTGGTACAGTACCATCTTTGTTTATTGTATATTTTTCAAGAAAGTATTGATCTTTTCCTTTACTTTTTTTTCCAACATTGATCCCCCCCCCCCATATTTGATCAGAAAAGCAATATATGTTTCTTGTAAAAATTGGGAAAATACAATAATATAACTACCTAGAGAAAATTACAATTAATGCTTTTTTCTGTCCTTATACACAAGCATATAATTTTCTAAAATTGAGATGAAATAGTCCATGTTAATTTGTAGCTTCCTTTTTTTTCACTCAAAATATCACATGGCAGGCAGAGCCCTTCTAAAATCAGCCCATTCTCAGTGTCCTTATGTAACACTGAGGAATCCTGAATATCATGTCTTCACATCAGATCACACTTGAAATTTCCACATTTTTCCATGAAGTCCCTTCACAGTATTGTGAAGACTGAGACAACTCAAGCCTGCATTGTTTCAACTTAATCAATTCAGTTCAGTCATGTCTGACTCTTTGTGACCCCATGGACTGCAGCACACCAGGCTTCCCTGTCCTTCACCGACTCCCAGAGCTTGCTCAAACTCATGTCCATCAAGTCGGTGATGCCATCCAAGCATCTCATCCTCTGTCATCCCCTTCTCATCCTGCCTTCAATCTTTCTCAGCATCAGGGTCTTTTCCAATGAGTCAGTTCTTTGCATCAGGTGGCCAGAGTATTGGAGCTTCAGCTTTAGTATCAGTCCTTCCAGTGAATATTCAGGACTAATTTCCTTTAGGATTGACTGGTTGGATCTCCTTGCAGTCCAAGGGACTCTCAAGAGTCTTTTCCAACACCACAGCTCAAAAGCATCAGTTCTTCAGTGCTCAGCTTTCTTTATGGTTAATCAGTTAGTGTCACTTTGTTTCCATTGTAGTACATTTTAACTGGATGCATACCTTTTAACTCTATCCTGAATTTTAAGAATACCTGCCATCTTTAATACAAGTTGACTAAAGTCAAGCTAGTTCAATGGTGCCATAGCTAGTCCATCATAAACAGGGTTAGTGGGAGAATCAACCTATGTCCAATAGTGTTTTCCATGACAAGCATCTTAACGGATATGCTTTCTTATAATTAATACTTAAAGTCTCATACTTATGCAGTTTTGAGAGTGACTGATGTACATCAACCAGTCTTACAGAAAGCGCTTCCCTTTTCTTGGTGGATGTGCGTAGAGACTCAGTGTTATCAGTCAAAGTAAAGTGTTAGTCCTTAGTCATGTCTGGCTCTTTGCGACTCTCTGGACTGTAGCTCGCCAGGCTCCTCTGTCCATGGGATTCTTTAGGCAAGAATACTGGAGTGGGTTGCCATTCCCTTTTCCAGGGGATCTTCCTGACTCAGGGGTCGAAGCCAGCAGGTTCTTTACCATCTGAGCCGCCAGAGAAGCCCCCTCAATGTCACAAGTATCGCTTTGATTCGCCGTACAATTTAGCAGCGTAAGTGGCAGCTCTCTTCTTGTCTCCTGGAAGGAGTAAGGCGGCAGTCGCTCACTTTCAAGTGCGTCCTTTACAACTGACACTTTCCTTCAGTTACATTTTCTAACCAAGGCTGAATTAAAGGCTGTGAGGCTATGTGGTTTGCTTCCTCAATAACTGCCATTTCAGGACTTTTCTGGATCAGCTCCAGAAGCTCAGGAAGATCGGGGGGGGGGCGTGCCCTTTCTGTTTGGGTCACTTTGGTGCCTTCCTGGCCACTGACACTGCCCCTCTGTGTAGGGTGCCCGTGTCTTGGCTGCAGCTGTCTGGTGGTGCTGCGGGCCTCCTGTGAAACGTGTCCCTGGGGTCTGGCTCCAAGCCCACTGACGGTTGTCCTCTGTCTTCCTGGGGCCAGATTTGGAACACCTTCTTCCATGGGCGCTACCTCACCCTCCTCATGGGCATCTTCTCCATCTACACGGGCTTGATCTATAATGACTGCTTCGCCAAGTCTTTGAACATCTTTGGCTCCTCCTGGAGTGTCCAACCCATGTTCAGAAATGGCACATGGAGGTAAGCTGGGGCTGGGACAGAGGTGGGTCATTCACTGGTCATCCAGGTGGACTCGGTGATCGTTCTCATGCCGGGGGCTTCTGTGCCTGGCTCTGCTCAGAGGTGTGCCCACCGATTGGACAGATAAATCAATGTTACCTATTGAGTGTGAGACCTTGTATCACTTCCTCAGTTAACTGTGCTGGTCACTGTTATGCATGGAAAGTGTTTTCAAGACTTCAGCCTTATTAAGTGGTATCCTGGAGTGCATCCCACTCCCAGGCACTGTTGTGAAAGCAAGGGTGGAGCAGGCATAAACTGGGCATCAGAGTCGCAGTCACGGAAGCAAGAAGACCTTGGGAGAAGAAGGTGGCATTGAAACTTTCTTGCTTGGCCTGGAGTTGCGAAGAGACTGAAATTATGCATCCACACACTTAGGAGGCTTTGCTTGAAGAGAGGCTGATGCTAGTGTTGAGCTGTTTGACTGATTGGTTTCCAGGGTTCAAAGCCCCAGGCTTAGCAGAAGGGCATTATCTTTGACTGCTCAGAGCAGCTTGATTGGTTAAAAACAAAGGAAGAAGTTTTGCACTGCTAGTTCCCTGGATTTGCCTTGTGGGTGACGGGGTGAGGAAGGCAGGGGATATTGTGGGCTGGCTGGTGGGGAGAAGCCTTGGCTTTAGGAAAGAGAGACCTGGAAACTCTCCACATCCCCTCGCCCGAAACACACTTCCTGCAGGCATCCCTGGTTATTAGGCGGTTAACCAGACACACAGTCATCAGAATGGAAATAGCTCTCCAGGAATGGAGATTTGGGGAAAGGGAGAAAGGTTTTTGAATTTGAAGAATGGGTCAGTGTGATGAATTGAGGGAGGAGGGCCGTGCAGGAGAGGGAGCTTTGAGGGAAACCTATGGGAATGCTGAGTACTTTGTGATCTTTGGGAAACCTTGGGCTGCCAGCGTCACACGAGATAACCAAGGAGCTTCCAGGTTACTTTATTGTTGTTTTAGTAGCTAAGTCATGTCCGACTCTTGTGGCCATGTGGACGGTAGCCTGCCAGGCTCCTCTGTGCATGGGATTCTCCAGGCAAGAATACTGGAGTGGGTTGCCATTTCCTTCTCCAGGGAATCTTCCCGACCCAGGGATTGAACCTGTGTCTCCTGCATTGGCAGGAAGGTCTTTACCACTGAGCCACCAGGGAATTGGGGCTACATACTGAGACTGAAAAGCCTCAGGTGATGTTCCTCATGTCTACCCCACAGATGCTTCAGTTCAGTTTCAGGTTCCTCTGTCTTGCCCTGGAGCGTCCAGGGGAAGTGACCAGAGAGCACCACGAGAAAGGAGAGACAGATGCCTGACCGGATACACAGCCCTTCCTCCGTGTTTTCTCTCCCAAGCACAGTAGGACTTTCTATTGAAGGCATGTCAGGGGTCTTAGCTGCTTGCCAAATCTGCACTGCATATTGCAAATGGGGAGAGAGAAACACCATCCATCTCATCCCAGGATTTCTTAGGAAAGATTCAACACAGGGTTCCTTTTGACGTGGAGCATCCCAAGTGCATGTGAGGGCTTGGTGTTGACTGAAGCGGGGCTCAGAGAGGCTATAATAGTCAGGGGGTGTGTGTCACCGAGGCTCCATGAATCTCCTTTTAGTCCCTCTGCTGGGTCCAGGTGCCCTGTAGTAGAGGACAGGAATGTTAATAAATAAATAAAAATGAAGAAGAAAACATTTTGCAGGATTCCAATTGCAGATGGCCATATCTATGGGTTTTTTTTCCTTTGCAATTAGTATCCTGAAGAGATGCCTTGAAGAACAAAACTTTCATCCATTTGAAGACAGCTTGCTTAGTGGTGCTCTTCAGGTTTGCACTCATAAGCATAGTGATGGACTCGGAAATATGTTAAACTGGCAAAACTTTATCAAACCATGCACACAAATTTTCATTTGCCCTGGAGTGTGCCTGGGAAAGGTCTGAGTCTGATGGTTGGGTGTCACCCTGCAAATGTGGGTCGGAATATTATTCTTTTGTGTGCAGGCAAATGACCTCTGGCCCCAGTTCCAGGCTTTTGAGGCCATGCCCAGACTGAGGCCCCAGGCTGGGTCCCACGCCCACACATGGTTGGTGTGTAGCAGACTTGCTTCAGCAGGGAGGTGAAGGGAGGCCATAGGCATCCATCAGAATGGCAGAGGGCACAGCGGAGGGTTTTGGTTACTGGCTGCAAGCTGAGTCTTGGGCTTGCTTACCCTGACAGTGGGCTAGAGACACTGCATAGCCTCCTTCACTGGGGACCGTGCACCACTCTCAGTAAGAGGCTATTAGAAAGGCTTCGAGGATTTGGCCTCAGGGAGGATAAGGGGAAGGATAGGTCATTTTTGTGGTTTGGACAGCGTCCTTATCTTGAAATGTGCATGTTTTGACATTAGATATGACTGTGAAATGGTCTTGTTTTTGTCTTGATCCACCACAGTCACCCTGTGGCCTTATCTGATGGTCCCTGAAATTGCTTATGTTCAACAGCAGATACTACGGCTTGGCTGTGGGCACCAGGCCAATTTCCTCTTTTTATTTTGTCACACAAACACATCTCTGATAGTGAAATCCAAGCATTTGTGCTGAGGCGTGCCTTTTGGACAGGGCTCTGGGTCTGAGATGGCCAGTCAGGCTCAGCTGCTTTGACTATCACTGGGGGCCTGGGCAGCGTAATCAGGCTTCCTGAACTCCCCGCACTGGGCTACAAATACCACCACCACACTAGCTGGAGGAGGGAGGGAATGTATTTCTCGGCAGCCTACGTTACCAACGTCCTATTCTTCATCCTTTCAGCTACTCAGTCTTGGGTCCCTCCACAGACAGGTGCTCTTAAAAAAAAAAAAAGAAAATTAAACCCTAATGTTCTTAGCCCCGTCAGGTTTGCACAGACAGTAAGAAGTTCCCGCTCATTGACCTTTGTACTTCTGAGTAAGAAGGGGACACAGGTTTAAAGGCAGTCAGTGGACCATAACTTTCAGGGGCTGAGGTTCCCAGAGGTCAGGGGCCACGTGTGCAAGCCAGTTCACTCCTCCGGGATCAGCTCTTGTGCCCCCAGGGGAGATTTCCCAGGCTGGTCCCAAGGCTGGATTTTATTTCTTCTATGCTTCCCCAGTTGCTCAGCTGGAAGGACCTGCCTGCCAATGCAGGAGACACTGGAGATGTGGGATCAATCCCTGTGTCAGGATCCCCTCGAGAAGGAAGTGGCAACCCGCTCTAGCATTCTTGCCTGGGAAATCCCATGGACCGAGGAGCCTGGTAGGCTACACTCCATAGGATTGCAGAGAGTCAGACACGACTGAGTGCGCACGCATGTATGCTCCTGGCACCCCTTCCCCCTGCCTCTTTTTTGATGTAGGATAGTTTTTTCTTTACCTCATCAGGCTGAGAGCCCATGGGAAACTCAGACTGTGACCTCCTTGGAGCCAGAGGGTAATTTCTGTAGCTTAGCACATAGTGGTTATTCAGCAAGTAAACGCCACTCAGTCTCTTTGCGACCTCATGGATTGTAGCTGCCAGGCTTCTGTGTTCATGGGATTTTCTAGGCAAGAATACTGGAGTGGGTTGCCATTTCCTCCTTCAGGGAATCTTCCCAACCCAAGGATCGAACTCTGGTCTCCTAGCATTGCAGGCAGAGTCTTTACTCCCTGAGTCACCAGGGAAGCATGGTTATTTGTTAATCGAATGAGCCAGTTGGTGAGTCACACAAACAGTTAGCCTTTGATTGGCTGCTTGCAAGTGGATGACTGATGTTCCTATAGTATTTTTCCTACCTCTGGTTGACCATTTTTTTTTTGTTTTTTCCTTTTGCTCTCAATAGTATGCAGGTATTGAAAACGAATCCACTGTTGCAGCTGGACCCAGCCGTTCCAGGAGTATACTCTGGAAATCCATACCCGTTTGGAATTGATCCGGTAATAATGTCTTCTGAGGTTAAATATTTATTATGTAAAATGTCTTGCTGAGGAGATTTCTTCCCCTCCTCTGTGTGGAGGGGAAGAAAGTGCTAGGACCTATGAAATCCACAAACGTGTTGAGATAGCAGAGCAAATCTTGGAGGTGCTTGGGACACACCGCCTCAGATTTGAGTACACGCCCTGTCTGTACCCTGTATCCAGCCACTGGGTCATTTTCCCTGCAGTTTCCCGAACATCTGCCTCTTTCTTCTCAATCATACCCTTGGTGGTTAACAATTGCTTCTTTAAAAGGCTCTTGTTTGCCTGGAACATATGCTTATTAGGTAAGCAATTTAGCAATCTAGCCAAGTTTGACATTTTCTTCCAGTGATTAACATCTTAACTTTTTCCTAGAGAAGTATGGATTTGCTTTTATATTTGCTTTCTTTTACCGCATAAAATTAGAGTTTTAAAAAATGTGTTAACTCTAATTGATTTGTTACATCTACCTCAGTTGGATTTGAGCCAGACAAAGGTGTTCCTTTGCCCAAACTTCAGGTGCAAAGCACGCGCGGCTGTTAGTGCCAAGCCACTGGTACCATGGCCTTAGCACTTATCACCAGCAGATGGCAGGCTTGTGCTCCAAATGAGCATGAGCATCTGGACCTGAACTTGGTAGATACGGTTCATGAACGTTTCCTCTATGCTCTTTTTGTTGGAAGAGAACCTGAGACCACGGTTTTACTTGCTGACAGTTGAGAGGAATAATGTTGCTGTTGTTCAGTCACTAAGTCATGTCTGACTCATTGCAACCCCATGGCACTGCAGCAGGCCAGGCTTCCCTGTCCTTCACTGTCTCCTGGAGCTTGCTCAAACTCCTGTCCATTGAGTTGGTGATGCCATCCAACCATCTCATCCTCTGCTGCCCACTTCTTCTTCTGCTCTCAATCTTTCCCAGCATCAGGGTTTTACCAGTGAGTTGGCTGTTTGCATCAGGTGGCCAAAGGATTGGAGTTTCAGCTTTAGCATCAGTCCTTCCAATGAATATTCAGGGTTGATTTACTTTAGGATTGACTGGTTTGGTCTCCTTGATCCAAGAGACTCGCAAGAGTCTTCTCCAATACCATAGTTAGAAAGCATCAATTCTTCGACGTTCATCCTTCTTTATGGTCCAATTTTCACATCCATACATGACTACTGGAAAAACCATAGCTTTGACTATACAGACTTTTGCTGGCAAAGTGATGTCTGCTTTTTAATATGCAAAGTTTGTCACAGCTTTCCTTCCAATAACAAGTGGCTTTTAATTGAGGGATAATACTGCACTAAAATTGGTTCTCTGGTTTCTCCTCTCTTGGGGTTCACCCTCTCTTCAGTTTTGAATCTTCCTACTCTCTGCCCACCTCCCCTCTCTTATAAAAACAGTGAGTATCACCTAGGATTGGTTTTTACTTGGCACTTGCATTTTAAGTTTTATCAAAAGAGGTTAAGCCCTTGAAGCCTGCTTTGTAAGCTGCAAGGTGCTAAAAATAAAGACAAGTTGTTATTTTTGTAGACTGGAAGGCTTTATCTTCTGTCCTAGGAGTTTCATGAGTAGCAGGCAGGCAGAGGAGGAGTATAGATGGGTGTGATTTTTAAGGTCTGGTTGATCTTTCTTTCCTTTGAATATCACTGCTTCTACCGTCTTGTCTGTTCCCTTCTCAGCCCCCATCTGATGCATCAGCAAATCCTATCTGCCAAGTTTTGCTCCTCACAGACAAAGGGAGAATAGTGTATTGAGCCTTTCAAAACTGAGTAATCCAGTCTCTGTGTACGTGCTCAGTCGTGTACAGCTGCTTTGTGACCCTATGGCCTCTAGCCTGTCAGGCTCCTCTGCCCATGGGCTTTTCCAGGCAGGAATACTGGAGTGGGTTGCCATTTCTTCCTCCTGGGGATCTTTCTGAACCAGGGATCAAACCTGCATCTCTCGTGTCTCCTGCATTGGCAGGAGATTCTTTACCACTTAGCTATCTGGGAAATGGTCTAGTCTCTAGTCTGCATTCAATTTTGTCATCCGCCCACTAGTTAGGAAAATGTGAGGGTGAAAGGCAAGGTGGGATGTTGAAAATAATACATTTTTTCCTAGTAACATTTAGATTTTTAAGATGTTTCAGTCTTTTTCTTATAAAATAATAATACATCATCGACACAGTGGACATGAATTTGAGCAAACTCTGGGAGATAGAAAGGACAGGGAAGCCTGGTACGCTGCAGTCCATTGGATTGCAAAGAGTAGGATGTGACTTAGTGACTGAACAACAACAATATATATGATTAAAACTCCATATAAGGCAAAAATTATAAAAAAAAAAAGATTTGGCTTTCTTGTCTTTCCTGTTCCTACAATCCTATTCCCCAGAGATAATCTCTTTAAAAGAACATTTCTATTAATAACACTTATATATATTAAAGAAGGGTTTGATTTTGACATAATGTAAATTTCTACAGCTGCATTTATTAACTGTGTTACACATCTATTTGTGAATCAAATCGCAAAATATTTGAGCATCAGCTGAGGGGACTTTCTAAAAATGTTCGTAATTATTTTATAATAAATGAACATTACACAGTGGTTAAAAGCCGGTGATTTAGGATCAGACAGCTTGTGTTTAAATCTTGGCTTTTCTGTTTACTAGCTATATGATTTTGAGCAAATTATTATCTCTCTGTCTCTGTTTCCTCATCTGTAAAATGGGTGTAATAATAGTCCTCACAGAGTTGCTCAGAAGAGTAAATGGATTTTATAGGTAAAACACCCAGAAGAGTCTGGTGCCTATGGAATAAATGCCCCATTTGCTATTACATTATTTCTCCCTGAGTGTGTAAATAACAGTCTCCCTGAGATTTTGTAATTGTACCTATCTGTAAAATGGAAATACTTATAACTATCTCATAGGGTTTTTATTAGAATTAAATGAGATAAATACACTTAAAGGGCTTAGTATGTGCCTGGTACTTACCATGAACGTTTTTAGCTTTTCCAGGCTGGGTCTAAAGTGTACGGGTAACCCTGCCCTCACCGTGTTGAGTGATCCTGTGGGTACTGGCCAACCAGGCAGGCAAAGAAGGAACAGGGGGTGCAGGACAAGCCTGGTGCAGCTCCGATGCCAAAGTGGCTGATCAGGGTAGTGGAGGTGCTTCCCCGAGTGACTTTCTCAGAGCAAACACGGCCCTAGTGCCTGACTCGGATAGAACTTCTAGACTCTGGTCTCATGTATTTCTTTCTTTAATTTCGGGGAAAATTACTTTACGATCTCGTGTTGGTCTCTGCCATACAACAGCGCAAGTCAGCCATAGTCATACATATACTGCCTCCCTCGCCGTCCCCATGCCGCCCCTCTAGGTCATCACACAGTGCCAGGCTGGGCTTCCTGTGTTACGTAGCGGCTTCCCAGCGGCTATCTGTTCTGCACATGGTGGGGTGTGCCTGTCAGTGCTGGGCTTCCCGTGTTACCTAGCAGCTTCTCAGCGGCTATTTATCTGTTTTGCACATGGTGGGGTGCACATGTCAGTGCTGGGCTTCCCATGTTACATAGCAGCTTCTCAGCAGCTATCTGTTCTGCACGTGGTGGGGTGTGCATGTCAGTGCTGGGCTTCCCGTGTTACATAGCGGCTTCTCAGTGACTGTTTGTTTTGCACGTGGTGGGGTGTGCATGTCAGTACTGTGTTCTCCACTTGGTCTCATTTGTTTCTCGTCTTGTTTCCATTCCAGATTTGGAACTTGGCTTCAAACAAGCTAACGTTTTTGAACTCCTATAAGATGAAGATGTCAGTTATCCTGGGAATTGTCCAGATGGTTTTTGGTGTCATTCTCAGCCTTTTCAATTACAGGTAGGTTTTGTGATGGACTTTCTGCCTGTTGGTCTGACCACGTTGGTAATGAGTGGTGGCAGAGCCACCAGTTCGGTCCTGTGTCCATCTGTAAGTTTCCTTCCTAAGGTGTGTGAGAATGTTAGTTGCTCAGTCGTGTCCAGCTCTTTGCGACCTTATGGCCTGTAGCCCACTAGGCTTCTCTGTCCGTGGGGTTTCCCAAACAAGAATACTGGAGTGGGAAGCCATTTCCTCCTCCAGAGAATCTTTCTGACCTAGGGATTGAACCTGGGTCTCCTGCATTGCAGGCAGTTTCTTTACCATCCTGAGTCTCTTGGCTTGAGCTTGGCCAAGCTGATTTGCCAAAAATGATACCTCTGTTTCTCCTGAGCTGAGTGCGCCTTTCACCTCAGAAATATTTGGGAGTTCAGGAAGAGACTGCAAGCCCACAGTGCTGTTGCTGTTGCTTTGCACCCTCATGGCTGTATCTGACTCCTCACAACCCCATGGGCTGCAGCCACAGTGCTCTGTCTCCTCCCAACCCCGCCAGGCCTCAGTTGCCTCTCTGTCTTGGGTTTAGCCCCACTGCATTTGGGCCAGATGCCCTCAGATGCTGAATTCCACTTGGTATTCATTTCTTCATACTGGCAGTGGCCTCTCTTTCCCTTCTGTGGTGGTGAAGTTCCCCATCTGTCCTTTCTGTTATGCTCTACCAAAGCTTCTTAAACTTGTATATTTGTGCTAAGATTGTAAATGCTTGAAAACAGCCTATTCAGAGACCCTTTGTGGACACGGCAGCTTGTAGGTATCACCAAAACCCACCTGCCAGGATGTCAGTACTGTACTGCAGAAATGATGCAGGGTTTAGAATCAGAGATTTGACACACTTGTAGCTGTGTGATCACAGATGTGTTGCTGAATGTGTCTGTGATCGTTTTCTTCCACAGGGTGGGAACAGAGGAGTCAGAACGAGTCAGTTATTGTGTAGTACCAAGCACCTCTCAAATCTCAGTGTCTCAAGGCCGTGATACAAGTCGTGGTGGGCCACTGGGGGTGCTGCTCATCTTATCCTCACGCTAGGACCAGGGCTGATGGGCGGCCGCCACCTAGAAGTTGCGAGTTGCTGTGGTAGGAGAGAGCAGTCAGTTACTGACTCTTAAGCTTCCACCCAGAGTGATACGTGCTTCCTCTGTTCCCATTTCATTGGCCAGAACCAGTCTTGCAGTGCCCCATGTCTATTTGAAAACCAATAGACATATGATTCTACTTGAAAAACAAGAACTATTTAGTGAGTAAGTGAATGACAACGCCTTGGTACTGCTGCCTGCCTGAAAGTGCTGTGAGAGTTACATGAGAGGTAAAACCAGGATAAAACCAGAAAGGACTTTCTGGGTGGACTGTGGTTAGCATCATGTGTCAGGCCAGCCTCGACGATCTCTCTGAATCCTGCTTTATCACGGGATCTCCATTTTCCCTGCAATAGCTCTTACAATTAACAGGCTCTTTCTGACCTTTTACCTGGGATCCCCCAGCTGGGACTCTTTCTGTCTTAGAGCAGGAGTTGACAAGCTTTCTGGGTAAAGGGCCAGGTAGTAACTATTCTAGGCTTTGCAGGGCAGGTGGTCTCTGTCACTGCTACTCAATTCCAGTGCTGTAGCGTGAATGAACACTGCCACAGGCAATGTGGAAACAAATGAGTGTGACTGTGTTCCAGTCAAATTAAAACTGAAATTTGAATTTCCTATAGTTTTCTTGGGTCATAAAATATTATTCTTTTGATTTTCCCCAAACCATTAAAAAATGTAAAAACCAGGCTGTACAAAACTAGGTAATGGGCTCAGTTTGGCTCATGGGCTGTGGTTGGCCGACATCTGTTTCAGAGCATCCTTTTGAGAATAGCTGTCAAGCCTTGCGTCTGTATCCTTATGCCCTTGGCTGTGTAGGTATGAATTGGGTCTGCACAGGAAGCTGTGGCCGGGTCACCAGCTGTCTGTGTGAGCCTGTCCTTCGCCTCATGACTTTACCTTCTAGACCGTGGCTCTCTCTGAACTGTTTGTGCAAAAGCACCTTTCTTCCTCATTTTTCCATCCATGCATGATTACTGCTTACCTAGACAGAGGATGCAGGATTCAAAAAACAAAAAAATGAACACTTGGCTCTTTGGAGAGAATGGTGAGTGATTGCATTCCTTCAGTGTTCTCTCTTGTGTGTGTGTTTTCCACCCCCAGGTTCTTCAGAAACACTCTGAACATCATTCTGCAGTTCATCCCTGAGATGATTTTTATCCTGAGTCTTTTTGGATACCTGGTCTTCATGATCTTCTTCAAATGGTGCTCCTTCAATGCCTCTGTGTCCCGGCGAGCCCCGAGCATCCTCATCCACTTCATCAACATGTTCCTGTTTAACTACAAGGACTCTTCGAATGTACCTCTGTACCAACATCAGGTACTTCTGGGCTTTCTTTCTCTTTTGTGCATTTAGATTATCTCAAATCTCTCCTGCTCTTGGGTTTTGCAGAGAGTAATTATCTGTAAGACTGACCATCTCAGCACCCAGTGGGTTCGGGTCTTCAGATTTCAGAAGGCCCTGAATGAATAACTTCTCTACATTTGAGGCAGCTCCAGTGGTTTCTGTTTGGGTACTGCACCTGAGGGGTTATAGCCGTGGGGTTGAAAACTGGCTTGTACGTTGTCTGCGAAGAAAGAGAAAAACAATCCTTCAAACTGATTGGCTTGAAACTGTAAGTGCTCCAAATAGTATCTTAAAATGGAGTAATCTTTTATTACAAAAGTCAACTCTAGTTGTTGTTGTTTAGTTGCTAAGTTGTGTTCAATTCTTTGAGACCCCATGGACCATAGCACGCCAAGCTCCTCTGTCCATGGGATTTCCCTGGTGGTCCAAAGGGTGGGTCTTTGTACTCCTGGTGCAGGAGGGCCCAGGTCGATCCCTGGTCAGGGAGCTGGATCCCACATGCCACAGTCAAATAAATAAATATTTGGTGGGCTTCTCAGGTATTTCAGTGGTACAAAATCCTCCTGCCAGTGCAGGAGACATGTGTTTGATCCCTGGGTTGGGAAGATCCCCTGGAGAAGGAAATGGCAACCCGCTCCGGTGTTCTTGCCTGGAGAATCCCATGGACAGAGGAGCCTGGCGGGCTATGGTCCATGGGGTTGCGAAGAGTTGGATATGACTGAGGGACTGGGCACACATGCTCCCAACACTGCCCTGGCTGCTTTGTGCTGTGTTTCAGCATCAAAGAGAAGGGCAGCAGCTCAGAGGGACGTCTGGTTGCTTTAGACATTGCGAAGGGGAAAAGCATGATATAAAATCAGGCAAAAGGCAATGAGGTAGCTTTGAGGGCAGGGGCCTGGGACCGATGAGTGCCCTGCATGTGGTTCCCACCCCACCTCCCGTTCTCCTTGTAAGTAATTAAGGGTGGAGGAGGGTAGGAGATGGAGCAAGTAAGATGTTATCACTGTTATTGGGGTAAATCACTGTTACTGGGGTAAATCTTGCTACAGTTGGGTTGATGATAAATTGTCTCACTGGGAGCATGCCAGAGAGTTAGAGAAATGTGAGGGCTCAAGAAACATTTTCTTTTTTACTCTGAACACAGTGGCTCTGAAAAAGCCTCTGGACCCAGCATCCTGGTCCTTTAGACCACAGGAGCCATGGGTCACTCCTCAAAGCTAGTGACTCAGGAGGGTAAGAAAAAGAGGTGGGGTCAACGATGTGAAAGGAAATACCTAACAGGATGATAAAATGGGATGCTTCCTGGGTTTCAGTGAGGCATAAAGACCATGGATGTCTCATTCCAAAATGAAGTGGATTGTGGCACAGACACACACACACACACAGACAGCGAAAGAATTCAGCCCAGATGTCCCTGAACCCATTAGATAACTCACCCACAATGAGGCTATGCAAGTCAGGTGGCCAACGTGAATATTTTTTTGGGATGTGAGAGCAGCAGGGCTCAGTAATACTGGAAATATAAGATTACCGATGGAGGGACTTTGCTGGTGGTCTAGTGGCTAAGATGCCATACTTCTAATGCAGGGGCCTAGGTTTGATTGCTGGTGAGGGAACTAGATCCCACATACCACAATTAAATAAAGTAATATTCAGTCAAGTAAATAAATAGGTTTTTTTTTTTTTTAAAAAAGCAGGATTACTGATGGAGATAATGTCTGTGACTTAAAGTGATGCAAGGACTTTTGGTCACTCCAGAGTGACTGGTAAAGTGCCAGGCCTGATCTTTTTCCAGGACCAGTGTTAAATGTCCCCACAGAACAGAGTCAAGGAGACATGAGACAAATAAAGTGCCCTTATGATGTGGCTTGTGAACACTTCTGTCCAGTGACTGGCTCCATACGGTGTGGGTGTACAGTCAGGGGCTTCATGGAAAGTAAGGAATAAAGAGAGGAAGTCCCCTGTGCCTGCCATGAGTGGACACCCCACATCAGCAGACTGACAGGTCTCTCTCTGCAGTGGGAACAGCCCACGATGGGAAGGCAACTGGGTTTATTGAAATGCTTCTGATCTCTCCAAATGAAATGCGGTTGATCTTGTGGATTGATCATGTGTAGTTGATCCATACTGATCATTTGTGTCATTTAAAGTATGCTGTGCCGTCACCTTGAAGTGCTAAGATCTTTCCATTTTGGTCTTATAGCAAGAAGTCCAGAGTTTCTTTGTTATTATGGCTTTGATCTCTGTGCCATGGATGCTTCTGATTAAGCCGTTTATCCTTAGAGCCAACCATCGGAAATCCCAGGTAAGCACTGTCCACTTCAGTTCCCTCACTGTGGTTAGGAGCGTGGGTTCCCTGGAAATATAAGTCAGGGGTTTATAGAGAATGCCGGGCATACCAGGGCCTGAAGGGCCTGCTGAGGTGAGGGTGGAGAGGCGAGGAACTGGCCCACCCCAGGTATGCTTCCTTCTATAGAGCGCAGCTTTTCTTTGGGGTCATCTCATTTCCAGCATAATTGTTCAGTTGCTAAGTACTGTCTGACTTTGTGATCCCGTGGACTGCAGCTTGCCAGGCCTCTCTGTGTCTCAGCGTCTCCTGGAGTTTGCTCACTCATGTCCATTGAGTTGGTGATGCCATCCACCATCTCATCCTCTGCCAGCCTCTTCTCTTTCTGCCTTCAGTCTTTCCCAGCATCAGGATCTTTTCCAATGAGTTGGCTCTCCGCATCACATGGTCAAAGTATTGAAAGTTTCAGCATCAGTCCTTTTAATGAATATGCAGGGTTGGTTTCCCTTAGGATTGTCTGGTTTGATCCCCTTACTGTCCCTGAACTCTCAAGAGTCTTCTCCAGCACCATAGTTCGAAAGCATCAATTCTTAGGCACTCTGCCTTCCTTATGGTCCAGCCTAGTGGTCACATTTAAAGATTATGTGTTGTGAACTGTGCTTGGGGTGTGTGTACTGAGTCTAGGGTTGGTTAATGATCTCTAGGTGTCTGAACGTGGTTTTCTTTCTAGTTAAAAAATAAGTCTTATACTACAGGTTTAGTGTGTACTGAACACTGTTTTTCATAAAGCTGTGGGCTTTTACTATGTTACGCTGGGCTTCCCAGGTGGTGCTAGTGGTAAAGAATCCACCTGTCACTGCAGGAAACGTAATATGACAGGGTTCGATCTCTGGGTTGGGAAGATCCCGTGGAGGAGGGCATGGCAACCTCCTCCAGTATTTTTGCCTGGAGAATGCCACGGACAGAGGACAGAGAAGCCTGGTGGGCTGCAGTTGATACTGTCGCAAAAGTCGGACACAACTGAATCGACTTAGCATGCAGGCGCTCTGCCGTGTGACAGATCGTGTGAGGAGACTAGAGGAGTAAACGAATTCAAATAAGTCCATTCTGGTTTACTTGTGATTTTTCGTTCTGTTTTCCAACACCAATTTCAGCCCACTTCTTCCTTTTGTCTGAATTTCTCCCGAGCCTCAGGTTTACTCAGGGGTTGATAAAGAATTTGCTGTCTGCCTAAATCAAGTAGGAATAAGGAAGATCAACTGTCCAGGGAGCTTTTGAGTCTAGAAATGACACACAGGTGCTGTTTGAAATGATCAGTCTCTGCTTTCCTCTGTTACTGCAAAAGATTAAACAGGCTGTTCTGAGATCACGTGTGTTTTAAGTGGTTGTGAATATATTTGGATAAACCTTTTTCTTTCTAAACTCTGACCTGGCTGACATTTGAGTTAAGGATCTAGATCGGATGAGGCTGAAGTTCAGGAGGTGCGTCCCTCGGTGGCGCCGTCTTTCTAAACCACCTGCCCCTCCCACTCTTTCCTGCCAGCCTTGACTAGATCTAAAGCCTGTCTGAAATATAATTATGGGGGATATTAAAACACATGGGAAGGCAAAGCAAAGAATACTTGTTTATTGTTTGGTTAACTGGTGAGAGACCAAGATGGTGAAGGACAGCTGAGGTGGACCATTGTCCAGATAGGTGATGGGTGTTTGAAAGGAAAGTGGCAAATATCTTTTCTGCAGACATAGAGGAGAAGGCAATGGCACCCCACTCCAGTACTCTTGCCTGGAAAATCCCATGGACGGAGGAGCCTGGTAGGCTGCAGTCCATGGGGTCGCTAAGAGTTGGGCATGACTGAGCGACTTCACTTTCACTTTTCACTTTCATGCATTGGAGAAGGAAATGGCAACCCACTCCAGTGTTCTTGCCTGGAGAATCCCAGGGATGGAGAAGCCTGGTGGGCTGCCGTCTGTGGGGTCGCACAGAGTCGGACACGACTGAAGCGACTTAGCAGCAGCAGCAGCAGCAGCAGCAGACATAGATGCAGCTGTTTTTCCTAAAAGCTCCATCTGGCTGTTCCTGCTGGCTGTCTGGAGTCCCGGGACTCTCAAACCATAGCTTGTCTTATTCTTTGCTCAGCAAAACTATTTAAACAGTGGTGGAACTCAAAGTGATGGATTTCTCCCTTCTCCCCATGGATGATGTGTACAATAGGGAAGGAAGTAGAGGTGTTTCTGTGGTCTGCCATTTTGGATGGAACCTCCTAGACTGACTCAGGGGAACAGGAGCTCCCAAAGACTGCTCGGAGGTTTGTCTCCTTGGCCCTTGGAGTGTAGGGCTATTGGTTGATTCCTTAGGCTGATTAGATGATCCTTTCTCATGTTAGAAACATTTCCTCCCACCTCCATTCACGAGATCATTCCATAATGGAATTATTTGGCCTCTTTTCAGTTCCCTCTATGAAACCTTAAGGAGGCCCAATACATAGAGATTGTAAACAGATTTGTTCTGATGGGCCTCAGGGGATGTGAACAGAGGTCCCATTTCCTCAGGCTCCTCTGTAATACTATAATGTTGGGTCCCTGCAGAAAGCGAAGAAGAAACTATGGCAGAAAGTGAAGAACTAAAGAGCCTCTTGAAAGTAAAAGAGGAGAGTGAAAAAGTTGTCTTAAAATTCAACATTCAGAAAATTGAGTTCATGGCATCTGGTCCCATCACTTCATGACAAATAGGTGGGGAAACAGTGGAAACAGTGACAGACTTTATTTTTTTAGGCTCCAAAATCACTGCAGATGGTGACTGCAGCCATGAAATTAAAGACATTTGTTCCTTGGAAGAAAAGTTATGACCAACCTAGACAGCATATTAAAAAGCAGAGACATTACTTTGCCAACAAACGTCCATTTGGTCAAAGCTATGGTTTTTCCAGTAGTCATGTTTGGATATGAGAGTTGGACTATAAAGAAAGTTGAGTGCTGAAGAATTGATGCTTTTGAACTGTGGTGTTGGAGAAGACTCTTGAGAGTCCCTTGGACTGCAAGCAGATCCAAGCAGTCCATTCTAAGGGAAATCAGTCCTGAATATTCATTGGAAGGACTGATGCTGGAAGCTGAAACTCCAATACTTTGGCCACCTGATGTGAAGAACTGACTCACTGGAAAAGACCCTGATGCTGGGAAAGATTGAAGGCGGGAAGAGAAGAGGGTGACAGAGGATGAGATGGTTGGATGGCATCACCGACTCAATGGACATGAGTTTAAATAAACTCTGGGTGTTGGTGATAGACAAGGAGGCCTGATGTGCTGCAGTCCATGGGATTGCAAAGAATCGCACACGACTGAGTGACTGAACTGACTGACTACACACATACAAGTACACAACCGATAAGGGTGCATATTAGTGATGTATCACAACATGAACACACTTGTGTGACCAGCACTCAGGTGGAAACTCAGAACATCGTCAGGCCCTGAAGTCCCTTTGTGCCTGCTTCCTGTCACTCTTGGCCCAAGGTTAACCATTATCCTGATTTCTAACACTGTAGGTTAATTTTCCCTGTTCTTGAACTTTATGTAAATGGAATCATGAGCTGTGCCTTCTTTTGGATCTGGCTTCCTTCCTTCGATACCATATTTAAGAGATTGTATGTGTTTGATTGGCATGTAGTGTTCCCTTGCTTGGATGTACCACAATTAAGTTATCTATTCAGGTATTGATAGTTGTTTTTCACTTGCTCAGTCATGTCCGACTCTTTGCCACCCCATGGGCTGAAGCCTGCTAGGCTTCCCTGTCCTTCACCGTCTCCCAGAGCTTGTTCAAACTCGTCCATTGAGCTGGTGATACTATCCAGCCATCTCATTCTCTATCACCCTCTTCTCTTTCTGCCTTCAATCTTTCCCAGCATCAGGGTCTTTTCCAATGAGTCGGCTCTTCACATCAGGTGGCCGAAGTATTGGAGCTTCCGCTTCAACATCAGTCTTTCCAATGAATATTCAGGGTTGATTTCCTTTAGGATTGACTGGTTTGATCTCCCTGCTGTTCAAGAGACTCTCAAGAGTCTTCTCCAGCACCACAATTTGAAAGCATCGAAATATCGATAGTTACTTGGCTTTTCTCCAGTGTTAGTAAGTATAGACAGTGCTGCTGTATACAGCCTGTGTCTATCTTTTTGCACGTGTTTTATGTCTTTTTAGAAAGTTGCAAGTAGCTAATTTCAAGTTGATTATTATTTTATTTCAGATAGCATCCAGCTCAGACATTGTGAGATGTTTATTAAGGGGGTAGAAAAGGATATTTTGAATAGGAAAAAGAGTCAGTGAGGTTTTCCAAGTCCCCTGGATCACACTTCTACACAATTGTTTATGTTTACTTGAACCAATTTCAGGATATGGCCAGAGAAGCCTAGCATTTAGGGGATGAAAATGGAAAAACTGCCTTCCATTTCTTCTTTGATATTTTCCTCTTTAAGTTGACAGGGAGAGAAAATAGGATTTCAAGAAGACAAAGTAATGTTAACTTGAGAGCCTTTCCTCACCATGGGGCAAGGAACCACAGGCCAAGGGAAGAGGCTGACCCAGAGCCCCCTCTTGATACCTGGCACCCTGGAATTCCTTTCCAGAGGGACTGAAGCCCACTTCTGGGTCATACAAAGGGCCAGCCTGCCACTGGGTACCACTGACCCTGGTGTGGTCAAGGGGCAGCAGTGTGTGGGGGAGTTTGGGTGGGATGTAGACATCTTGGGTGGGAGTGCCCACACATGTGCCCACAAGGCCATGGTCCCTGTGCTGTGAGGTGAAACCAGAGGTGAGAAGGGAAGGGTGACCTGCCAAATGTGGGGCCAACTCTCCTGTGTGCCCCTGTCCTGGTGTGGGGTGTTAAATTTGCACCTGGCTTTCCAAGCTCTTGTGAGAATTTATTTGCCAAGACAGAGGCCAGAATATACTTTGTTTGGGACTTTGTTGGCTTGATTTATACCTTTAAAATATTTAAACATGTGGCACGTGGACTTTCATTTGTACCTTTGCCCAAAGGTCTGCAAATATTAGGAGCAGATGTGCTGAAGAAAGAAAGCTAAAGACACTTTCATGCCTAATTTGCAATACCCTACCTGTGAAATCATTGTAGGAACAACTTGGCCTTGGGACATTAAGTTTCAGGGTGACTTGAGTTAACTATTCTTTTCTGACTCAAGGATAAAAATCTGGCCAAACTGAATGGCAACTAGACCTAGATTTTTTTCCCCTTGAATTCTTTTCTTAGCTATTAAAAAAAATATCAAAAGTTTTTATTTTTATTTATTTTCGGCCGTACTGGGTATTCACTGCTGCGTGGGCTTTCCTCTAGTTGAAAGCAGGGGCTCCTCTGTAGCTGCGGTGCTCGGGCTTCTCATTGTGGTGGCTTCTCTTGTGGAGACCAGGCTCCCGGCACGCGGGCTTCAGTAGTCGCAACTCACGGTCTCAGGTGTAGCTCCTGGGCTCTCGAGCACAGGCTCAGTAGTTGTAGCACATGTGCTTAGTTGCTCCCCGGCAGGATCTTCCCAAATCAGGGATCGAACCCATATTTCCTGCATTGGCAGATGGATTCTTTACCACTGAGTCGCCAGGGAAGCCTTTTAGCTATTTTTATAAAGTAATGCTTTTATTTTGAAAAGTGTGTTTGTGCTGGAAAAGGCTTTGTCTAGTCCACTTGGGCTGTGTAACAGAGTACCACATCCTGGGTGGCTAAAACAATGGATATCTATTGCTCACAGTTCTGAAGGCTGTATGTCCACGACCAGGGTGTGGGTATCATCACCTGCTTGTGAGACCACTTTCCTGGTTCACTGCTGGCGTCGTCTCTGGGTGTTCTTACCAGATGGAGCTAGGGGGCTCTCTGAAGCCTCTTTTATATGGGCACTAATTCCATTCACAGAGGTTCCACCCTCATGACCTAAGTGCCTTCCAAAGGTTCCACTTTCTAATACTTTCATCTTTGGGGGTTAGGATTTTAACATGAACTTTGTGGGGGTCACAAGCATTCAGACAGTAGCATGCGTTAATCCCTCCTGGTTAGATTTGCTTGTAGAAATCTGGCTGTTTGGGTCATAAGACTGTTGGTTTATTGTAAAGAGCATGATTAATCTGGCACCTTCTGGAACACCATGGAGGAAAGTACATGCCCAGGATCGGACTGCCTACCAATGCTCTGTCACTAACTAGCCTTAACGAGCTGTGCAGTCCTGTGGGTTCATTTCTTAGCCTTTCTGTACCTTAGTTTACTTTTCTGCACCATGGGGGGATAATTGTGTTTACATAAAAAACATTGTTACAAGGCTAAATGAGATAATCGAGAATTTAGAACAGTATCTGGAACATAGCTAATAGTTAAAGAGAGCCTTTATTTTATAGAGGATTTTTGTAATCCTAAAAGTGAACCTGCCGTTTCATATTCTTGTTTGCTGACAGCTGCAGGCCTCCAGAATCCAAGAAGACACCATCGAGAACACCGAGGGTGACAGCTCTGGCCACAGCGCTTCTGCAGGTGCCCATGGGGCTCAGGATGACCACGATCAAGAGGTATTTAAGGGAGCTCCCTGGTGGCCTAGTGGTTAAGGTTTGGCGCCATCTCTTCCATGACCTGGGTTTGATCCCTTGTCGGGGAACTGAGAGCCCACAAGCTGCACAGTCAAAATATTAGGGGAAAAATGGCTTATTTAAAGAAGAGGTATTTGGGACTTGACACTCTATGAAGGCTTGCAGTTTGTACAGATTCTAGAGGTCAGTTCTAGCCAGGGAGGCTGCTCATGTATTTAATAGCCAGTAGTGTGTGGGCACGACTGAAGTGACTTAGGAGTGTATGGGCACCAGCCCATCAGGTTGGACTTAAGCAGGAGAGCTGGGAGGGTCAGGAGGACCCTTCTGGGGGTGGCCTTGTCATCCCTAAGTCATGGGAAGTTGGGGAGATCCCAGGGAAGGGGGAGCACTTGCGTTAACAGCTACTTACCAATCAATTGGGGGCATTTAAAAATTTTGCCCAGGTACTGCTCTGAGTATGAGGTGCATATCGACTTCAAGTTTAGTATCACAGAAGCTCCTAAATGTTGCCAAAGACCTCTTGGCTCAGAACCGTGCCTCTGGGAGTCTGCTGGTTTATTTTCCCCATCAGTGCCCTCATTTACAATCGCAGAGCCCAAATCTGGTCCCTTATCTTGAAGCAAGAGGTGGGTTATTAACTGCCAGTCCTCCGCCCCAATGTAAGCATGAGCAGCTGCCATTGCCTGCTCCTGCCTCAGCCCTGGCTCTTTCTCGACTTTGTTCACTTATCTCTGTGACATTGCCTTGCACATGAATTCCCAAATCATGTTCTTCTCTCCTCCTTCCCTGTCCCTTTCTGTCCAAGGGCAGCCACTCCCCTCCTTGGGAATGTGCCATGTTTCCCCAGAAAAGGCAGCTGACTTTTTATCCCAAGACTGAAGTCACCCACAGTCCTGAACCCCAGGCTAGGGGTTTTAACTGGAGCTGTCTTCTAATTCTGGAGTGGAAAGAAGGTTCCTGTGAGGCCTCAGAGATGCTATAAGTAGCTCCATTTGTGGTATTAATTACTTTTTAAAAAAGGATTCATTTGTACCAATGGATAGTCAGAATTACTGAAAAACTGGATCATGGAAAGTTTTCCCAACAAGATTCCAGATACAGAGAGTAACCCTTATTAGTGGTGATTGGTATTAGTAGGTCCTTGAGGCCTGCTGGAATGTTTTAGACTCCAACCCACACATCTTCTGACTCATCAAGCTCCAGCCTGTCTTGTACAACCTCCCTCATCCATCTTCCTTGTTCACCTCAGGATATATCCAGTCAGTGTGCCCCTGCCAGCTCCTCCACCAACCCGCTGCCCTTGTGAGGGCAACTCCAGGCTCTGCTGGACGGCTCTTTCCCCCAGTACAGTCACACCTGGGTCTCCCAGGACAAAGCACATACAGGCTCGGCTCGACTCAGCCAGACCTCTCTGTGACTGAGGTTCATTCCTCACCAGACGTTTCTATCACTGTGACCCCTCTCCAGGTCTCCTTCCACTTCTGCCCTCACCCACAGTTAGCCCAGCTCCAGGTCAACAGCACACATCTCCAGACTTCCAAGTCTACCCAGCACTTGTGACATCAGTCACAAGTCGGGGGGTGGGGAGCCCTCAGATTCCCTTGGGTTGAGTCATTTGTAGACAGTTCACAGGACTCAGGAGAATGCTGTACTTTCAACTGCAGTATTCTTTACAGCCAAAGTCTGCACGTTAGTAATCCTCCTAAGAGGCACACCAGCAGAATCTGACACTGGCAGGTTGTGAGTGCAGAGCCCCTGTGTCCTTAGGGATGGCGGCTCTCCTGGAGTTGACGCTGACACGCGGCTGTGTTATTGTGTTGCTTACTCAGGAAGCTCACGTAGCTTCTGTGTTTCATGTTTTATTGGGGCGTCATTATATAGGCGAGACTGACCCAAGGGCAGTCCAGGTGGTTGCACTCAATCTCCAACTCCTGCCCTGGAGTTGGGTTTGGGTTGATAACATGTGGCTCAAAGTCTCAAGTCTCTAACCACATGGTAGCTCTTTCAGGCGAGGCCAGCACCCACTTAAACTACCAAGTGCCTCTGTATAGATACCTTATTAGCAAAGAAGATGAGGTGTGGTCCCAGGGACCAGTGGAGCTTGAATATAGACTTTTCCTTCACTTGGGAAATCTCAAGGGCTTCGAGACTGCCTCTCAGCAGCCAGGACTAAGCCAGACCTCTCTTTGACTAAGGTTCATTCTTCACCAGACATTCCTGTGTTACTGTGACTCTCTCCACCTATTTCCCCCTCATTCAAACAGAAATGTCTTCACAGCAGAGCCCAGGCCTTCTCCATATATCATCTGTAACATGTTTGCATAGAAAGTACTTGATGGAGTAACATCAGAAATTCTCTCTTTCAGTTCAACTTTGGAGACATCTTTGTGCATCAGGTCATCCACACGATCGAGTATTGCCTGGGCTGCATTTCCAACACAGCCTCCTACCTCCGGCTTTGGGCCCTCAGTCTGGCACACGCACGTGAGTGAGTGGGCCGCCTGGCAGGGTGACTAGCACACGTCCCTTTGGAAACAGATGCAATGTACTTGGAGGTGAAAGTGCCTTCTGGGTTGTTTCTGGTGTGCTTGCCAGAACAGTGGCTTTCTTTCAAAGTGTTAATAGAAGTGACTTTTTTTCAGTAGGTCTGGCTTTGTGTTGCTGCAATGGTTACCCTCTGTATCAGCATCCTGTTGCTGCTGTAACAAATTATCACAAATGTAGCAGGCGTGACTGAGCACAGGACACAGAAGCTTAGAACACTGTGAAACTGACTACCTTACAGTTCTAGAGGGCAGAAGGCTTAAAAACAAGGTGCTGGCAACTCTGTTTTTTCTGGAAGCTCCTGCTCCTGCTGCTAAGTCGCTTCAGTCGTGTCCAACTCTGTGCGACCCCACAGACGGCAGCCCACCAGGCTCCTCCGACCCTGGAAGTCTCCAGGCAAGNATCTTGAAGCAAGAGGTGGGTTATTAACTGCCAGTCCTCCGCCCCAATGTAAGCATGAGCAGCTGCCATTGCCTGCTCCTGCCTCAGCCCTGGCTCTTTCTCGACTTTGTTCACTTATCTCTGTGACATTGCCTTGCACATGAATTCCCAAATCATGTTCTTCTCTCCTCCTTCCCTGTCCCTTTCTGTCCAAGGGCAGCCACTCCCCTCCTTGGGAATGTGCCATGTTTCCCCAGAAAAGGCAGCTGACTTTTTATCCCAAGACTGAAGTCACCCACAGTCCTGAACCCCAGGCTAGGGGTTTTAACTGGAGCTGTCTTCTAATTCTGGAGTGGAAAGAAGGTTCCTGTGAGGCCTCAGAGATGCTATAAGTAGCTCCATTTGTGGTATTAATTACTTTTTAAAAAAGGATTCATTTGTACCAATGGATAGTCAGAATTACTGAAAAACTGGATCATGGAAAGTTTTCCCAACAAGATTCCAGATACAGAGAGTAACCCTTATTAGTGGTGATTGGTATTAGTAGGTCCTTGAGGCCTGCTGGAATGTTTTAGACTCCAACCCACACATCTTCTGACTCATCAAGCTCCAGCCTGTCTTGTACAACCTCCCTCATCCATCTTCCTTGTTCACCTCAGGATATATCCAGTCAGTGTGCCCCTGCCAGCTCCTCCACCAACCCGCTGCCCTTGTGAGGGCAACTCCAGGCTCTGCTGGACGGCTCTTTCCCCCAGTACAGTCACACCTGGGTCTCCCAGGACAAAGCACATACAGGCTCGGCTCGACTCAGCCAGACCTCTCTGTGACTGAGGTTCATTCCTCACCAGACGTTTCTATCACTGTGACCCCTCTCCAGGTCTCCTTCCACTTCTGCCCTCACCCACAGTTAGCCCAGCTCCAGGTCAACAGCACACATCTCCAGACTTCCAAGTCTACCCAGCACTTGTGACATCAGTCACAAGTCGGGGGGTGGGGAGCCCTCAGATTCCCTTGGGTTGAGTCATTTGTAGACAGTTCACAGGACTCAGGAGAATGCTGTACTTTCAACTGCAGTATTCTTTACAGCCAAAGTCTGCACGTTAGTAATCCTCCTAAGAGGCACACCAGCAGAATCTGACACTGGCAGGTTGTGAGTGCAGAGCCCCTGTGTCCTTAGGGATGGCGGCTCTCCTGGAGTTGACGCTGACACGCGGCTGTGTTATTGTGTTGCTTACTCAGGAAGCTCACGTAGCTTCTGTGTTTCATGTTTTATTGGGGCGTCATTATATAGGCGAGACTGACCCAAGGGCAGTCCAGGTGGTTGCACTCAATCTCCAACTCCTGCCCTGGAGTTGGGTTTGGGTTGATAACATGTGGCTCAAAGTCTCAAGTCTCTAACCACATGGTAGCTCTTTCAGGCGAGGCCAGCACCCACTTAAACTACCAAGTGCCTCTGTATAGATACCTTATTAGCAAAGAAGATGAGGTGTGGTCCCAGGGACCAGTGGAGCTTGAATATAGACTTTTCCTTCACTTGGGAAATCTCAAGGGCTTCGAGACTGCCTCTCAGCAGCCAGGACTAAGCCAGACCTCTCTTTGACTAAGGTTCATTCTTCACCAGACATTCCTGTGTTACTGTGACTCTCTCCACCTATTTCCCCCTCATTCAAACAGAAATGTCTTCACAGCAGAGCCCAGGCCTTCTCCATATATCATCTGTAACATGTTTGCATAGAAAGTACTTGATGGAGTAACATCAGAAATTCTCTCTTTCAGTTCAACTTTGGAGACATCTTTGTGCATCAGGTCATCCACACGATCGAGTATTGCCTGGGCTGCATTTCCAACACAGCCTCCTACCTCCGGCTTTGGGCCCTCAGTCTGGCACACGCACGTGAGTGAGTGGGCCGCCTGGCAGGGTGACTAGCACACGTCCCTTTGGAAACAGATGCAATGTACTTGGAGGTGAAAGTGCCTTCTGGGTTGTTTCTGGTGTGCTTGCCAGAACAGTGGCTTTCTTTCAAAGTGTTAATAGAAGTGACTTTTTTTCAGTAGGTCTGGCTTTGTGTTGCTGCAATGGTTACCCTCTGTATCAGCATCCTGTTGCTGCTGTAACAAATTATCACAAATGTAGCAGGCGTGACTGAGCACAGGACACAGAAGCTTAGAACACTGTGAAACTGACTACCTTACAGTTCTAGAGGGCAGAAGGCTTAAAAACAAGGTGCTGGCAACTCTGTTTTTTCTGGAAGCTCCTGCTCCTGCTGCTAAGTCGCTTCAGTCGTGTCCAACTCTGTGCGACCCCACAGACGGCAGCCCACCAGGCTCCTCCGACCCTGGAAGTCTCCAGGCAAGAACACTGGAGTGGGTTGCTATTTCCTTCTCCAATGCGTGAAACTGAGAAGTGAAAGTGAAGTCGCCCAGTCCTGTCCGACTCTTAGCAACCCCATGGACTGCAGCCTACCAGGCTCCTCCATCCATAGGATTTTCCAGGCAAGAGACCTGGAGTGGGGTGCCATTGTTTGGAGAGAATCTATTTCCTTGCCTTTCCTAGTTTGTACAGGCTGCTTGTATTTATTGGTAAAGACTCAAGCCCCAAGAATGACTTAAATCTGGAATCTTGACCCATGGACTTAACTTGAAGTTGCCCTTGATTTCTGCCTGCTTCTCCAGTCTTGACTCTTGGTGTTTCCCTCCATGCTCCCACTGGCTCTCTGTTACCCCCACCCTCCTCCCCATTTCCTGTGCAGTGGCCACGAGGAACTGCCCTGAGGCTCCTGAAGATGCCACGCCACCTCGGCCCTTTGTGTGTTTGCCCTGCGGCTCCCTCACCTATAATATTTTTCCCTTCTTTAACCCTCTCCCCAGCCTGATGTCTCATTCCTCCTTCAGAACTGAACATGGTTGGCACCATTCCTGGTGGTCTTCCTCCCTGGTTCCCAGTCTGGAGGGTGCCCTTCCCTAGGTTCTGGAGGTGCTTTGACCTAGTACAGATTGTAGACCTGTCTTGTTAGCCTGTCTCCCTACTAGATTGTGAGCTCCTGAAAGGTAAGGACCCTGGCTTTTAACTCTGCATTCCCAGCCCTGGGCATCATGCCAAGAACAGAGAAGCCAGGCCAAAGTGTGTGCTAAATAAATAGAAACCAAAGCAGTGAAAATGAGCCTGGTTGTTGATTTATAGCAGAAAAGTAGGTGCTCAGAGTTAGTGTGGTCTTGACTGCTTGGCTACTTGTTTTCTTGTACAAACTCCTGTAATTATAGTATCTCCCTGGAAGGGGGAGTGACAGGACTCTTTGGTGTCTCTTCTTATAAGGGGCACTAATACCATCATGAGGACCCTACCTTTGTGACTCCATCTAACCCTAATCAATTATTTTTTTAAGGTTTTTTTTTTTTATGTTGACCATTTTTAAAGTCTTTATTGAATTTGTTACAATATTGCTTGTTTTATGTTTTAGTATTTTGGCTTCAAGGCATGTGGGATCTTAGTTCCTCAACCAGGGATCGAATCTTTGACCCCAGTTTTGGGGGGCAAAGTCTTAACCACTGGACAACCAGAGAAGTCCCCCTAATTCACTTCTTAAAGGCCCCATCTCCCAAGTACTGTCCCTTGGGTGTTAGGGCTTTAATATATGAATTTGAATTCAGTACATATTAAATCATATTACATGTATTTGGAGAAGGCAATGGCACCCCACTCCAATACTCTTGCCTGGAAAATTCTATGGACAGAGGAGCCTGGTAGGCTGCAGACCGTGGGGTTGTGAAGAGTTGGACATGACCGAGCGACTTCACTTTCACTCTTCACTTTCATGCATTGGAGAAGGAAATGGCAGCCCACTCCGGTGTTCTTGCCTGGAGAAACCCAGGGACGGAGGAGCCTGTTGGGCTGCTGTCTATGGGGTCGCACAGAGTCGGATGCAACTGAAGCGACTTAGCAGCAGCAGTATTCTTTTGTGTTTTGCTTCTTTGGCGTAAGATATTCCTTCATGTTGCTGCCAGTAGCTATGGTTTGCTCACCTTCACTAGTGAATGATGTGCCATCATACACTTGTCCTCTTGATGGGAACTCCTCCAGAACTGCTGTAGATGACCATAGTCAGGTAACCTAGGGTACAGATGCCCACGTTTTCCACCTGGGAGCGGAGTTGCTGAATTGTAGGGTGTACAGATCCAGGATTGCTGTATGAGAGTAATCTGCATTTGCCCAATAAACCACGTGGTTGAGAGTGTTTCTCTTGTGTCTGGCAGAACTGTCTGAAGTGCTCTGGACAATGGTGATGCACATTGGCCTTTGCGTGCGAGGCTGGGGAGGACTCGTTGGGGTCTTCATCATTTTTGCCGTGTTCGCTGTCCTGACGGTAGCCATCCTTCTGGTCATGGAGGGCCTCTCTGCGTTCCTGCATGCCCTGCGGCTGCACTGGTAGGGACTGCTTGTAGTGTAGACACTCGGGAAAGAGGGTGGATGGGAGGGAGGGCTAGCTGACTGGGTTCAAATCCTGACCTGTTGTGTGACATTAGCAACTCCTATGCCGTTTTGGAACCTTAATTTAGTCCCTTCTTGGTGTAATATTAAATGATGTCATACACACACGCACACGCACACACACACAGTGACCACTCTAGAAGATATGTTAGTTCCCATTCACTCCTTTTACATGTTCATTTGTTACTATAATTGGCTTCATAAGGGACACCCCAGCTGTTGGTAAGATGATGGATTGGAAAGGCTCACGGAGGGAGATGCTGAGCGAATCTGGGTTCTCTGGCCCTTGTTGCTGAATGGGGGAATTACACCAAAAGAACAGGTAAATAGTTCTCGGAAAAGGGAGACTCAAGGAGGGTACCCCTCCAGGAAGAAGGCTCTCACTGGAGGCCCTTGACATTCATAGATGTGTCCAGAGACGATTGGCCATCACTGGACTGACGAATACGTGGACATTTGCTTAGGCTTCTGTTTCTCTCCCGGGTCAGTTTTCAGCCAAGAATTTTGGGTGTGTCTTCTCTACTGAGCATCAGGTTTCCCATACATCCTGACCAGACTCTCCTTAGCTTCACTGTGGCCACTGTTCATAAAGAAAAGGTTTTCCATCTCACCTGTTGATTTGAGACAATCATAGCCTTCCCTGCCCGAGGCTATATCTACCCATGTCTTTAAAGAAAGGAACTCTGCAACATCATAACACGGAAATGACCATTTGTGGTATCTGTTATGTAAGTGATAAAAGTGTAAGTCAAGGCACTGGTGGTTCTGCAGTTATGTAAGCCCCACATTTTAAGATCAGGGTGGAAGCAAACCACCTTGTACCACGTGGTGATACGTTGTCCTATGACCATCTCTTCAGACAGTGCTGCCCAGAAAGGACTTCCTGGTGATTGGGGGTCTAGGGAAGGTTATGCTGTGGTCCCTGAGGTCGCTAGTGAAGGCCTGGAGAAAATGGGGGGTGGAGAAGAAGGTGTCAGGGGGAAGCAAGAGAAGGGCTTGAAAATAAAGCCCCCAAGCTGCAGGATTCCTATGGTGGCTGCCAGGGGTGCCTTCCTTACCTGGGGCTTGATTTTACACTCTCTGCACTTCTCCCTTCTGGCTGCCAGCCTCTCATTTCTGTGTTCAATTCCCCTTCTCCTTGCCCCCAACAACAGGGTGGAGTTCCAAAACAAGTTCTACACCGGGGCTGGTTACAAGTTCTCTCCATTCTCCTTCAAGCAAATCTTGGATGGGACAGCTGAGGAGTAGCTGCACGTCTGGAGGCTGTGGCCGCCTCCTCCGCTGGCCACCTCCTGTTCCAGTCTCGGTGCCAATGAAAGAAGTTTCGTCTTGTCTTTAAAGTCAGCCTGCACAAGGCCATCAATGGAATGATTGTTCTCACTAACTGGAGGCAGGAAGCCTTGTGTTATTTATCTGTAAGCCCTGGGATTTGATATGACTTCACCATGTCATAGAGAAACTACATGGGCAAGTCATTTCAACCTGGGGCCTATTGTCAAATACTAAAATGATTGCGATGAGGGGAGTGGGAGTGCCAAACTCATGTTTTCATGTCATTAAACTTTTGGGCCATTCACTCTTTCTTTAAGATTTTTTTTTTAAAGAAAACTATTCTGTAAAATTTGGCACTGATAATGATAGGCCAAAGCTAAACAATAGAGTTATACAAACAGATCCTAGGGAACGATTATGTTTTTTTAATTCTTCATTTCCTCCTTCCTCAAACACCTTCTTTTCCTTGTCTGGGGCTAAACTTTACAGGATTAGGAACTTTCTCATGAATTTTCACTCCAGGTGAGGAAGAACAGATAATATTCTCTGCTGAGAGGGAGGGCTGGCCCCAGTGTGGCTCTCTGCATCGTTAAATCCTGTGGAATGAAGCGTGACAACCTTCAACAGTGATTTTGTTTATTCTCACTGCACGTTATGCTGGGGTAACTGGGGAAAGGGATCCTTAGGCTTCAGCAGGTTCTGGAAAATGGCTTGCAGGGAAGGAGATGGCCGGACCGCCTGTCCTGATGCTTTCTGGGTCAGTCGGCCCCAGGGTCATTTCTTAGGCACCCACACTGGCAAACTTCCAAGAGCCAGGTGTAGAACAATATGTGTTCTGTCAACTAGTCTGAAGGGCCTTTACCAGGTTCATCAGCGTCTCTATGGTAACTGTGGGGATCTCAGGCATCTGAGTGGTAAAGAATCCACCTGCGGATGCAGCAGATGCGGGAGATGTGGGTTTGACCCCTGGGTTGGGAAGATCTACTGGAGAAAATGCCAGCCTGCTCCAGCATTCTTGCTTAGAGAACCCCATGGGCAGAGGAGCCTTGAGGGCTACCGTCCACGGGGTCACAAAGAGTCAGACACGACTAAGCGCATGGTAACTCTACAGGTAGAGTTAAGTGTCCTCAACATCGGTGTCATGCTTTATAGTCTACAGAGCACTTTTATGTAGCATCTAACTCATAATCAGGTTCCAGAGGATCTGACCAGATGCCAAATCGTCTTTTGGACAGAACTTTTTTTGTAAGCTTCCATCGGCCTCTCTGCACTGTAGGGTTGACTGGTGCTCATGGAAGTGTCCGTGTCACCGTCCACACCAAGTGTCACGACTTGTCCAGCACAATTTAAGGCCCAGTTAGGTGCTCAACAAGTATTGCTTTAGTGATTAAAACAGGATGAGCCCAGGAATAATAGTTGGGGTCAGAAGATGTATATCTGAGCTCTCACTCTTGTACTTCATTAGGTGTGTGCTTGGGCAGGAAATGGAGTTATTCCTCTCATCCCCAAATGATAAATAGCACTCTCTACCCCTGTGGGTTGGGGAGGGAGGTGCAGTCATAGGGCACCAGGTATGGACGAGGTGTTCGGCCAATGGCACTGGTGGAAGGAAAGGACAGACTAAAGCTGTGTGTAAGTGGCAGTTGTAAATCCACAAATCCCCATGCTGCCAAGGTCACCAGATGGTTTCAAGGTTCTCAGTTCATCACTGCCCTTCTCAATGGCTATCTAAAAATATGTGATGCTTAGGTGAATCAGTCTTTTGCCCTGTAATTCTAAACAGTGATGACTGTGAGAACAGGTGTGAAGGAGCAAAGCTGTCTCCTCTGCCCCTTGCCTGGACCCCTCCTCTTTCAGAAATTCGCAATCTCTCTGGGATCGGCATAGCAGTTTCCTCCAAGGATTGGCAGTCTCTTTCTCAATGAGAGATGTAATTTCCTCTTTAAAAAGGGATTGGGTGAAGGGCTGCTGAGAAGAGGGTGTGACCTGAATGTCACTCATTAGCCCAGGACGCAGGGTTGTTCTTCAAAGAATCTGTTCACAGAACTGAGCCGAAAGAAGGAGAGAAAATCTGAGAGCCGGGCTTCTTGGAAAGGGAAGTCTAGAAGCCCGCAAGAGGCCACGAGTGGTCCAGCTTCTGTGTAAGACTTGGCTGCAGTGAGGTAGAGAAAAAGAGCTCGAAAGAGGAAAGTTTTCCAGGAAGTATACAGAGGTAAGAAACTCTGACGGGCAACATAGTTTTGGGTTTTTTTCTGCTTTGGGGGGGCTTAGGGAATTTGACCATTAGTGCGTGGCTGAATACAGATGAAATATAAAAATTTTGCTCTTCTTATTGATGATATTGCCAAACAAATTATATCACACACACACAAGTTCAGGTTTTAAAAGCTCTACATGGCCGAATCATCTCTGGCTAAAAAATTAAGCACAGCAAAATGCAATAGAATAAAATGTCCATCAGTCTCTTTGAAATTTCAAAGAGACTCTTTTAATGAAACCTGAACTCCTTCTGAGTCCTGGAATTTCACAGTGAATCCCCAGTGTGTCAGTTCTTTGAAGGCGGGCAATGGTTACTTTCCACTGAAATTTTTCAGGAGTGATAGTGAAGGATGTGGAGCATCTTCCCCATTTGAGTGTCCTCTTAATGACTTGGAATGTAAGCCCCTTTATAATTCACAAATGTGAATATCAAAATCCTAAAAATATCCTATCAACACCCTTGCACCCCTCCCCACCACCAGCATGCCCCCACCAAAGGAATCTTGCTGTTGAAGGCCTTGTATAACTTACTAGGGCACGAATGAGGACTTTTTCTGTTGCAGGTAGTTGGTATATTTGGCTCCCCCCCATCCCCCGCAACCCTTTAGCAACCTCCAGTGACATAGAGAATGCATCTGAGCCTTGATCATCTTCAAGGGCTGGTCTTGCATTTGAGCCAAGACATCTTCAAGACAGACTGATATTACAGTCAGTGAAACTGCACAGGTTCACTCCTTTGAGTGAGTCACATGTGACTGCCTGCTTTTTTGTCCAGCATCTCATCCCTGCAGCAGCTAACTTCTTCCATTTTCAAAAGATCTTTCTTTCTATAAAATACACTGATTTTACAACTGAAAGCAATGTACAAGATCATTTTTAGTGAAAATTAATCCATTTTGTTTTGCCCTTCATAAGTGTAAGGTGATTGAAAGGGGTGGATGTTGTGTTAAATATCTGATTGGAGTTGTTTTGGTCTTATTTTTTCAATAGGCATATGGCACATGTGAGGTCTTCCTAACACCACTTAGGTTGACTCTTGAAGTGTAACCAATCAATTTTAGGAAGCAAGCTACCCCTCCCCCCCAATTTGGATAGTTTTTCATTTGAGTCCTAGCTGTTCTTATATTGGCGGAATATTAGAAATAATTGCCTTTGGAGAAATACATATTTGATAACTCGGTAGATGCTTAGCTTACCCTGAGTGATTGTGGTGAAATTTTAGAAATTTCGTTAATACTTTGATGAGAAACAGTACTGTCATGAGTGTTTGTGTTGCAGTGGGCCCTGTGTCATATCACACAAGCATCATTTCATTTAATCCTCATAATGCAGTTAAGAAAGTTTATCAGCTAAAAGTCACACATACCTGGCTAGTCCGAGTATACTGGTGTTTGCAATTAATCATAGCTAGTTACAGACTTCTTTATTCCTTCTCTACCCCACTGCTTCACTTGACTCGCCTAAAGAAAACCCACAGACACACAGACAAACAAAAGAGAGCTTTCTTTTATCCCCATGGAAAACACGTCTGCAGGTGAACAGGTCAAAGCTGTAGAAGAGCTCCACATCATGGTCGTCAGGTCCCAGGCTCTTTTCTAGCTTATGCTCAGCCTTGGCTGAGGGTTTCCATCTTTCCAACTTCCTATTTGTATCACCACCCAAAATGGCTGCTGAAGCACCAGCCATCATGTCTCCGTGATCCAGCGAGGAGACAGAGGGGCAAAAGAGGACTTTCTCAGAAGCCTTCCCCAGCAACCTCAACCTGTATCGCAGTGGCCGCCCCATCAGCAAGGTTTAGGGAAGACTTGTCACTGGGAGGGCAGCAGGCTGCTTCTCCTGAAGGCAGAGGGTATTATTTTTATTTTCAGATGAGGGAACAGAAGAATTTCAGTTGCTGTGTCACCATGGCTGCTGACTTCCGTTTCTCGCTCCCTGCTTCCGCTCGCCCTTCCCTCTCCCTTCTTCCCTCCTTGTCTCTAATTCCTCTTCTCCCCTTTTCTTCCTTCTCCCCATCCCTCCCCCCTTCCCTTTCCTTCCCTCCTTTATCCTGCCCTTCCTTTCCTCCTTCCCCCTTCTCTCCCTCTTCTCTTCTTCCTTCTTCCTACGTTTAATTTATGTCTCAGATGGTAAAGAATTCACCTGTGATGTGGGAGACGTGGGTTTGATCCCTGGGTTTGGAAGATCCCTGGAGGAGGGCATCGCAACTCACTATGATATTCTTGCCCAGAGAATCCCTATGGACAGAGGAGCTTGGTGGGCTACAGTCCATGGAGTCACAAAGAGCCAGACCTGACTGAGCGACTAAGCACACGCCTGCACACACACACACACACACACACACACACACACAGAGGATACCTAAAGATGTTAATTTCTATAACTTGGTCAGTTATTACAGATGTGAACAATTTTCCAGTTTTATTTGCAATTTCTCTTGGGAATTTCCTGGTTATATAATGTGCTCATTATTCTACTAGGATCTTAATATTTTTTCCTTGAATTTATGGTTTATATCAACTACAGACTACCTATATAATGGCTCTTCTTGTTCTTCTAATTTTTGAAATTATGCTGAAAATGCACATAAAATTTACCTTCGCAGCAATTATAAGGTGGACAGTCCAGTGGCATTTCGTGTTATAACTGAGTCACACAATATTGTGCAGCCTCCAGCACTAGCAATGGGGGCTTTCTGTGCCAGGCCACCCTGTAGACGTGTGGCCAGTCAGTGGCTTGATTGTTTCCAGGTCAAGAGCCTATCCTGACCCAGGAGGTTAAGGCCAGTGATGGAGGGCAGGTGGGGGGCTCTTGGCATGGGGTCAGTGACTTAGGGAGCCCGGTGACACATCAACTGTGCATCTTCATTGGTTCATTTCTTCCAGAATTTTCATGGTAACAGACATAGCCTTTCTAAAAATTAAATAACGCAGAAAAGCATAAAAGGAAGAAAGAAAAAGCCACCCTAAATTCTACCAGCCAGGTAATTTTTCCCTCACCTTTTCCTCTTGGCCAAATCCTCATCCTTCAGATCTCAGTCCTTCAAGACTGGCTGCCCTAGGTCCCAGGACTGGGCAGAGCAGGGCCTCTCTTATGTTGCCAAAGCAACCTCTGCCTACCACCCCTGGACCACGTGGCTCCCACCTGAATACTTGACTTTATCCCCCATTTGTAAGTGCTTTGGGGACAGGAACTCTTTTCACTATATTTTATTGTCTGATACATGGTGGTGTTCCATAAATATTTGTTGAAACACAAAACACAGTTTTAGACATATCTCCAGAAATTTCTATGTAAATACATATTTAAATGAAATTTTATGAACTGGGATCATTGTATATATGCTTTCAGTTCATTTCAGTTCAGTCATGTCTGACTCTTTGTGACCCCATGAATCGTAGCATGCCATGCCTCCCTGTCCATCACCATCTCCGGAAGTTCACTCAAACCCACGTCCATCGAGTTGGTGATGACATCCAGCCATCTCATCCTCTGCCATCCCCTTTTCCTCCCACCCCCAGTCTCTCTCAGCATCAGAGTCCTTTCCAATGAGTCAACTCTTTGCTTGAGGTGGCCAAAGTACTGGAGTTTCAGCTTTAGCATCATTCCTTCCAAAGAAATCCCAGGGCTGATCTCCTTTAGAATGGACTGGTTGGATCTCCTTGCAGTCCAAGGGTCTCTCAAGAGTCTTCTCCAACACCACAGTTCAAAAGCATCAGTTCTTCAGTGCTCAGCTTTCTTCACAGTCCAACTCTCACGTCCATACATAACTACTGTCTAGCTTTGACTAGACAGACCTTAGTTGGCAAAGTAATGTCTCTGCTTTTGAATATGCTATCTAGGTTGGTCATAACTTTTCTTCCAAGGAGTAAGCATCTTTTGATTTCATGGCTGCAATCACCGTCTACAGTGATTTTGGAGCCCCCCAAAATAAAGTCTGACAGTGTATATGCTTTAGGTACATATATTTTGGGAAATGCTTTTTAGCACCAAATAGACTTTCACCTAAGAGCTTTTAAATGGCATTCTGTTATAAGAGTATATTGTAGTATAATTTGTTAGGTCACTCCTTGACAATCGTCATTAAAATAACAGTGTGCTGAGTTTTCATACACTTTATCTTCATTTACCTTTTTGATTATCTCATTAGGAAGAACCCGAGAAGTAAAACTGCTTAGTCAACATTCTTTCATCTTTGTCCAACTGCCTTCTGGAAAGGTTGTAGCCGTGTACTCTCCTATCAATATCAGTGCCTGTTTCAGTTACACTGGGTAGTGTTGTTTTTTATTTATTCTGGTTGCACCGTACAGCATGTGGGATCTTAGTTCCCAACCAGAGATGGAACCTGCGTGCCCTGCATTGGAAGCACAGTGGGAGTAACCAGTGGACCACTAGGGGAGTTCCTACACTGGGTATAATTGATCTGTATTTTTTTCAAATTCAATAAAGGAAAATGGTAACTTGTTTTAATTTGAGGGCATAGTTCTTGCCATATCATGGAAAGCAAATATTATGATTCTCTTCTTCAGTCAAGAAATAGATGAGGACTTTCCTGGTCATCCAGTGGCCAAGACTCTGTGCTCCCAGTGCAGGGGGTTCAGGTTTGATTCCTGGTCAGGGAACTAAATCCTACATGCCACAACTAAAGACCCACATGCTGCAATGAAGGTTGAAGATCCAGTCTGTTGCAAGTAAGACTTGGTGCAGCCAAATACATTTAAAAAATACTAAAAAAAAAAAAAAAAAAAGAAAGAAACATGAGATCACAAATGTGAATCTCTTTTCCCATCATCAGCTTTAATTCAAGAGATACTGTGAAGACAGCTTTTGCCAGGCCGTCTGTGATGAATCACTTTGCTGATAAGAGAAGGGAAGTTTGTAGGGTGTTTATGACCCACAGAGCTAACTAATCGGTTAAAACAAACATGTTAAATTAAAACTCGTCTACTTGGTAGTAAGTGGTAGATTTCCTGGGTTTCTCTTCCTGCCACTCAATATTTTAGTGAGCAGACTCGCTGGAAGACCGCTTTCTTACTCTTCGAAAATGTAAGCCTTTATGATCGCTAAAATTGCGAAACATGTTTTGATTGTTATGAGAAGTCATAAAACTTGACTGGCAGAGATTAAGTGTTGATTGAAGATTGAATTTACTGTTAAGCATTTTAGTTGTAACTGAACTTAAGATGAACTTACTGGGATTTTAAAAAATTATTTCCCCACCAGACTAAATTGTTTTATTCTCTAACACTGTGCTGTGCTTAGTCTCTCAGTCATGTCCAACTCTTTGCAACCCTATGTATTGTAGCCTGCCAGACTCCTCTGTCCATGGGGATTCTCCAGGCAAGAATACTGGAGAGGGTTGCCATGCCCTCTTCCAGGGGATCGTCCCAACCCAGGGACTGAACCCAGGTCTCCCACATTGCACGTAGATTCTTTACTGTCTGATCCACTCTAACACTTTAAATGGCCATACTCACTTTCAGTTTTTAAGTCTGCTGTTACGATACGCATGGCTGTTCTTTAGAGGAAAAAAATTGGATATAATTGACGTATAATAAAATTCACCATTTTAGAGTATATTTAATTCAGTGATTTTTAGTATAGTCACAAGTTTGTACAGCCATCACCACCATCTAATTCTCATTGAGTAATCTCATTGTCATATTTTGGTTAAGTTAGTACTTCCTTTCATCTGGAAACATGATATTCAGTCATAGCTAATTTTTAATGTGTACTGAATCATTGCATATGGTGACTACAGCCATGAAATTAAAAGACTCTTAATCCTTGGAAGAAAAGTTATGACCAACCTAGTTAGCATATTCAAAAGCAGAGGCATTACTTTGCCGACTAAGGTCTGGCTAGTCAAGGCTATGGTTTTTCCTGTGGTCATGTATGGATGTGAGAGTTGGACTGTGAAGAAGGCTGAGCACCAAAGAATTGATGCTTTTGAACTGTGGTGCTGGAGAAGACTCTTGAGAGACCCTTGGACTGCAAGGAGATCCAACTAGTCCATTCTGAAGGAGATCAGCCCTGGGATTTCTTTGGAAGGAATGATGCTAAAGCTGAAATTCCAGTACTTTGGCCATCTCAAGCAAAGAGTTGACTCATTGGAAAAGACTCTGATGCTGGGAGGGATTGGGGGCAGGAGGAGAAGGGGACGACAGAGGATGAGATGGCTGGATGGCATC
>SJYA01000655.1:2925117-2967764 GCA_006410615.1 Neotragus moschatus
CAGAGGCATTACTTTGCCGACTAAGGTCTGGCTAGTCAAGGCTATGGTTTTTCCTGTGGTCATGTATGGATGTGAGAGTTGGACTGTGAAGAAGGCTGAGCACCAAAGAATTGATGCTTTTGAACTGTGGTGCTGGAGAAGACTCTTGAGAGACCCTTGGACTGCAAGGAGATCCAACTAGTCCATTCTGAAGGAGATCAGCCCTGGGATTTCTTTGGAAGGAATGATGCTAAAGCTGAAATTCCAGTACTTTGGCCATCTCAAGCAAAGAGTTGACTCATTGGAAAAGACTCTGATGCTGGGAGGGATTGGGGGCAGGAGGAGAAGGGGACGACAGAGGATGAGATGGCTGGATGGCATCACAGACTCAATGAACGTGAGTCTGAGTGAACTCTGGGAGATGGTGATGGACAGGGAGGCCTGGCGTGCTGCAATTCATGGGGTCGCAAAGAGTCGGACACGACTGAGCTACTGAACTGAACTGAAGTCCTTTTGATAATTAACCAAAGGTGATATTTCTCAAAAGTTTTTTAAAAGTTATCAGGTAAAGAACACCCCTCCAAAAGGTATTTGGACAACATTTGGAAAGAGAGCATTAGGGATTTCTGGAACATTCCATCTTTGTGAATTTCAGGCTCTCAGATGGTCCAAGAGACCAATTATTTTACTTTTCCACTCTGTGAAAATAACAGCCTTTTGCACTTTTCATGATCTCCTTTGGGAGAGGGGATTTTGTGAACCCATTTCTGAGCATTATTGATTTCTCTTCCATCTGGAGTATTTGTGTGTCTGTGACAGAGTTTTAAGGAAACAAATAACATCTACTTTACAGTATGGTTGTTTTTATGTGTATCTTTGGTGTCCCGAGCTAGATTAAAAGCTCCTTAGGGCAGGGAATGTGTCAGACTCTCCTACAAACCCTCTACAGGAGCCCACACAAAGATACAGAGGTGGCACTTGGCAAACGTCGATGACCTTGACTTGCTTCTCTGCAGCTTCTCTGCAGCTATTTATGTTCTGGGAGAAGGGGATCTTTGAGTTCTGCTTTTGCTACTTACTAGTGGTCTGATATTGGAAAAGTTACATTCAAATCTCAGAACCTCATTTTTGGAACTATTTATTTTGAAAAATGTTATATATCTGCAAAAGCAGAGGACAGTCAAACCCCAATGTACCCGCTACCCTCCTTAAATAATTTTTACTATAAGGCCATTCTTTTTTCATCTACACATCTATCCCCTTCTGCACTCTATTCCTAGCTCACCATTGAATTATTTTAAAACAAATCCCAAACGTTGTATGTAAATATTCAGCATATATCTCTAAAATATAGGGATTTTTTTCTACCATAGCCATAATGCTATTGTCCCACCTAATGATGTCATCAGTAATTCTTTAATATCACCAAACTTCCAAACTTAAATTTCCCTGATTTTCTGTCATCTTTGTCATCTCATTCTCTTGTTGTTCTTTTATAACTGATTTGTTTGACTGAAGATCCAGGCAAATTAACTCATTTATTTGGTTGGTTTGTCTCTTTTCTGTTAGTCTATAGGTTCTCCTCTCTCTTTTCCTTTCCATTTATTTATTGAAGAAGTTGGGTCACTAACCTGTAGAATTTCTGGCATTTTGGATTTTTCTTTTCACATCCATGTTGTGTAGTTTAGCATTGTTTCTTCATGCTCTGTATAAAATAGTGTGTGTGTGTGTGTGTGTGTGTGTGTGTGTGTGTGTCGCTTGGTTGTGTCCGACTCCTTGCGACCCCATTGACTGTAGCCTGCCAGGCTCCTCTGTCCATGGACTTCTCCAGGCAAGAATACTGGAGTGGATTGCCATTCTCTTCTCCAGGGGATCTTCCTGACCCAGGGATCAAACTCTGCTCTCCTGTATCACAGGCAGATTCTTTACCATTTGAGCTACAAGGAAGTCCTGTACTTCTGAGCTACAGGAAGTATAAAATCAGACTCACGTTCAGTTTCTTTTTATGAGACTACATCACAGGTGATGTTGTATAGCCTCCCTTGTGCATCTCATCAGGAGCCATGTTGCCTCCAATCATCTTCAGTGGCACGAGGGGCCAATGTCAATGGGGTCAGGGGTGTTATCAGGCTTATCTATTTGCATAAAGTTCTCTATCAGCTTTTTACCTAGTTTATCAGCCATTGGTGATCATCACCGTGATCCTTTATTTTGTTAGGAGTTGCGAAATCGTTACCTTTAATTCCATCCTTCTTTCTGTATGTTTTAGCTGAAATGAAGAATACTTTTCTTTCACAGACTGTTTGGTTACTCTAAAATACAGACAATTTGTACAAGAAAGGCAAGATACTTACTAGTTTTCAGAATGAGTTGTTTTCTTAGTATTCTCCAAAGACGATCAGTGAGATTACCATTTTAGTAATCCTATGAACAATGGATTTTTATATCTTTGGGCTTTAATTCTTTGCAGCAATTCTTTTTTATATGTATATATATGTGGGTATACATGTGTATATATATATGTGTGTGTGTCTATAATATATAATGAATTCATGGATATTTCCAATTCAAAATTAGAAAGTAAAGTGTTCACATAACTTTTGATTTTTGTATATTCTTTCTCTTATACTAAATCTTGGTTCCTAATAATAGTAACATAATTGTTTTATCCTACAATATGTATTTGTGTCAAAATAATGATACCAAAATTATTGCTAACAGTATAATTAGTGAGAATAGATTAGGGTGTCTGTTTATCCTACCAGGGCTGTAGAATGAAATTACTATTATAAACCTATTAAAAAATTGTCCCCACTAATTTCAGCTTTCTTTGTTTTATTCTTGTCTTGAAGTTTAGGGTTACTTTTTTTTTTTTTTAAGGATTAAATACCCAAGGTGGAAGGGATAAAAAGAAACTCTATGGGTTTCTGTCAGAATTAAATGAAAATAAGGTGAGAAAGCACACTATAATATCTGATTATACTGTAAACCATAGCATTTATGGAGGAGTAAGGCACTGGCGATTGTGCTTATTTCTCTGTAGCAAAGCCCACCCTCATGCCCAGTCAGAGTACACTACTGGTTAAACTGTCAAGGGCTCACCTGGCCCCGACTCCGGGTTGATTACTAGCCACTAGGACTCAGTTCTTTCCTTTGGCCATTCAGCCTCTCCATGATTTAACTTCTCCATGTCGCAGGTTTTCCACTTGTAAAATGGTGATAAATTACAGTGCCTACTGTACTGATTTTCTATGAAGAGTGAAGGAGAATATGCGCTCGATTTTATCTCTTTCCTTCTTCCTTCCCCAGCTTCCTGAGTCTTCCCTCTCCTGTCTCCTCTAGGACAGCTGTGGGGGGAATCCAAACCATTTGAAAGATGACAGCCAAGCAGACAGAGCCAGTCACTATCATTAGCCTTCGGGAGCTGAACCTAGTGACCCCAGAGCCACAGCCGAGAGGTAAGGGGACCGTAGAAGTTTCCAGTCCTCAAGTTACTGTTGAATTCCCTCTCTTCTGTGTATTTACTATTTTTATAGCAACAAATTGGTTTTCCAAAATCCTCCAGAGTGAGTGATAATCCATACACATTGCCTCCCCACAGAAGCTGTTCCTTTCACTCTGTTTTTCCTTGTTAGAGTCAAAGACGTTCACCGTAGAAGAAGCCGTGGAGACCATTGGATTTGGACGTTTCCACATTGCCCTGTTTCTGATCATGGGCAGCACGGGGGTGAGTGCTTAGAGCTGATTTATAGTTGGATATAGGAGTGTGTATCTGTTAATCGCAGACTTTTAATTGATCCCTTTCCTGCCCTTTCCCTTCTGGTAACCGTAAGTTTATTTTCTATGTCATGAGTCTATTTCTGTCTTGTAAATAAGCGCATTTGTCAATACTCATTTTTTAAAAAAGGTTTAAATTGAAACACTGGAAAGAGAGGAGAAACCTATGGTACCATTCTAAGTCAAATTAGACGCATGGTTCTCAACATTTTATGCATAACTATCACCTGGATAGCTGCTGTGATTATAGATTCACTGATCCTGGAATTGGCACCCCTGAAGGTTTGTTGGTGCCACTGAAGGTGGCTGGAGCCCAGGGCCCCATGTGTCTGGGATGTGCGTGTAACAGGAGCACAACAGTCTCAGTCCACAACAAGGACTCTCAGGCATCTCTAAGGTCTTCTGAGATCTTCTTTTGCAGTGTTGCTCCTTCATGATTGCCCCCAGCTTCTGGCTGGTCCTTCTCCCATATGGCTATTAAATCAGAGTGGGACAGAGCCTTATCCCTTATTGACTTATTTCCTGCTAAGACTCTTGAGAGGAGTGGAGTCCAGATTAATACTGACCTAACTGCTCTCTATTAGCAAAGGAGGTAAGTTTAATACCTAAGTTTTCTTCTGAGATCATCAAGCCACCTCTTATACACGGTACTTTTTGGAGTAAAACATACCAACTATTTGAATTCTAAACATGACTATAATACTCTCCAAGGAGAGATGAGCCATTATGATACATTTCAAATTCCCACATATTAGCTAACAGTAGCCATGCCTGTTTCATCCCAGACCTTCAAGTTACACAAATACACGAAGTACCATAATAAACACCCCATACAAATATCCTGTTATTATTCACAGAATGTGTCTCAAACAAATGCACCTTTCCCTCCCTATAGTTTCCCTTTTTTTCTCTTAGTGTCCTTCAGTCCCTGTCAATCATATCATTATTCATCTATTCCTCCAGGCAGAAAACCTCGGAATGATCTTGGAATCTTCCTTGTTCATTACTGCCTTGAATTTCTATCATCTAGTATCTACTTCTTCCTTTCCTGGGAGAGATAAACTCATCCTGGAGTGAATTACAAGATATGGACAGAGGAAGATATTTCTTTCAATAGAAAATATAAATATTTAGTAACACCTCTTACACTAATTTTACTAAGCTGTCGTTCTCTCCTGATGATGAGCTCTTATTGTTTTGTATTCATTGCTTATTTTCTAACTTTCATGAATCTTGCCTCTGCATTGCAGCCTCTTGAAATCAGGGACTATTTCAACAATCTATTTGTAAAGGATATGCCCTGAGATCTCAAGGATGACAAGTATAGGACAGCAATGTTGGGTTGACGTGGATGCTGCTGAATAACTTGGGTCATCTGCCAACTAAATGGCTCCCACACAACACCCTCATAGTGTTAAATGCAAAAACATGAAACATCACAAGGGAATACATGTCATAAATCTTGAGGGACCCTCTCAAAATTGTTCAAACTATAAATGTTACATCCATGAAAGCCAAAGTTGTTCTGTACTTCTTTATCCAACTAGCAGGGCTGAGTGGATATATAATAGGTAGATCCTCCCTAAGTCGGGGACAGAAAGGAGGAGGTTAGGACTAGAAGGAAGAAGACAGGCAGACATGGGAAGCAGTGGCAACAAGCTAGCACTTTGACACAGTGTTTTCCTTCCTTCTTTTTGAGGTTGCCGAGGCCATGGAGATCATGTTAATAGCGGTTGTGTCTCCTGTCATCCGTTGTGAATGGCAGCTGGAGAACTGGCAGGTGGCACTCGTGACCACGGTGAGTGCCCGCTTCCTGTGCTGAGAATGAAGCAACTGAGGACCCAGGGTGTCCGCTCCCCTTCCTCATCCCCTGCCGGAGGGCCACAGAATCCCTCTCCACCTGCTGTTTTGGTTCCCAAACCAGCATTTGAGGCCTTTCTCCCTTTTCTCTTTTCCTTTAGGGAGATAACCTTGAACTGTTCATTTTCCAGACCCTAGCAAGAGCCTGGAAGAGACACAAATCAGAGAAAGTGAGCCTTAGCCAAATTTGGGGATTCACAAACTGATATGAGTTAAAAAAAAAAAATTGAGTGGCTGACCTAGAGTTGACATTAAGAAGAAGAGTAAAAGGGAGAAAGGGCTTCCCTGGTGGCTCAGATGGTATAGAATCTGCCTGCCCATGAAGGGGAGATGGGTTTGATCCCTGGGTTGGGAAGATTACCTGGAGAAGGGAATATCTACCTACCTGAGTATTTTTGTCTGGGAAAACCGTAGGACAGAGGAGCCTGGCAGGCTACAGCCCATAAAGTTGCAAAAGAGTGGACACGACATCACGACGGAATAACAACAACCAAAAGGGAGCACAATATGTGACCCCAAAGTACACTGCTTTGTCATGTGGATTACTTTGAACTGAAGGCACTTGAGACCAAGCAGACCCAAGAGAAACTTTTACATTTCCCTTAACTACATAGAAGAATTGAGATAGGGAGCCTGGCTCAGAGGGAGGGAGAGTTATTGCCAGAGATAACTTTCATCCGAATGACCTATCCGTGTGGCAGCACAGACATCTAATTACCAGATGTCTGTTCTTCTCATTGTCCTGTGAATGACCCTCCTCCCCTTTGAAGTCTCAGGCGCCCTCCTGTTCCCCCACTCAAAGCGGCATATAAGCCCCAATTGTCCAATGTGCCCTTGGGTCTTATATTGTTATGGGATTCTTGTACATATAAAATTAAACTTGCTTTTCTCCTGTCAATCCGTCTTGCATGCTAAGTTGCTTCAGTTGGGTCTGACTTTTTGCCACCAGATTCCTCTGTCCGTAGGATTCTCCAGGCAAGAATACTGGAGTGGAAAAAAAAAAGAATCTTGGAACGGGTTGCAACATCCCCCTCCAGGGGATGTTTCCGACTCAGGGACTGAACCTGTGTCTCTTACCTCTCCTGCATTGGCGAGTGGGTTCTTTACCACTAGCGCCCCCTGGGACGCCCCTCGTGTCAGTTTATCTTACATCAATTTTATTAGACCAGCCATAGAGTATAAAAGGGTGGAGGGAAAATTTTAACACCCCAACAAGAGGCAGAAAATCTTGCTATCAACGATCATCATCTTTCAAAAAAAAAAAAAAAGGCCATGTGAATACCAAATATCAGAAAGAGGATTGCTCCAGAGCAAGAGCCCTTCATAGTTAATGAATTTGGATTGATGCAGACTGTGTCACGTTGTGTTCATTTCTGCCATGTTGCTGAGGATTAGATTTTGTCATGGTATGGCATTTGTCCCAGGCGTGGCATTGAACACATTGGCTTTTCCCTCCTCAGTCATGTCCTAGACAGAACAGCGCACAGNATAGTTAATGAATTTGGATTGATGCAGACTGTGTCACGTTGTGTTCATTTCTGCCATGTTGCTGAGGATTAGATTTTGTCATGGTATGGCATTTGTCCCAGGCGTGGCATTGAACACATTGGCTTTTCCCTCCTCAGTCATGTCCTAGACAGAACAGCGCACAGAAGAAAAGGATGGCTTTTGTTTTTCAAGTATAAATATGAATTATTTTTATTAGTTCCCTGTGGAAGAAATGCTCTTTTTTCTAGGACCTCTTCTTCTACCTGGTGTCAACGATTTCAGGCATGGGAATCATCAGCCTCTGACATCTTAAAAAAGAGTCAGGGGAGAGTTTTGTGAAAGCCTATTTTTCAACTTCCAACCCCACCCACATTTCCAATCTTTTTTGTTTAGATGGATGAATGCTTAATGCGGTAAATTAACACATTGTAAAAATGCTGCTTAGAGGATAACTTCTTCTCACCCTACCTCCAGATGGTGTTTTTCGGCTACATGGTATTCAGCATCCTCTTTGGCCTCTTGGCTGACAGATATGGCCGCTGGAAGGTAGGCTGGCTTTAAGGGTGATCTGGAATTTTCTTTTGTGTATGCTTTTGTGGTGACGTGACCACTGTTTTTCTTTTTTTGGTATTTATTTATTTGGCTGCAGCAGGTATTAGTTGGGGCACACAGGATCTTTGATCTTTGTTGTGGTGTATAGGATCTTTAGTTGCGGTGTGTGAAGTCTTAGTTGCATTGTACGGGACCCTGATCCAGAATGAAACCAGGGCCGCCCCTGCATTGGGAGGTTGGAATCTTAGCCACCTGACCGCCAGGGAAGTCCTACCACTGCTTTTCTTTCATGGATGTTTTTCTATAAATACCCAAGTGAGAAAGTACGGAAATGTCCTTCTCTGACACCTTGTCTTTTTGCTTTGTCATCTTTCCCCAAGACTTTTGTCCCCATAGCTGATCCCTGTAGCCCAGGTGTGTCGCTGATGGATGTGTGTAGTTAGAACAGAGCAGATAAAATGTGGGGACTGCCTGTATAAACATGTATAAAGCAGTTTCACATGAGTTAACTTGGGTATAGCTTTGAAACTAACCCACTTGCTTAATGTCACACATACTGAAATTCAACATCAAGACACAGAACTATGTTTTCTGATGATAAACCCAGATCTATCTATCTTGTCTGATTTTTGGTGGGGAAGACCTCTCTAGGTGTAAATACAAAGGAAGACAGCCATAGGCTTGGATGTGTGTTTCAAAGTGCACAAAATATCATAGATTTTGACAAGTGAATATGAAAACACAAGTTTTGCACACACACAAAAAAAATTTAGAGAGCGCAAAAAGGCATTTTACAAAAGGAGACATACAAATTGTCAAGAAACCTTGAAAAGCGCTCAATCACAGGAGTTATCAGAAGCAAAATTACATAGCGAGATAATTGTTTTCATTGTCAAAGCCATATCAAATGTCAGATCCATAAGGAAATTTTCTTTTTCTTGAAGAACACTGCAAGTGTCCAGACACCCTGATGTACAATTGATATAATTTTTCTGACCATCAATTTGGCAGCATAAACCAGGAATCTTGAGAATACCCATTCTCCCTATCTGACAGTATGCTTTCCAGAAATCTATTCTATTTAGACCATCAGAGAATCCCAAAGATGTATGCACAGTGTCTCCGCTGATTTTAATAGAAAATATAAAACCATCTCAACAGTCAATAAAGGGGAAAGGTTTATGCATTTCATTATATTATGTGTGTCATGGTATGTCTTTTCACTGGAATATTTCGCAACTATTAAGGGTATATTTTCCCTTAGAATCAGTGAAAATAGGGTAAAACTGTGTTAATAGTATTTTCTCTGGGTTGGAGAAGCAAAAGTGATTTTTATATCTTTTCTTTTTTTCCATATCTTCTGCTATAAACTTTTATTATTCTTAAAATTACAAAAAAAGAAAATCCCTTAAAACTCCTCCTTATACTCATTCTCCTTATATTTTCAGACTCATGTTTGTTGTGGTCCTGCAATCCCTGTTTGCTGGGAGGTTGAGTTTTGCATCCTGACTTACATGTTCATTTTCCTGCTACCTAGGAGGGTGGACACCTTGATGAGTGAGGGTGAACGAGTTTTGATGAATGGTCTAAACTTAGAAAGTTGGAGCTTTCAGGCAATAAAATGATATGGATTATATTTTCTGATGATTATAAGAGATTAGGGAGTTCTCTAAAGTTTAGCTCCACAGAGAAACAAACATCTGGATGAAATTAAAAATCACTTTCAGAAGTTAAATGTCTTCCTGCCCTTCCATGGGGCAGATCCAATTAACGTCTCCTTTTGTTGCTTCAGATTTTGTTCATCTCGTTCCTGTGGGGAGCTTACTTCTCCTTGCTGACTTCGTTCTCTCCATCGTACATCTGGTTTGTCTTCCTGCGGACCATGGTGGGCTGTGGCGTGTCTGGCCACTCACAAGGGTAAAGATTTTACCTAGAGGCCCCCTGAGGGAGATATTATGAACACCCATAGTCATGTTCACTGTGGTTAAGAGACTAAGAGCATCAGTAAGTTGCAAATGTATAGACTTCACTTGTATTAATCTTTTTTGAGCTTTTTTCCCCTTTGGTGATGGCTGCTTATCCCACTGGAAATTCTTTGCCCATGAAAATGATATTTGATGGTGAGGCTAGCAGGGTATTAGATGGAGGATGTGTTAATTTCCTTGTTCCTAAGGCTGATAAGCATTTTTTAAAAATAAATAATATTTTCATGAGACTAATTGCTAACAAAAGTGCCATACAAAGTAGGTAACAAAAATGTCAACCCAGACATAGTTTTACTTCCTTTCAACCCAAACACAATTTCTTGAGAAGTTCTGGGAGACTATAGTTTGACCATAGGCTGCTATAACACTCAGGAATAACCATTTTAAAGGGCCATGGCCCTGTAACTGAAGACCATTGCAAAGTGAATTTGCAAAGCAGGTGAGACATATAGAAAGAGCTGGGCTGCTGCTGGCTGTTTCTCTCCTCTGTTAGTTATGTAATGTCTCATCATACAGGGTGTGAAAGTTGTTATCAGTTGAGTTCAGTTCAGTCCCTCAGTCGTGTCCGACTCTTTGCAACCCCATGAATCGCAGCATGCCAGGCCTCCCTGTCCATCACCAACTCCCAGAGTTCATTCAGATTCACGGTCATCAAGTCAGTGATGCCATCCAGCCATCTCATCCTCTGTCGTCCCTTCTCCTCCTGCCNAGGCCTGGTGTGCTGCGATTCATGGAGTCGCAAAGAGTCGGACATGACTGAGCGACTGAACTGAACTGAGAACAGCTTCAGAAGGATGGATGAAACTGGTGATACTGATTTCTTCTGTGAAGAGGAACTGGATGGAAGGAAACTGGGAGAAAAGAGGAATCCATTCACAGTGCTCTCTTTTGTACCTTGAGTTATGAACCAGTGACTGTATTGTTTATTCAAGAAAAGAAAGTCTATGTCTTGGGCCTGAGGTGTATTTAAACGTTGATGGCATTGCCGTCACCCTGTCTTGCTGAGACTCCTACCTCTAGACAAGCAAATGGAGTCGTGGAGAAATGAATAACTTCGCCAGTTCATCCAGTCCTGGAGGTGGTGCCGCTCCTCAAGCAAAGCCTCTGTCCCATCTCATCCTCTTACGGTGCAGATCAGGGCGCTTCTGGAGTCAGGGTATGGAGTGCATTCAATCAGTTCAGTTCAGTTGCTCAGTCGTGTCCGACTCCTTATGACTCCATGGACTGCAGCACACCAGGCTTCCCTGTCCGTTACNCTGGAGGTGGTGCCGCTCCTCAAGCAAAGCCTCTGTCCCATCTCATCCTCTTACGGTGCAGATCAGGGCGCTTCTGGAGTCAGGGTATGGAGTGCATTCAATCAGTTCAGTTCAGTTGCTCAGTCGTGTCCGACTCCTTATGACTCCATGGACTGCAGCACACCAGGCTTCCCTGTCCGTTACCAACTCCCTGAGCTTACTCAAACTCATGTCCATCAAGTTGGTGATGCCATCCAACCATCTCATCCTCTGTCATCCCCTTCTCCTCCTGCCTTCAATCTTTCCCAGCATCAGGGTCTTTTCCAATGCATCAGCTCTTCGCATCAGGTGGCCAAAGTATTGGAGTTTCTGCTTCAACATCAGTCCTTCCAGTGAATATTCAGGACTGATTTCCTTTAGGATGGACTAGTTGGCTCTCCTTGCTGTCCAAGGGACTCTCAAGAGTCTTCTCCAACAGCATAGTTCAAAAGCATCTATTCTTTGGCGCTCAGGTTTCTTTATAGTCCAACTTTCACATCCACATGTGAGTATTGGAAAATAGGAGGGCTTTAACCTTCCTTCTCTGCCCCAGGTTTTCTGGCTGGCTGGCTCCCTGCTCATCATCGGCCTGGCCTCCGTGGTTGTCCCCACCATCGGGTGGCGCTGGCTTATCCGCATTGCCTCCATCCCTGGCATCATCCTCATCATGGCCTTCAAGGTAACGAAGCTCGTGGGCTCTCTCTTGACCTTCCCTCTGCTTGGCCCAGTGGCCTTCTTGGCCTGCAGATATCTTTCTCATGCCCAGGACCTTTCTCCTTTATTTAAGCATCTGTCTCTGTCGGTTTACGTGAAAAGGGTGTTTTGGCAGATTTAATGCAGAAGCCCAGTCATGAAGCTGGGAATGCAGGATGTTTGGGGGAGATCAGGCAGGCAGTGGATTGTAGAGTGCGGGGTGCTGGGGGGAGGCCGGCTGAAAGACAGGCCTGTGTCCTGGAGGACCAGGGGCCCTGGTGGTGTGGAAGGGGTTGCGTGCTGAGGAAAATGTACTTGGTTGTGTGGAGGCTGGTGGGAGGGAAGATGGAAAAGGTCAGAAAAGCAGTAAGAAACGATCAGATTAATCCTGGTGGGTGATGAGGATGACCTGAAATGCACTCTGGCTGGGGAATGGGGAAGAGGATACTGCTGGGGGAGATGCTTTGCTGAGGAAGAGCCCACTGGTCTTCACTGGGGGAGGCACCAAGGGCAAGGGGCCCTTCAAGTTGATTCTCAAGGTCCTCGTGTCAGTGGAAGGCTGTGCTGTTTTCTGAGTGTAGTGTTCAGAGTTCGCCACCATCAGTGAGTCAAAGGCCTCTGCAATTGGGTGGTTGCTCTACTCATGGTTCCTGCACTGTGGAGAGTTCTGGGGTTCCTGGGGAGGGCCTGGGTGATGGAACAGTAGAAAGAGTAGAAAATCTGTAAAAAGTAAAGCAGTAGAAAGAGCCCTGGGAGGCAGCTCTTAACAGATCAGATGTAAGAATTTCATTGAATTAAGTTGGTTGGGCCAAACTGATGTGAAGCTTAGTATGGATCCACTGTCATCCGAGACGGGACTATGATAAGGAGATGGCAGCTTTTCCTTCTAGCAGGACTGCACTGGTGCACCTGCTGTATTGTTGCCACAGAGCTTGCCACGTCCTTACCTCCTCTGGAGACTGGGATGGTGTGGTGCATGGGACTGCGATGGCTGTATCTCTGGGGCCCACAGCAGCTGCAGCTCTGATGTTCTTTGTCACCTATGCCCAGTTTATTCCTGAATCTGCTCGGTTCAATGTCTCCACCGGGAACACTCAGGCTGCCCTGGCTACACTGGAACGCATCGCCAAGATGAACCGCTCAGTCATGCCGGAGGGGAAGCTGGTGGAGCCCATCCTGGTGAGTCCTTCTCCAACCAGGGGTCACCGGAAATCCCTTTAGTGGTGGAAGGTGAGAGGGAAGGGGACCTGAGCCCTCCAGGGGCAGGACTAGGAAAAGAATGGAGGAAAATGAGCCTACAGCCAGCTCTACCTTGAGCCTGGTAGAGCCAAGTAATGCCATATCACATTTTTTCCCCCAAATTTTATTAAAGTATAGTTGATTTACAATGTTGTGTTTAATTTCTGCTGTACAGCAAAGTGACTCCGTTGTATGCTGCTGCTGCTGCTAAGTTGCTTCAGTCGTGTCCGACTCTGTGCGACCCCATAGACGGTAGCCCACCAAGCTCCCCCGTCCCTGGGATTCTCCAGGCAAGAAGACTGGAGTGGGTTGCCATGTCCTTCTCCAGACTCAGTTGTATATTATTTCATAATTCCTTTCCATTATGGTTTATCATAGGATATTGAATATAATTCCATGTGCTATACAGATGAGGCAGTCAACATCTGCTAATCCTGGATTTCCAATCCTCCTTGCCCCCTGCCACCCCTCAACAACCACAAGTCTGTTCTTTATATTTGTGAGTCTGTTTCTGTTTCATAGATGAGTTCATTTGTGTTATATTTTAGATTCCACATATAAGTGATATATGATATTTGTCTTTGACTGAACTTCACTTAGCATGATAATGTCCAGGTCCATCCATGCTGCTGCAAATGGCATTATTTCAGTATTTTTAATGGCTGAGTAGTAATCCAGTGTGTGTATACACACACACACACACACACACACACACACACACACACACACATTTACACCACATCTTCTTTACCCATTCATCTATCAATGGACATTTGGGTTGTTTCCATATCTTGGCAATTGTAAATAGTGTTGCAATAAATTTTAGGGTGCATGTATCTTTCTGATTTATAATTTTGTCTGGATATATGCCCAGGAAAGGGATTGCTGGATCATATGGCAATTCTATTTTTAAAGTATTTTAAGGAACTTCCATACTAATTTCCTTAGTGGCCACACCAATTTACATTCCCACCAACAGTGCAAGAGGGTTCTCTTTTCTCCACATCCTTTCTGGCATTTATTACTTGTAGACTTTTTATTAATGGCTGTTCTGCCTGCCTGTCTGCCATCACTTTCCCCATCAACAAAACGGAAATAACAGCACCTGTCTTACAGAGCTAGTCACATGTTATCGCCACACTGTTTATAGCCGAGAGATCGTTTTATAATTTTATTTTCCTTGTGTTGGCCTTGTCTTACTGATATCAACTGTGTAAACCTCATAAATGATTTTTTCAAAGCAAAATTTGGCATTTAAATTCTATTTTTAGGGTCATTATCTATCGAGAGTTATCGATGTTTTTTATTTTTTTATTGTTGTCAAACTCAATTTTTACAGTTCCTTTTTTGTCTCCCTCCCTTTTGTGTTGGGTTAATTTGGTTTCTTATTTAATATGTAAATGCTGGATCTGTGTGCATTTAATTGGATATAAGAAGCATGGAACAGATCTAGCTTTGCCATATCCAAATAACTAACACTGATGTATTTTTATTGAATAATCCATCCCCTATGTATTTACATTTATTGCTGAATATTATGTTCTAAACAAAGTTCCCATGTGGTGCTAGTGGTAAAGAACCCGCTTGCCAATGCAGGAGATTCAAGAGATGTGGGTTTGATTCCTGGGTCAGGAAGATCACCTGGAGAAGGAAATGGCAACTTGCTCCAGTATTCTTGCCTCGAGAATCCCAGAACAGAAAAGCCTAGTGGGCTATGGGCCATAGGGTTGCAAAGAGTTGGACATGACTGAAGCAACTTAGCAGGCATGTTCTAAATATTAGGTTTGTTCAAATATATACAGGATTTATCATATACTAGAACATTAGTTGTTGGTCTAATATAATAATTATTTTATAATAAGTTTCATACTTATAAAGTATGTACTCATTATCAAAGTTCTTTTTCAGAATTTTCCAAGCTGTTTTCTCAGGCCTATTTTTCCTTGTTGTTGCTGTTGTTCAATCACTAGGTTGTGTCTGACTCTTTGTGACCCCATGGATTGCTGCACACCAGGCTCCCCTGTCCTTCACTGTCTCCCAGAGTTTGCTCAGACTCAGGGATGCTATCTAACTATCTCATCCTCTGCAGCCCCCTTCTCCTTTTGCCTTCAATCCTTCCCAGCATCAGGGTCTTTTCCAATGAGTCGGCCCTTCACATCAGGTGGCCAAAGTATTGGAGCTTCAGCATCAGTCCTTCCAATGAATATTCAGGGTTGATTACCTTTACAATTGACTGATTTGATCTTGCAGTCCAAGGGACTCTCGAGTCTTCTCCATCACCACATTTTGAAAACATCAATTATTTGGCATTCACCCTTCTTGATGGTCCAATTCTCTACCATACTTGACTACTGGAAAACCATAGCTTTGACAGTACAGACCTTTGCTGGCAAAGTGATGTCTCTGCTTTTTGATATGCTGTCTAGCTTTGTCTTAGCTTTTCTTCCAAGGAGCAAGCGTCTTTTAATTTCATGGCTGCAGCCATCATCTGCAGTGATTTGGGAGCCCAAGAAAATAAAACCTGTCACTGCTTCCACTTTTTCCTCTTCTGTTTGCTGTGAAGTGATAGGACCAGATGCAATGATCTTATTTTTTTGAGTATTGAGTTTTAGGTCAGCTTTTTCACTTTTCTCTTTCACCTTCATCAAGAGGGTCTTTAGTTCCTCTTCACTTTCTTCCATTAGAGTGGTATCATCTGCATATCTAAGGTTGTTGATATATCTCCTGGCAGCTTGATTCCAGCTTGTGATTTAACCAGTTCAATATTTCACGTGATGTTCTGTGTACATAAATTAAATAAGTTGGGTGACAGTGTACTGCCTTGATGTACTCCTTCCCCAATTCTGAACCAGTCAGTTGTTCCATGTCTGGTTCTTACCTGTTGCCTTGACTTACATACGGGTTTCTCAGGAGATAGGTAAGCTGGTCTGGTATTCCCATCTTTTGAAGAATTTTCTACAGTTTTTTGTGATCCATACACTTAAAGGCTTTAATGTAGTCAATGAAGTATGCTGTAATTAGTAATGTAATGTATTAGTAGTAATGTAGTCTGTAGTAAGTAACTAGTGAGTAATGTAGTCTGCTTTAGTGAAGGAGAAGTAGATGTTTTTCGGGAATTCCCTGCTTTCTCTATGATCCAACAAATGCTGGCAGTTTGAACTCTGCCTTTCTAAACCCAGCTTGTACATCTGGAATTTCTCAGTTCATATACTGCTGAAGCCTAGCTTGAAGGATTTTGAACATAACCTTGCTAGCATGTGAAATGAGCACAACTATACAGTAGTTTGAACATTCTTTGGCATTGCCTGTTTTTGGAATTGGAATGAGAACTGACCTTTTTCAGTTCTGTGGCTACTGCTGAGTTTTCCAAATTTGCTGACATATTGAGTGCAGCACTTTCACAGCATCATCTTTTAGGATTTTAAATAGCTCGGCTGGTATTCCATCACCCCCACTAGCTTTGTTCATAGTGATGCTTCCTAAGGCCCACTTGGCTGCACACTCCAGGATGTCTGATTCTAGGTGAGTGGCCACATCATTGTGGTTATCTGAGTCATTAAGATCTTTTTTGTATAGTTCTTTGTATTCTTGCCACCTTTTCTTAATCCCTTCTGCTTCTGTTAGGTTCTTACCATTCCTGTCCTTTATCATGCCCATCTTGCATGAAATACTCCCTTGATACCTCCAATTTTCTTGAAGAGATGCCTAATCTTTCCCATTCTGTTGTTTCCCTCTATTTCTTTGTTTGTTGAAGAAGGCTTTCTTATCTCTCCTTGCTATTTTCTGGAACTCTGCATTCATTTGGATGTGTCTTTCCCTTTCTGCCTTGAATTTCACTTCTCTTCTTTTCTCAGCTATTTGTCAAGCCCCCTCAGACAACCACTTTGCCTTCTTGCATTTCTTTTTCTTTGGGATGGTTTTGGTCACTGCCTCCTGTACAGTGTTACAAACCTCCATCCACAGTTCTTCAGGCACTGTCTACCAGATCTAATCCTTTGACTCTATTCATCCCCTCCACTGTATAATCATAAAGGATTTGCTTTAGGTCATATCTGAAAGGCCTAGCAGTTTTCCCTACTTTCTTTTATTTAATTCTGAATTTTGCAATAAGCAGTTCATGATCTGAGCCACAGTCAGCTCCTGGTCTTGTCTTTGCTGACTGTATAAAGCTTTTCCATCTTCAGCTGCAAAGAATATCATCAATCTGATTTCAGTATTGGCTATATGATGATGTCCATGTGTATAGTCATCCCTTGTGTTGTTGGAAAAGGGTGTTTGCTGTGATGTGTGTTTTCTTGACAAAACTCTGTTAGCCTTTGCCTTGCTTCATTTTGTACACCAAGGCCAAACTTGCCTGTTACTCCAGGTATCTCTTGACTTTCTACTTTTGCATTCCAATCCCCTATGCTGTTAATCTGTTTTTTTTTGGTGTTAATTCTGGAAGGTCTTGTAGGTATTCATAGAACCATTCAACTTTGGCTTCTTCTGCATTAGTGGTTGGGGCATAGACTTGGATTGCTGTGATGTTGAATGGTTTGCCTTGGAGATGAACCAAGTGAACCAACCAAAATTGAATGATTTTTTTTTTTAGAAGAACTTTAAAGTGAAGTGGAAGTGAAAATCTCTTTAAACCCCTATTTTCATTTCCTTTGGATATATACCCAGAGGTGGGGTTGCTGGATCATATGGCAGTTCTGTTTTTAATCTTCTGAGGACTGTCCATACCACTTTCCACAGTGGCTGCACCAGTCTATGGCAGAGCCTGATCTTGACCCAGCTCTTCCTCCATGCCTCAGATGGGTCCAGGGCAGCAACAGCTCTCCCCACTCCTTACTCCCTCAGGCATTGTATGACCACAACAGAAAGGTGATGTCAAGGGTACAGGTCTTCTGTGTTCAGCACATAAGTCAGAGGTGGGCTTTTCTGGGTGTTCCTGACTTTGCCAGGACATCACTGATGACAAAACATTGTAATCCCACTGCCACCTGACCTGGTGCTGGATGTGTTGTGAGATAGAATGTGCTTGATAATAATGCAAAACTGAGAACTAAATGCCCCAAACTTCCTCACATTCAGTTTTCGTTTGGTAAGGTGTTTTCACTTTGTGGAGTGTTTGTGGAGTGTTTCCCCTAATTATTCCCACTTGTGAAGCAGGAACCTTGAACTTTCTTCCAAAGAATTAAGGATGCTTCTGTTATTCTAATTTATATTCTGGATTTTGGAAACAAAAGTTCATGGTTCAGAGATCAGGACCCTACTATTAGGCAGTATCAGCTCTCTCCTACCTTTCTACCAAGATACTGACAATTACATCTTATCATGCAAAGCATGGTGGGAAGACTAGTTGCTAGGCAACAAGGATTAAATGAAAGAAGCTATTATGCTTTGTAGAAATTGGCACATAATCTCCAACTGGCTGTGAAATTTTGATTGTCAATAGCATAAAAAATAAAATTGGATTCAGAGAGAAAAAAATTTAGAGACAAAACCATGGACAGCTGAATGTTCATGAGGGTCTGATTGTAGAGTTTTTTGATGTGGACCATTGTTTTAAAGTCTTTATTGAATTTGTTACAGTATTGCTTTTGTTTTGTGTTTTCTTTCTTTCTTTTTTTTTTTTTTGCCAAGAGGCCATGTGGGATCTTAGCTCCCTGACCAGGGATCAAACCTGCACCTTCTGCATTGAAATGTGACGTCTTAATCACTGGACCATCAGGGAAGTCTCTGATGTGTATTGGTTATTATTATTTTTTTTAAACCCAGTAGTTGTTCCAGGACTGAGGAGCACTGAGGTCCACTTCTTTCCTCTTTCCTTTTTCCCTCCTCCCTCTTCCACCCCTCCTTCTCCATCTCCTATCCCACTGGGTATTAATTCACTTGGGCTGCCATAATAAAATAGCATAGACTGGGTGTTTTAAACAACAAATATTATTTTCTCACAGTTCTGGAGGCTAGAGGTCCAACGTCAAGGTGTTGAGAGCTGGTCTCTTCTGAGGCTCCTTTCCCTGGCTTTTAGACAGCCGTCTTCTCCCTGCGTCTTCATGTCATCTTCCCTGTGTGTGTATTCTGACCTCATTCTATAAGGTCATCAATCATATTGGATTACAGTCCACCCTGATGACCTCATTTTGGCTCATTTAACTCTCTGAAGATCCCATCTCCGTTCTCAGTCATCTCTACAACCACCCCCACCCTCCTTCCTCTTACACTCTTCTCTTTTCTCCCCCTTCCTTCTTTCTCCCCCGTCATTTCTTTTGACTTCAGCTTGCTGCTTCCATCCCTCATGCCCAGTAAATGATCTTGTTCTTCTCCACGGTGGTCTATTGAGCAAGGCCTTGTGAATACAGAGCTGTAAGCGAGGGACCCTGCCTTCAAGTCTCCTAAATCTGGTTAGAGAGGTGAGACTCACATAGGAAAGTATCAATAACATAACAGAACCCAGATGCCTGGAACCAGGTGAGTGGCCCGGGCAGCGGCAGAGCCACCTGCAGGGAGAAGTGGGATAGACGTTGCACACTGAGAGGAGAGGCAGCCTTGGGGAGGAAAAAGCCCAGGCAGGAGGACTGGTGTGAGCTGAGACCGAAGATAGGGATGAGCAGTGAATTCGGTCACATAGGTGCTTGTTAGGGTGCTGTGTGGAGAAGGCTGGGCAAGATGCTGTGGGCGGTGGAACCTCTGCAGCTTCACTCCCGAGATGCTTTGGGGGCTGTCTGAGGAGGGGCCATTCTGTGGAAGCTGAATAAGTCCACCCATTTGGGTTGTATAGCCAAAGGTTCAGAACCAAATGACTTATTAGGATAAAATTTATATGTTTGTATACAACTCAGCTTTCTGAAACTCCAGGGACACTTGGGGAGGTGAGGGGACCATAGTTGTGTCTAAACCCAGGGGCCATGGCAGAGAGGTGGATGGGAAAGACCCAGACTGGCTCTGTCTTCAAACAGCTATGTGATCTTGGGCAAGTCACTTACCCTCTCTGGGCCATATATTCTGTGTTGGAAAATATGAGGATAGGGCTGGATCAGAGGTTTTCCAAAGATGAGTGACCGGAGTCCCGAGATATAAAGCAGATGAGAGTGGAGTGTCAGTTGCTCGAGTCCACCCCCAGTGAAATCTGGGAGCTGAGCCTGAAAGTAACAGAGGCAAAGGACCTCTGAGTTCTCTGGAAGCTCTTCCTGTGCCAACAAAATCCAGGACTCCCAGACCACACTTCTGGTCTTCCTGGTCGGGGGGCCAAGGGTGGGATGCTGTAATCCCAGATGGGTTTGTGAGAAAAGAGTAGCTGGTTTTCAGCTGAACACCTTCCACCTGAAATATTCCTAGTTTTACAGAAAAATCCATTACTGCCTACTCCTGTATAACTCAGCCTTATTTTGATCCAAACATACTTAATAGGCACTGGCTATGGACAAGAACTTTTACTAAAGACATACAAAGAAATTGGATACTGTATCCTGTTTCCAAATTTAGGCCACTTGTTTTTTACATGAGTCTCACACTTTTTTAATATTAGGGTTTTTTCATCTTAAAAGAATCTCGATCAGTTTCATGTTTGTTTTTGTGTCCCTCTACTTTCTGTACTCTAGTCTACCTCTCACCAATACTGGTGAGAAGGAGAAAAGTGAAAGGGTTAGAATCTTAAATTCAGTGGGTCTTGGTACTTGCCAGTGATAATAAAAAGTATGCAGAGACTGACTGACTGAGACAAATGCATTGAAGCCAGTATTTATGGGTTTGGGTGAAGGATATTCAGGGAGCGGAGTGGCCGTCTCTCTGCACGACATTTCCACATTGTTCTTGCTTTCTCTGATCTAAAATATTAGAGTCAACTTTGCCCATTCTTAACCCACTTAATCTGTCCTGTCTCCCCCTTTCACTACCTCAGGAAAAGAGAGGAAGATTTGCAGACTTATTGGATGCTAAATATTTACGGACCACGTTACAGATCTGGGTCATATGGTAAGAATGGTATTATTAATTAAAAATTAGGTTTAGGGAGGTTCAAGAGGGATAGGATATATGTATACTTACAGCTGATTCACATTGTTGTACAGCAGAAACGGATACAACATTGTAAAGCAATTATACTCTAATTAAAAAAACAAACAAACTAGGTTCAAATAAACAAACATTTTCAGTGGGAAAAAGTCCACTGAAGTAAGCTCTTCCTGAGTGCTCTGGGGAGAAAACATAAGGCAGACACCAGGAACACCTTATCTTTTTGCTTAACATCACAGACCAAAAAAATAGATATAAAATAACAATATAAAAAGAGAGAAAAAAATCCAAATCATCTATAACCAGTTTTTAAAATTTTTTCATTTGAGTTCTGTACTAACCTTTTGTAGCCTGGTCTTTTCCCTCATCACTTTCCAGAAACTGATCCTCTGAGGTCACTGAGAGTCATATTCAAAGGAATAGATTCAGTGGTTCTCTCTGTGCAAAGATTTTCTAAATAGGACACAGAAAGTACTAACGCTAAAAGAAAAGATTGATGAGTTTGCCTACATTAAATTAAGAGCCTGAAAAGTATGCCACCAACTGAGAAAAGAAATGTATAGTATATTATGTCTAGCAAATTATATACACATGTTATATATATTATTAATATATGTTACTATTATATAACTTATTTCAACAAGAAAATAATACCTGACCTGGTAGAGAAATAGGCCAGAGACTTGAATAGCCACTTGACCAGAAATGTGTATCAAATAAATACATGAAAGCATGTTCAACCTTAAAGTCTCCAGGGAAATACAAATTAAAACCAAATGAGAAATCATTACAAATCTACCTGAATGGCTAAGTTAAAAAGACTGTATCAAGCGTTGAAAGAAAGAAAGTGAAGTCGCTCAGTCATGTCCAGCTCTTTGCGACCCCATAGACTGTAGCCAGAGAAGGTGATGGCACCCTGCTCCAGTACTCTTGCCTGGAAAATCCCATGGATAGAGGAGCCTGGTGGGCTGCAGTCCATGGGGTTGCGAAGAGTCGGAAACGACTGAACGACTTCACTTTCACTTTTCACTTTCATGCATTGGAGAAGGCAATGGCAACCCACTCCAGTACTCTTGCCTGGAGAATCCCAGGGATGGGGGAGCCTGGCGGGCTGCCGTCTATGGGGTCACACGACTGAAGTGACTTAGCAGTATCAGCAGCAGACTGTAGCCTACCAGGCTCCTTTGTCCATGGGATTTTTCAGGCAAAAGTACTGGAGTGGGTTGCCATTTCCTTCTCCAGGAGATCTTCCCAATCAAGCGTTGAGAAGGATGTAAAGTAACTAGAATTTTTATACACTGATGATTGGATTTCAAGTTAGCATGACCACTTTGAAAAACTGTTTAACAATTTCTACTGCAGTTGAAAGTATGCACAACCTATAGCTCAGCAGTTTCACTCCTAGATTTATATTCAACAGAAATGCCAAGTAAAATAAAATGGCATTATTTTATTTGTGACAGCCCCAAACTAAAAACGACCCATATGCCCATCAACAGTATAATGGATAAACTGTGTTATATTTGTAAAATAGAATACCATACAATAATAAAAATGAGAAAACTCATGCTCTGCCCTCAACATGGCTGAATCTTACAAATGAGCAAAGCAAGTCAGACACAGAATGCATAGTTCATGCTTCCACTTATAGAAAGATTCAGAACAGTAGAAACTTAACGACAGTGTTTGATTTCAGGAAATTGGTTGTCTGCCTTTCCCAGATATAATCACTAAAAGTACATTGATGTGTCTCCTTTTGAGACTTTTTAATTTTTAAAATACTCTCAGTATTTGGAAATTAAACAAAATTTAAAGCTACCTTAATAACAAGGTGATTATTGTTTTCTTTTTAAATATTTCAATATTTCAGGATGAGAGTTTCCAAGCTCACAAGAGAGTAAAGAGGATACCATGATGAAGTCTGATTTACTTGCCACTCAGATCTGACAATCACAGATATTCACTCATTTGCTTTGGCTGTTTTTCCTGTTCTGAAGTATTTCCAAGTAGGCCCAACACTTCATGCCATTTCATCCCCAGGTACTTCATTAGGAGTCTCAACTACTTGAGGACATTTTCCTAGGTGATTCCAACCCTATAATCACACCAACGAGGTTAACAATTGTGGGACTGGCTGGTGGTTCATTGGCTAAGACTCTGCACTCCTAATGCAGGAGGCCTGGGTTTGATCCCTGGTCAGGGAACTAGATCCCACATGTCACAATTAAAGAACCGCAACTAAAGATATCATTTGCCACAACTAAGATCTGGCGCAGCCAAATAAATATGAAAAAATATTAACAGGCATCACTAGTATCATGCAGTGTACAGAATATATGTAATTTCCCCTAATTGTCCCCATATGTCTTTTATCTGTGGCTTTAATAACCATTTCCATAAAATAGGCATGAGGGGGTCTTCTAGGAGGCTGACTTTATTCTTTTTCTTCAGTTTGATATATGAAGTTTTCTATATGCTCTGTTTACATTTAAATAAAATAAATTTTATTTTAATATATAAAAATTTATATTTATTTTAAATATATAAAAATATTTAAGACTAGACCAAAAAAAAAAGAGAGAGAGAGAGAGGAAGGAAGGAAATACAAAGCAAAAGCAAAAAACCTTGCATGGCTTCCTGACCTCCGAAAGGCAGAATTCTAAAGATGACTCCAAAGATTTCCAACACCTGGTGATTTAATGAAACACTCACTGGACTGTGGGTGTGAAGGCAGTGCATGGATGTAATAAGTATGGTTATCAGACCTAAAACAGGGAGTGTAAGTGGGCTCAATCTAATCACCCGAGTCTTTAAAAGTAGAGAAGTCTCTCCAGCTGGAATCAGAGCTGCAGCAGAAGAGAAGTGTGAGGTAAGGCGGGCGCACAAGAAGGACATGACTGCTCTTGCTGGCTCCGCAGACAAGGAACAAGCGGAGCCTGCAGAAGCTGAAAACTGCTGGTCGGCGGCCAGCGAGGACGTGGACCTGAGTCCTTCAGCCTGTGCAGCTGGGTTCTGCCAACCGTCTGGATCAGCTTGAAGATGGATTCTCCCATAAAAAGTGGAGTAGCCCTGCCTACACTGGCGTTTCTGCCTTCTGAGACTCCGAGCAGAGAAGTCAGCCAGACCCACTGAAGTGCTGACCTCCAGGACTGTGAGATGATAGCTGTGAACTGTTTAAAGCACTAAGTTTGTGCTTGCATGTTGGCGTAGCTGCAGAGAAGGAAACTGTTACCCAGTCTAAGCTTGCGCTGCTTGCCGCGTGACAGGCAAGTAGAAGACAAAGTGTGGAGGCAAATTATAGCGACTTTATCCAGAATGCCAGCAGACTGAGAGGTCGGTGGACTAAAGTTTCAAAGAAACATCTTAACTTAGAGTAGCCTTCAGGCTGCTCTTTAGCTGAGGGCAAGATGAAGGCGGGAGGGTTGCAGACTTCTTGGAGCCACTGGCCTTCAAGGGAAGCCTAACGTTTCTTTGTTCTTCGTTTGCTCACAAGATTTCTGCAAAACTTCAAATTGATATTTGTTATTTTTACTCTACCACCCCTATCTGCTTATTTGCAAGGTTTCTAGGCTGAAAACGAACTTACTTACAGGTAGTAGCCATAACTAACCCGAGACCATCTGGGATGGGAACTTAATAAGCTGTTTGGGCACAAGCAACGGTGCTCTGATAGTTAACTCTGTGTTTTCAGGGCTAAAGTAACAGAGTACATGAGCTAAAGAATGAGGGGCTAGTTTCAACATGGTGTTAGTTCTGTTCCGACTCTGTGACAAAACTCCTGGCCTGAGGGGTCCTCTGGGCCCTTTCTGCTTTTTCTGGCAAATCCGTTTCTCACCGTGCAGTCTCTGGTGAAGGCCACCCTCCCGTCTCCCCCCAAAATGTGACCCCACTTTCCCCTCCCACACACCGTACCTTCCACCTGAAAAGCTCTCCCTGCTTCTCCCCACCTCTCATGGGGCTACCCCTTCTTCAGGCCTGGAAACAGCCTTTCCTGACGCCCATCTTTTCTTGCTTCCAGGCTGGGCATCTCTTTCGCCTACTATGGGGTCATCCTGGCCAGTGCCGAGCTGCTGGAGCGGGACCTCGTCTGTGGCTCGCGGTCTGAGTCTGAGGAGGCTGTGACCGTGGGGGTCTTGGAGGAGAGCCAGAGCCCCTGTTACTGCCACATGTTCGCCCCCTCCGACTACAGGACCATGATTATCAGCACCATTGGCGAAATTGCTCGTAAATGTCTCTCTCTGTTGGGTGGCTCTCTGTTTTGGGTGGGGGACAGGCAACTCAGAGCCTCACAGAGAAGGGTGGCCTGTCATCCACTTGGCTCCTGCCTGGTAGGACTAGACGAGTCCCCAAATCATGCTGACGTGTCTCCAGCATGGATGCAGGTAGGGAGGACAAGTCTGGAGGCATAGAGCTTTGAATTACTTTATCCAGTCAATTCTAAGATGCGTTCCCCCACATTGCAATGTCTTTGCAACTGAGATATGTCTTATAGTAACTTGTTAGGTTTCCCTTTGGAAGCACTGTTTCTGCTTTAATAGGCATAAAATATTGGTACTTAATCATTGGCACCTTGGACTTCCCTGGTGGTCTAGTGGGTAGCACTCCATGCTTCCACTGCAGGGGCTGTGGGTTTGATTTCTAGTTGGGGAAGTTCCACATGCTGCGTTATATACCACCCCCCCTCCAAAAAAAAAATTCATGGCATTTTGAATTTGAAAAATAGCGTAAAATATTTATAGATCGAACAAGTGGGCAGTTTACAATAGACCTATATGCAGTAATACACATCCTGGGCATAAAATACATTTCGCATACACCAGTACTTGTTTTTCTCAGACCCACATGGGAAAAAGATGTGGAAAGAGCATGAGGTTGATGACAGTGTGACTGTGTCTTGCCAGCAATACCCACGAGGTTTGGATTAAGTTGTTTCTTTATGAAATGACAAGGAGGAAACCAAGCCAGTGTTGATAAATGCCATTTGCTGTCAAAGTGCTGAAAATTGTTTTTTTTTTTTCCAGTGAATCCTTTAAACATCCTGGGCATTAATTTCCTTGGGAGACGGCTGAGCCTTTCTATTACCATGGGATGTACGGCTTTATTCTTCCTGCTCCTCAATATTTGCACCTCAAGGTATTTGCTCTCCTTTTGCTTTGGAACAATCTAGTTTTGAGTGGTGGCTTTAAAATGCGGTCTCCTGGGGACTTCTCTGGCAGTCCAGTGGTTAAGACTCCATGCTTCCACTGCAGAGAGTGCAGGTTTGATCCTTGGTTGGGGAACTGAGATCCCACATGCCCCATAGCCAGAAAAAAAAAGTAAATAAAATGAGGTCTCCTGAGGCATGGCCTTCAGTGCACATCAGGAACAAGTCCCTTCCCCTAGGAAAGGAGAGTACACGCTGCCTCTGCCTGCCCTACTCCTTTTTTGCCCCTGAAACGGGACTAGCCTGCGGGTATTGAGTATGCTCACCAAGATATTTAGGATCTTTATACAAAGCTTCCTTGAGAATGGGGACTCTGGTCGCTGACCAAATGAGCTGCGCCATTGTCAAGAGAGTGATGCTGACAGCATGCTTGTGGTGGGAAAATTCACTGCACTCAATCTGTGACTCTAGGATGGCCTCATTCATAATATGTTTGACTTATTCTGGACACTGTACCATTTTCCAGGAGTGGTCACAGAGGTGTGCTCATACTGGGGGACAGGCTGGAATGGCACACTTTGGGGGAACGGGATTGAAGGTCTGAGTCAGGCTTTTGCTTTAGGACCCCACAGTCTGGCCAGCTGATGAGCCGCACCCTGGGGACGTGACCACGTGGGTGTGTGTTGGCTGCTGTAATGCACTGGGATGGGGGCCCCGGAAGGTCCTCCCGTACTGCCTTTGTAATGTCTCCCTTCCGGTTCCCTAGTGCTGGCCTCATTGGCTTCCTCTTCATGCTGAGGGCTCTGGTGGCAGCCAACTTCAACACCATCTACATTTACACTGCTGAGGTTAGTTTTGGGGAAGGGGTTGCTTACCTCAAGGTGTTTGTCTGTAGATAACGCATCCCTGGCTTCTGCTGACTTTTGATGAATTTCTAAAAACATCCTATCAAAATGATACCAGGAGGTGTATTTGATGTGGTCTTTCTCCTGCCCCATGGGGTCTAGTGAAAGCCAGTCTCTGAGAAGAAAGATAGGACCTTCTCCCTTTCTTAGTAAATCACATTCATGTTAACAAAAAAAAAAAAAAAAAAAATAGAAAAGAAAACCTCACTGCCCGCTTACCCTGCTTCCTGAAGAAATAGGGCCGATACCTTCATGTTGCTGATAAAATGTAAAGCACCCTATTTCTCTCTCTTTTTGAAATTAGAATGTATTTTTCAACTTTTTTCTTTTGAAAGATAACATCCCACTCTGCTGTTTGTTGGGTGTGGCTTAAATTCAAATATATGAGTAATTTATCTTTAATTTATTGAATTATTCCATATACTTAATACATCTAACTGTGAAGGGGCTCCTCAGAAAGCCCCAGTTTAAAGAGCAAGCATTCCTAGAAATAAGCAATGTCTGAATAGGAAACAGTATTTTAACTGGCTTTGTCTTTCATTGAGCTAAAGAAAGTGGTGCTGTAGGGACTGCTAAGGCTGCGTTCATTTTCATATCAGGAAAGGTAAAAGTCTGTTCAGAATACAGATATTACATATCAAAATCATTAAAGCCACAGGAAAAAAATATTCTTTTCCTCATGCAGATTAAAAATAGGTTATTATAACATATTTGACATATATCAATACATAAGTCTTCATTTAGTTCCATTGACAAAATCTAAAATTATTGTGACTTTGTGAACTTAAAGGTCTATATGTATTGTGGTGTACCTCTAAGGTTATATTTGGAATATTCAACTTGACATATTTGGAACATGTTCATTTAAAGGGTTGCTTCTAAGTATTTTTTCCCCTGATAACTTATGGCTTAAAAAAAGATCAAAGATGTACCAAAGGATGATTGTCTTGATTATTTCATCTCCTAGAATTGTCAAAAAAACCAAAAATATTGATATTAGAGCACAGATTGTCTCTGTGTATCTAAACCCATTGTTCTCAGTAGCCAGTGACCTCATTTTCCACAGAAAGAAAAGGACTCCATGGAAAGGCACGCAGTCCCCAGGCCGTCTTTTATAAATACAGTGGTTACCGCGGGGCAGGGTAGCATCTTGTTGCATCTGACAGATGGTGTGTAGAGAGGTCACATGCTTTACTTTGGTGAATTGATAAAAACTGAACAGCATTATATAGCATTCAGAGAAAAATTTCCAAAATTAAGACGCATTCTTCCATATATTCTCCCTATATATTCTTCCTATAATCTTCTTTATTAAATATTTGCCTATCAAGAATTATGAATCAATGAAGCACAGATTTTTGATGGTGGTTTAATCAATAAGTCATGTCTGAGGGTTGCAACCCCATGGCCTATAGCCTGCCAGGCTTCTCTGTCAATGGAATTTTCCAGGCAAGAATACTAGAGTGGGTTGCCATTTCCTTCTCCAGGGGACCTTTCTTACCCAGGGATCGAACTTGGGTCTCCTGCATTGCAGATTAATGAGGTCTTGCTATAAATGAAAGAAAGCAGACTGTGCCATATGGTTTTGAAATGCAAACATGGGGGATAGTGTAGTATGTATCTGACACTTCAGTCAGTTCCCTATATCTATATTGAAGATTTGCTTGGATTTTATTATTTGGGGTATATTTTCTTTCCATTTAGTAGAACCACCTTATATGTTTATAGCTCTAAGGTGGAACTCTATCTATTGGATTCCAAAGTTTAGCTTTCTAAAATCACATTTGGAGTATTAAACACATATTTTGGAATTTGCTCACTGAAAGGATAATTTCTAAATGTTCGTTATCTGATACTGTTAAAATTCAAAGTTGTGTACCTGAGAAAATGAACATCTTCTATTCTTATCCTATCTATGTAGACTATTTGGTCTTTTATATATTATCAAAGCCTGACCTGGGGAGGGAAGAACAGAGGACTTGGGAAAGAAGGAGTCTAAACTAACTGATGCTTTCTACACTGCCCCCATCCAGGTCTACCCCACGACTATGCGTGCTTTGGGGATGGGGACCAGTGGCTCCCTGTGTCGCATTGGAGCAATGGTGGCACCATTTATATCCCAGGTACAGCCCAGCGGTCTTGGTAGAGAGGATATGTCTAAAGGAGGTGGGGAAAGAGCAGCCTGGGTCCCTTCAGGTTAAGGGTTTAACCAAAGATTTGTCTACTTGAGTTTCCTTGAGGTGCTGTTTTCTCATTGTCTGGTGAATTTGGTGGGAAAAGAGGCTAAATCAATGCTTCCAGTCAACAGCATGTATTGTGTCATGTGAAGGGTTTGGATTTTGCTGGACATTGTTGGCGAAAGATGCAAAGGACACAGATGACACGGGAAGCTGGAGCCGTTGAGTGACAGTGTGCTCCAGCTTTGCTGTCAAGGATGCAGTTGGAAAATAGAACACAAACCTGCAGGGAGGCTGAACCAGGGTGCAGGGAGGTGGCCCTGGGAAGGGCAAGCCCAGCACTCAGGCAAACCAGTTGCAGGATGGGACAAAATCCAGAGGTGATCGGGACCATGGTATGGGGACCTTGTTTCAAGAGGGAATCAGAGGCAGGTATGGTAACCCACATGGTCACGTTCCTCAGAGGGACCAAACAGCTTGCCCCTCTGCACTGGTCATTCTGTTTTGGCCACAAGAAATGAAAATCTGCCTGTCCTGGCTGCAGCCAAAAACAAGGGTGAGACTGAGTGCTGGGTGGGCCTGATCCAGCTTTGAACATTGTCAGGGACCCAGGCTCTGCCTCCTCACATGTGTCTAGGGCCTGTGGTCACTGAACATTCAGACTGTGTGCCCTTAAGACCAGTGTGTTGTGTTTGCGTATGGATCTTGCCGCCTTACAAATCTCAGACATCTCTCCTTAGATCCAGCTACCAGAAGATACCAATGTGCTCTCTACATCCCAGAAAGATGTTCTCCTTGCATCCCACTGGCCAGGCCTGGTCAGGTGTTCATACTTGGGCTACATCAGTTGTAGCCAAGAGTCAGGCTTATGCACAGAAGCAGCTGGGCAGCGGGGACAGTTTTTGGAGAAAGTTTTGGATTGACATGGGCTGAGCAGACTGTCAGGTGTATTTACTACAATTTAACAGGATTTTGCTACCATTTTTCTTAAGACTATCTTGGGCATATTTTGCCCTCTCATCTTTATATATTTCAAAGTTTTTTTTTTTTTTTTTTGGCTGCATCGGGTCTTAGTTGCAGCACTTGGAATCTTTCATCGTGGCATGAGGGCTTCTTTCTAGCTTTAGAGCACAGGCTCACTAGCCCCTTGGCATGTGGGATCTTAGTTCCCTGACCAGGAGTTGAGCTCAAGTCCCCTGTTTTGGAAGGTGGAGTTTTAGTCGCTGGGCCCTCAGGGAAGTCCCCCTCTTGTCTTAACTTAAAATGAGGGCAGGTTTGGTCTTTCAATTTTGCTTTTCAGAGTTCTTTTGTACTTATTATTTTACCATTTCAGAAAAGAACAAAATGGTGAATGGCAGCAGTAAAATATTGATCCTATTGATCAGACTGAGGTGTAGTTGGTTTTCCAGGCTTTAGAAATAGTCTCTTGGGCTTACCTCGTGGCTCAGAGGGTAAAGAATCTGCCTGTAATGAGGGAGACTTGGGTTTGATCCCTGGGTTGGGAAGATCTCCTGGAGAAGGGAATGGCTATCTACTCCAGTATTCTTGCCTGGAGAATTCCATGGATAGAATAGTCTGGTGGGCTACAGCCCACTGGGTCACAAACAGTCAGACACAGCTGAGCAACTAACACTTACTCAAGGCCTCAGTAAGTGTTAGCTAATAACAGTAACAATGATCAGTAACAATCAATGCAACATCATGGTCTTTGTAGACCAGGACCTGGGGACTGGAATCGACAAGAAGAAGGATGCAGGGGACCCAAGTCTTGAGTGAAACAAGGGTGCTTTATTTGAAGAAATGCATGTTCATATATCTTCATACAATGCAGCTTTAGGCAGTTAAAAAATTGAGCGAAAACAAAGCCAAGCAAATAACAATCTTCAAAGGGCCATAAAGCATTCCATATCCTGAGTAAGAGGGGCATAACTGAATAGATTACCTTTAAGTAAAAGGTCACTGAAGGGAGCTGTTGAAGGGAGCCACTGAAGGGAATCCAAGCAGGTGCCCATTCTCATGATCTCAGTCCTGAGAACTGCATGCAGCTCTGCTCATTCCTGCTTTCCAGGAACTGATAAGGAATAGAGTGTCCTTGAGAAACAGCACACAAAAGAAGAAAATAACATATTGGATCCCTTAAATTGAACATCCCCTGACAGTTCCCCCTTTTTTATTTTTTCATAATTGGGGGTGACTGTAGATACTTTGTGAAAAAGGCTCTGACCAGTTGAGTTTGTTTAGTTTGAACAATGTTAGTTGAAAGGCATTGGTATATTACAAATATAATCACCAGGATAATTATCAGCATTATAGTTCCAGATCCAATACTATGTGTAATGCTTTGAAACCATCTTCGAAGGTCTAGCCCAGATAATTGATCAGTTAGCTGTTCAGCTAAGGTTTCCCAGTTTTTGGAAAAGGGTAGACTCTTAGAGAAGATTTCAAGGATTTCCTTTTGCAAGGATTGTACATTTAAGGAAGCATTATTATGTGTATCTTGCAAATGAAATTTAATTTATTCCCAGTTGTAAGCACTATGGTTGAACTGAAAAGGAGTGATACAAAACTAAGTAGAATTCTAATCGCAATTTAATAATACTTGTTTTTGTAAATCTATTAATTGATCTCAAACCCATTGGATGGCTGTTTTTAATTCCTGAATTTTATCTTGAACTTTTTCACCTGTCTGAACCTGAGTAACCCATATAGTATGAGCATTGTTAGTCCAATTTTGAATAAAGTTTTGTGTTTGAATTGAAGTTTGCAAAGCAGCATCTGCAACAGCAGCAGTGGTGCAAATGGCTATTAACCCCCCCCTAAACAAGAATCAACCATCCAAGGAATGGCTCAGATCATTGGAGTAATTTAGTAACCTGGAGGCAAGTCTTGCCGTGGGACCCCCTTTCCAGGGTCAGTGGAGATCTACTGGCAACAACAGACTATGTCGAGACTGAAGAATCAAAAGCGATTTGTTTTTTAGAGGAGTAGAGGAATTAAGACAAGTATACAATTTGCAATCTATACAAGTCACAGAACGTAAAGTCTTATTAAATTGTAAGTTTCCTATGGCTATAACAAAAGGAAGGGGAACACAAGCTTGTATAAAATATGAATGATTATAATGGAAGGAATAGTTACTCTGACTATGACTGGTCCCTGTGAAATATCCAGTCCAAGTTCCAAGTTTTCCAGTACTTGTAGCAAGCTTCCAGATGTCCCATTGTTCAGGCCCAATTTGTTTATTGAGGATGATTTGAGGGTGAGGAGGTGCCATTCCGCTGTCAAGCCAACCAAGGAGTCCTTTGTCATGGAAGTGTTCCATTGAACTGTTGGTAATTTTCCATGTTAGTTGAGTAACATAATCACACATAGTACTATTAATATCATCTGAGCAGTTAGATAACTGCTCAGATTACATACCATGTTAGATACCATGTTAGATAACATACCATAAGGTCCTGGTGTAATTGGCCACAAACATTTAGCTTGACATGTATCTCAATAAACAGGAGTATATTTAAAATCCTTATAAGTAAACCCTTTACATTCCAACTTTGGTCCTTTTCCTAGAGTTTTGGTAGTATTGACATGGTTCTCATAAAAGGACAGGGCAGTAAACAGTCTAAACAATGTGTGGAAGTTCTTTTTTGGAGGCAGGACGAAAGCCCATGTTTGTCGACTAACATTAATACATAATTCTGCTGGGCTCATGCGTAAAGGAAGGATTTCACAGCTCAGAGAAATGTTAAGTCTTCCTTCTTCCTCAGGATGAGAGGGCCCCTCCAAGCTCCAAGGAGGAGGCATATTCACTGGGTCACTAGTGGGTACGATCATCGGTCCTATATCTGTCCATTCTATAACCTGCAATAAAGGGGGGTTAGGTATATAAGCCCAATAAGTGTGATTAATCAAGTCAGCGTGAGTGGAGAAAGCAAAAGCAAGCAAAGCAAGCATAGCAACAAAAATATTTTCAGGATTCTGAGGCGTTCCCTGTTGAGAAACCAGATTTTCAGCTTGATTAGTAAGGGTTTTTATCTGTCCCCAAGTAGGGAGATCATAAGGTCAATGACGTCAAGTGCAGCGTTTCTTGGAAATTTTTAAAGCCGCCATGGCTTGTATTGGAAACTTCTCCTCCTGGGGATTTTGCCGTTTCTTCTCTATCTTGAATGGAGGTAGCTTCCCTGGGGTGGATCTTCCAAAGAGGGAGCCAACTGATTTTGTTGGCTCCATCTGGAGAAATACAAGCATACCCCTTTCTCTGTAATATTAATTCTCCAGATTTCCATTGTTTAGTCAACCTGTCTTGATACCAAATGGGCAGAGGAAGGGAGGTATCCTTCAATGCCTCGAAATGTTTTTCTGCTTTTGTTAAACTATCTCCTTGCAGTAAGTTAAAAAAATTTAAAACAAATAAAGCTGTATTAACAGTAGTTATAGGATTAAAGAATATATTGCATTGGAATCTAGTAAAGTCTGCTCTGGATAAGGAAGATAGATGTGTTCCTGTGTATTTCCTCTTTAAAAATTTTTTTATTTGTAGTTTCAGTGTGTGATGTGCTCGTTCAACTATGCCCTGTGCTTGTGGATTATAAGGAATACCTGTAATATGTTTAATAGAAAATGATTGCAAAAACTGTCCAAATTGCCTAGAAATATAGGTAGGGACATTGTCTGTTTTTGTAGAACTAGGTGTTCCCATTACTGTAAAGCAAGTGAATAGGTGAGTTATAACATGTTGTGTAGTTTCACCTTGGGGAGGTGTGGCCCATATAAAAGAATTTGTATCGATTGAGACATGGAAGAAGGAAGAGGGAGAAAATTCAGGGCAATGAGTTACATCCATTTGCCATAGTTCATTGGGTTGTAATCCTCGAGGAGTGATACTTTGTGCAATGGGTCAAAGATGTAGGGACCTACAAAGATGTAACAAGTTATTATTACAATTATTACTGATTTCTTAAGCATGTCCGTATGGAATTTTCCAAATTTGATGTAATGAGCCTGCATTATTGTGTAATAGAGCATGTTGCTCTTCAGGAGTAGCAAGAGAGACAAGTTTATCAGCTTGTTCATTGCTGTGAGCCATAGGGCCAGGAAGAAAGAATGTGTTTGAATATGGGTAATATAAAGGGGGGAAGTGCGGTTCTTAACAATAGATTGTAGTTCAAGAAAAAGTTGTTGGATAATAGATCGATTAGAATTTATGGTAGAAATTTCTATATTTCTTAATAAAAAAACTGAGTATAAGGAGTCAGGAACTATATTATTAGGGTAAGAATGTAGGTGAATAACCTGAATGAGAGCATATAATTCGTTTTGTTGAGCAGAGTGAAAATTAGTATAAAAGACTTTATATTCTTTGAGAGACCAGAATGAGGCTTTGGTGTTTTTAGTCCCATCTGTATAGAGAACATCAGTTTGAGGTATAGGTTATGATGTGACAATGTGAGAGATAATAAATTCAGTATTTTTGAAGACATTCCAGAGTTTGTTAGAAGGATAATGAAATGAAATTTCTCCAAAATATTACAGAGAGGCTATTTGGAAATTGGCAGAAGTTTGTAATGCGTTCTCAAATTGAGATTTATTAGTACGAAGAATTGATGCTTCTGAACTGTGGTGTTGGAGAAGACTCTTGAGAGTCCCTTGGACTGCAAGGAGATCCAACCAGTCCATTCTAAAGGAGATCAGCCCTGGGTTTTCTTTGGAAGGAATGATGCTGAAGCTGAAACTCCAGTACTTTGGCCACCTCATGAGAAGAGTTGACTCATTGGAAAAGACTCTGATGCTGGGAGGAGTTGGGGGCAGGAGGAGAAGGGGATGACAGAGGATGAGATGGCTGGATGGCATCACAGACTCAATGGACGTGAGTCTGAGTGAACTCTGGGAGTTGGTGATGGACAGGGAGGCCTGGCGTGCTTTGGTTCATGAGGTCACAAAGAATCAGACACTACTGAGTGACTGAACTGACTGACTACAATTTTATGAGGATCAGAGCTAATTAGAGTCTTAGCTCTATTTCTTCATTGATAATGATTAGAGTGATCAAATCAAGATAGGGTGTAAGTGACTGTCCCTCTAAAATTGGTATAGAGCCATTCTACTGGGTATTCTTGTTGGGTAAGAAGTCCTGTGGGAGAATGGAGAGAGGGGAGTATAAATAATTCTAGAGGTAAATCAAGTCTAATACGAATAAGAAATTGTTTTTGCAATTTATTTTGTATTAGAGTTTTTCTCGTGCCTATTGTGAAAGTAAATGAGGGTTATTTAAATTGGAGTCTCTTTTTAAAGTGTTAAATAAATTAGTCAGTTGATAATTTGTAATGTCTAAAGAGAGTCTAATCCAATTTATATCACCCAGAAGTTTTTGAAAGTCATTCAAGGTTAATAATTTATTAACATGAATCTGTGTTAGTTGGGGAGTAATATGTTGTCTATTAACAACATATCTTAAGTAATAGTAAGGTGTAGATGTTTGAATCTTTTCAAGGGCAATGATTAATTTAGAAGCTTTTAAACATTGTTGAGCTATGTCAAACTTCTGTTGAGTTTCTAAAATAGATGGAGCTGAAAACAATATATCATCCATATAATGAATAAAAAGAAAGTTAGGAAATTGTTTTCTCACAGGTTCAAGGGCTTTGGCTACATAATATTGACACATGGTGGGAGAATTCATAATTCCTTGAGGCAACATAATCCATTGATACGTTTATGAGGCCCGATATGATTATGATAAGGAAAAGAGAAAGCAAATCTCTCTTGGTCTAGAGGGTGTAAAGGTATAGTGAAAAAGGAATCCTGTATATCTGTAATAATAATATGCCAGTTTTGAGGAATAGCGGTAGGTGATGGAATTCCTGGTTGTAATACACCCATAGGTTTCATAGATGTATTAATTTTTTGAAGATCTGTTAAAAGACGCCATTTGCCAGATTTCTTTTTTATTACAAAAATGGGAGAATTCGAAGGGGAACAAGGTTCTTCAATGTTTTAATTTCAATTGTTTATCTACAAGTTCCTTAGCAGCCTCTAATTTCTCTTTTGTAAGGGGCCATTGCTCTGTCCAAATAGGCTCATCATTTTTCCAAGTTATTTTAATAATTGTATTGTTTGTTAAATGAGCAGTGGCCCCTAGGAAAAATGTGGAATATATATTTGAGTTTGCCATTGCATAAGTAAATATCTTCCTATTAAATTAACGGGTGCATCTATCACATAAGGTTGTAAGGTTGCAGGCTGGCCTTCTGGTTCCTCATATGGATATATTTGGACATTTTGATAAATCTTTTGTATTTTGGTTTGAGAAATTCCTGTAATTTGACAAGAAATTCTCTGTATAGGCCAAGATTTGGGCCATAAATGTTTGGATTTAATGGTAATGTCAGATCTGGTATCAAGAAGACCAGAAAATCTTTTGCCATTAATTTTGATATTTATATTTGTTCATGCATATTCAGATACTATTGATGTCCATAAAGATTGCTTTTTTTGAAGTCTACCTGTCTGTATACCATTAAAGGAGTTAATAGAAATGTAAGGTAAAAGAAGTAATTGGGCAATTTTGTCCCCCTTTCAAAATTGTCATAGTATCTGAGATGACATAATAATTTGAAAATTTTTTTCTTATAATCTGAATCAATTATTTCAGGGTGAATAGTAATTTCTTTAGAAGTCAGACTGGATTGGCCAAGTATAAGGCCGAAGGTTTGTGGGGGTAGGGGTCCATAAAGTCTGGTAGGTATTCTAGAAGGGACTGCTTGAGGAAAAAGAAGAAAATCATTTAGGGCTTGTATATTGATGGCAGCATTGCTGGATGTTGAAGGTTTGAGGGAAAAGATGGAGTTTGCCCCTGATTTTTGTTGCTGGGGACCCAGGGTCCCCATCTTTGTATTTCCCAAAATAGAGTTCCCTTCAACGTCATACTTAAATAGACATTTTTTTTAGCCCAATGTACCCCTTTATGACATTGAGGACAGACTCCTGGAGGTTTTTTAGTAGTTTTAATTTTTTCTGTGTGTTTTTTAGGGTAATCCTTTTTAAAATAGCTTTTATCTTCACAAACAAAACATCCTTCATTCTCCCTTTTAAAGGCAACAGCCATTGATTCAGCTAACATTTGCATTTTCTGAGTTTCTGATCCTAAGTTGTGACAAGCCTTCAAATAATCAATAACATTCCCAGTCTCACAAATTGGAGTGATGGCTCTTTGACACTCCTGATTCTCATTCTCATATGCAAGCAGGTTTTCTAATTGTACTCTTGTCTCTTCTCTGACAAAATTACGGGAGATAGAAATTCCCAGTCTAGTTAAAAAATCAACATAGGCTTCAGTAGGCCCTTGTAATATCTTTGTGTAGTTACTTTCAGGTTCCCCTTGAGGAGTAATTTGATCCCAAGCTTCAAGGGCACCTTCTTTCAATTGTTTATGCAACAAAGGAGGGCATTGTATCTGAGCTTTCACCAAATCAAATTGCCCCATACCAGTTAACATTTTAAAAGTAATTTGGTTTTGGGGAGTGCCAGCTTGAGCATTAGAACTGGCATGATCTTGGGTCACATCATGAAACCACATTATCCATTGAAGATATTTTTCTGGTTTAAGAGCTTTTATCAAAATTCGCCAATCATAAGGAATAAAATTTCCAATAGAAGATGCCATAGCATTTAGAAGTTCTTTAGTAAATGAGGGCCATATATAGTTACAGCCTTTTTCATCTGTTGCATGTGAGAAAAATCAATGCCTTCGTATTTAGGTATTAGTTGCCCTTGAGCATAAACACTTCCTAACACAGGAAAGGCAAAAAGATCATAGGCCTCAGAGACTCGAGCTTGCAAAGCCTTCATTGTGAAGGAAAATGAGTGGATCGTCTGTTTTCGTAAATATGAGCATGTGTTAGAGGCTTATCATTGTCATCAAAAGTATTGTTGGCTTTAGTGTCAAAGAGAGCATCAGAAGAACCATCATCAGATTCATTTTGTCCTCTGATTGAGGGAACCTTCCATTTCATGACCGTTAAAAGAGGAGGAGGAGGAGCACTTCGGACAGCTGGAGCAGGGATGGTGGGAAAGTTTTGAAACATTTTATGTTGCTCTAACTGGGCCTTCTGTAAACTTATCATCTAATTTATATTCATATAATGAGTGTTCTGCTTGTTGATGAATATCAGGGGGGCTAGAATTGCCTTGAAATGGCAAGACTGCGGCTTTAATGAGGCCCCACAAGGGTCAGAAATTTATTGGAATATTTTCTTCCCATCTTGCGACTTGTTCAACATTTTCTTTAACCTGGTTCCAAATTTCTGAATTGAAACTGCCTTTATCAGGGAAGCAGGGATTATTATTTAACCACTGTTTAGAGACAAGCCTCTATCCTTTGATGTGAAACCGAAAGTCCCTGAACCTTAAATAAATGATGACGTAAAGTAGAAAAGTGGTGGGGCTTTGCAGCCATTTGTACTATATCCTCACCCTTACCGACCTCCGTAGGTCCTAACAGTCACTCCGCCCACTTGCCAAAGGCGTTCACCAGGTCCCTGTTCAGGCGCCACTTGTCACAGTCTTTGTAGACCGGGACCTGGGGACTGGAGTTGACGAGAGGAAAGATGCTGGGGACCCAAGTCGCAAATGAAACAAGAGTGCTTTATTTGCGGAAACTCAGTGTTCATATATTTTCATACAAGGCAGCTTTAGGCAGTAAAAAACACTGAGCAAAAACAAAGCCAAGCAAATAACAATCTTCAAAGGCAGCAAGCATTCCATATCCTGAGTAAGAGGGATGTAACTGAATAGATTACCTTTAAGTCAAAGGTCATTGAAGGGAGTCACTGAAAGGAATCCAAGCAGGTGCCCGTTCTCATGATCTCAGTCCTGAGAACTGCATGCAGCTCTGCTCATTCCTGTTTTCCAGGAACTGATAAGGAATAGAATGTCCTTGAGAAACAGCACACAAAAGAAGAAAATAACACATTGGATCCCTTAAAGTTGAATGTCCCCTGACAATGTAAGATACTAAATATTCAAACAAGTATTTCTCAACAACAAAAATACTTTCTAGGTCTAGTTGAATTATCTTGATCACAATGAAATTGGAATGTTTTTCTTTCCTTACCAGGTTTAGAATGGGAAGTTAGAATCTAGGGAGATTTGATTGCTTGTAGAATATTTGCCTTGAGTTTGGGGTGGGGTAGACTATTCCAAGGAGACAGTAGAGCTTGGTGTCACTCTCATAAGTTCATTAGTCAGTGTACCCTTGGACGTGGTTGTCAGACTCCAGTGCATATCAGAATTACTAGGGTAACTTGATAACATGAAGATTCCTGGACTTCACCCAGAAATTCTGATTCTTAATATGAGAATCATCACCTATAGTTTTTTTTTTTTTTTAATCTGTGAAACAAACTTTATTCTCAAGTGTGATTTTTTTTCCCCAGAGAGGGAGATCTAGGTACAAGATACAGGTGCTTTAAAAAATGGACTTGGCTTAGGGACTTCCCTGGTGGTCCACTGGTTAAGAATCTGCCTTCTAGTGCAGGGAATGCAGGTTAGATCCCTGGTCGGGGAACTAAGACCCCACATGCCACAGAGTGATTAAGCCTACATACCACAATTACTGAAGCTGTGTACGCTAGAGCCTGGGTACCATAACAAGAGAAGCCTGGGTGTCACAACTAGAGAAGGCCCACAGGCTGCAATGAAGAGGCCGGGCAGGCAAAATTAAAAAAAAAAAAAAAATGAGGACCTTCTTTGAAACACCCCTGGTTCTCAGCTGAGAGCTTCTAGCCATGGGCTACACAGGTCATTTTGTATCTGTGATTCTTGATCTGTACTTTGAACCTTTTGCCACATCTTTGCTTCCAGGTCCTCCCTGGGTGATGTGCTGTTGTTTTGCTTCATTTATGGAATAGAGCCATGTGATCCCTGCTAGAGATATACTTATTTCATATTTATTGTTCTTTGTTGTTCAATTACTAGGTCATGTTCGACTTTCTGTGATCCTATGGACTACAGCATGCAAGGCTCCTCTGTCTGCCACTGTCTCCCAGGAGGTTGCTTAAATTCATGTCCATGAGTCAGTGATGCTATCTAACCATCTCATTCTCTGCCACCCTCTTCTTTTGCCTTCAATCTTTCCCAGCATCAGGGTCTTTTCCAATGAGCTTGCTNCTCCTCTGTCTGCCACTATCTCCCAGGAGGTTGCTTAAATTCATGTCCATGAGTCAGTGATGCTATCTAACCATCTCATTCTCTGCCACCCTCTTCTTTTGCCTTCAATCTTTCCCAGCATCAGGGTCTTTTCCAATGAGCTTGCTCTTCACATCAGGTAGCCAAAGGATTGGAGCTTCAACTTCAGTATCAGTCCTTCTGATGAATATTCAGGGTTGATTTCCTCATCACCTATAGTTTTAACAGAGGGAATCCAGTGTCATTGGTCTGTGGACCAGTGAGAGGCAATCAACGAGGAGTTTGGCTTTACTTTCACTTTTCCTTCTATTCCTTTCTCCTCTTCCTTCCCTCTCTCCTGTCTTTTGTCTTTCATTTACTTTGCTGACTCATTTGAAAAGTTATTTTCAGAGTAATTCTCTACAAACTCTAGGTACTCACTTCACAGTTTGGCAGTTAGAATGCAAAAAGTACTCCATAAGCTACAATTTATAATTGATAGAATAGAAGCAAGGATTTATAAGGGACTTCTGTACTTCTACTTCAAGGAGCATAGGTTTGATCCCTAGTCTGGGTACTAAGATCCTGAATGCCACGAGGCTCAGCCAAAAAAAAAGAGAGAATTTATTCCAATTTAATATCCAACCAACATATGTTGCATGCTTATTCTATGCTTGGCATTGTTCTCTTTATTTACAGCAGTAAATAAGCCAGACCAGGTTCCAGTGGTGTGCCAGAACTGGCCTGCCCCGGCTTGTGAAAACTGTCAAATTTTTAGGGAGTAATTTTGCAATCTAGTTGATGTCACATTGCAGTTTGAAATTAGCATGGTGGTGGTATTTATCCCATGGCCGCAGGCAAATACTATATTAGGACTGTTTTGGGAAAGCCTGTTAAACATTTGGCAGCACGCCACCACAAGATTCTTGATCTCAAGAGGCATAATTTCAAGAAGGTCTTTATAAATGGGGTTCCTAGGTGGCTCAGATGGTAAAGAATCTGCCTACAATGCAGAGGACCTAGGTTCAATCCCTGGGTTGAGAAGATCCCCTGGAGAAGGGAATGGCTACCTTCTCCAGTATTCTTGCTGGAGAATTCCATGGACAAAGGAGCCTGGCAGGCTACAATCCATGGAAGTGAAAAGAGTTGGACACAACAGAGTGAGTAGTGCACACATACTTTACGTAGATGAAAAAAATAAAAATGAGTCAAACAAATTATTGGTATATCTTAATTATTTGCATAGCTGTAAAGCACTCAACTGGAAAGTAAGTTGGAGGCAATGATAAGGAATGACAGGCCTTCCCTTCCCCCCACACACCCTGTCCTTTGGCTCAAAATTACTTTCCTGAAAGATAAATTGAATTAAAACCCATACATTCCATTAGGGACAGTTCTTTATAAAAGTCAAGGATTCATATAGCCAATATTATATAGTATGTATAAGTGTAGCCTTTAAAAATTGTGCACCTGTACCTTAAATAGTGTTATACATCAACTATACTTCAATAAGACAAAATTACAGGAAGAGACAAGGCCTCTCTGGGGAGTTGAGACCTGAAGTATGAGAAGCTAACAGCTTGTAAAGCNGAGGGGGGTTCAGGATGGGGAACACATGTACAACCATGGCGGATTCATATTGATGTGTGGCAAAATCAACGCAATATTGTAAAGTAATTAGCCTCCAATTAAAATAATTAAATTTATATTAAAAAAAATCCTCTCTAGGTTGATCATAGCTTCTTGATCATTCCTTCTTCCAAGGAGCAAGTGTCTTTTAATTTCATGGCTGCAGTCACCATCTTCAGTGATTTTGGAGCCTCCCAAAATAAAGTCTCTCACTTTATCAATTGTTTCCCCATCTATTTGTCATGAAGTGATGGGACCAGATGTCATGATCTTAGTTTTCTGAATGTTCAGCTTTAAGCTGACATTTTCACTCTCCTCTTTCACTTTCATCAAAAGGCTCTTTATTTCTTCTTTGCTTTCTAGCATAAGGACGGTGTCCTCTGCATATCTGAGGTTACTGATATTTCTCCCAGCAATCTTGATTCCAGCTTGTGCTTCTTCCAACCCAGCATTTCACCTGATGTATTCTGCATATAAGTTAAATAAGCAGGGTGACAATATACAGCCTTGACTATTCCTTTCCCAATTTGGAACCAGTTTGTTGTTCCATGTCCAATTCTAACTGTTGCTTCCTCACTTGCATACAGATTTCTCAGGAGGCAGGTCAGGTGGTCTGGTATTCCCATCTCTTTAAGGATTTTCCACAGTCTATTGTGATCCACACAGTCAAAGACTTTGGCAAAGTCAATAAAGCAGAAGTAGATGTTTGTCTGGAACTTTGTTGCTTTTTCAATGATCCAACGGATGTTGGTGATTTGATCTCTGGTTCCTCTGCCTTTTCTAAA
>SJYA01000655.1:2973489-3065605 GCA_006410615.1 Neotragus moschatus
TTTTTCCAGTAGTCATGTATGGATGTGAGTTGGACTATAAAGAAGAGCACTGAAGAGTTGGTGCTTTTGAACTGTGGTGTTGGAGAAGACTCTTTCAAGTACCTTGGACAGCAAAGAGATCCAAGCAGTCCATCCTAGGGGAAACCAGTCCTGAATATTCATAAGAAGGACTGATGCTGAAGCTGAAACTCCAGTACTTTGGACACCTGATAAGAACTGACTCACTGGAAAAGGCCCTAATGCTGGGAAAGATTGAAGGTGGGAGGAGAAGGGGACGACAGAGGATGAGATGGTTGGATGGCATCACTGACTCAATGGACATGAGTCTGAGTAGATTCTGGGAGTTGGTTTTGAACAGGGAAGCCTGATGTGCTGCACTCCATGGGGTCACAAAGAGTAAGTCATGACTGAGCGATTGAACTGAACTTACTGTATTTTCAGTGATTTAAGAGATTTCAACAGCAGTTTTGACCATATGTGATTTTTTTTCCTTCTGCTTTGAAAACACAGAAACTTTTTACAAAGAAGAAATAAAGTCTTACTACCTAATATTTTAGTAGCGATAACAAATATGAATATGTTAATGAATCCCTTGCTATATATATAAGCATATATATATAAATATGCATATACAGCATACTCAAATGTGATCATAGTTGGTATACTTTTTATACCTTAATGTATTTAAAATACTTTATTGGAATAATTCTTCAGTTGTTAGCATGATATTTATGATGGCATTATTCATAGGGTGATTCTTCATTGTGAAATCTATATTTTTAAATTTTATTGAGGTGTAGTTGGGTTGTACTATTCTCAGTTTCAGGTGTACAGCAAAGTGATTTGGTTATAGAGACACATATATTCATTCTTTTTCAGATTCTTTTCATAATAACTTAATCAAGACAGTTTATTACAGATTATTGAGTAGACCTCTCTGTACTACACAGTAGGTCTTTATTGGTTATCTATCTCATATATAGTAGTATGTNCAGTTTCAGGTGTACAGCAAAGTGATTTGGTTATAGAGACACATATATTCATTCTTTTTCAGATTCTTTTCATAATAACTTAATCAAGACAGTTTATTACAGATTATTGAGTAGACCTCTCTGTACTACACAGTAGGTCTTTATTGGTTATCTATCTCATATATAGTAGTATGTGTGTGTATGTTAATCCCAAACTCCTAATTTATCTCTCCCCTCCATATTTCCTCTTTGGTAACCAAAAGGTTTTCAAGATCTGTGAGTCTGTTTCTGTTTTGTAAATAACTTCATTTATATCATTAAAAAAATTAGGTTCCACATACGATATTTATCATTCTCTGCTTTCACTAGTATGATAATCTCCAGCGTCATCCCTATTGCTTCAAATGGCATTTGTTCTTCTCATGGCTGAGTAATATTCCATTGTCTATATGCACCACGTCGTCTTTATCCATTCATCTGTAGATGGACATTTAGGTTGTTTCTGTTTCTTGTTTACTGTGCCTATTGCTACTATGAACATAGAAGTACCTGTATGTTTTTGAGTTATAGTTTTGTCTGTATATACTAAGACTGGGATTGCTGGATCATATGGTAATTGTATTTTTAATTTTCTGAGGAATCTCCATACTGTTTTCCTTAGTGGCTGCACCAGTTTTCACCCTGGGTCAAGAAGATTCCCTGGAGAAGGGCATGGCAACCCACTCCAGTATTCTTACCTGGAGAATCCCACGGACAGAGAAGCCTGTTGTGCTAGTCCATCGGGTCACAAAGAGTCAGACATGACTGAATGACTTATGACTACAGTGTAAAACAGTTTCCTTTTCTTCACACCCTCTCCAGCCTTTATTCTTATAGACTTTCTGGTGATGAGCATTCTGACTGGTATGGGGTTGTACCTCATTGTAGTTTTGATTTGCATTTCTCTAATAATTAGTGATGTTGAGCATCTTATCATGTGGTTTTGGCTATCTGTATATTTTCTTTGGAGAAAGGTCCACTTAGATATTCTGCCCATTTTTTTTTTTTTTTTTTGGATTCAGTTATTTGTTTTTTTGACATAGAGCTGTGTGAGCTGTTTGTATGTTTTGGAGATTAATCCCCTGTCTGTCACTTCACTTGCAAATATTTTTTCCCATCCTGTGGGTTGTCTTTTCATTTTGTTTATGGTTTCCTTTGCCATGAAAATCTTTTAAGTTTAATTATGTCCCATTTTTTTTTATTTTTTATTTTCATTACTCTTGGAGGTGGATCAAAAAGTTATTGCTGTCATTGTGTCAAAGAGTGTTCTGCCTATGTTTTCCTCTAGGAGTTTTTTAGTTTCCAATCTTAAATGTAGCTCTTTCATACATTTTGAGTTTATTTTTGTGTATGATGTTAGAAAATGTTCTAATTTTATTGTTTTACATGTAGCTGTCCGGTTTTCCTAATACCATTTATTGACAAAACTGTCCTCTCTCTATTGTATTTTCTTTGATTTGTTTATTTCTTTTTTGGCTGTGCCAAGTCTTAGTGGTGGCATGCAGGATCTTTGGTCTTTGTTGAAAGACAAAGACATCTTTGGCATGTGGAATTTTTAGTTGAGGTATGGGTAATCTTTAGTTGTAGTGTGTGAACTTTTACTTGGGGCATGTGGGATCTGGTTCCCTGGCCAGGGATCAAACCTGGTCTCCTATATTGGGAGCGTGGAGTTTAAGCCTTTGAACCACCAGGGAAGCCCCATCTATTATATAATCTTACCTCTTTTTTCATAGATTAGTTGACCAAAGAGGTGTGGGTTTATTTCTAGGCTTTCTATACTGTTCCAATGATCTACATTTCTGTTTTTGCACCAGTACCATCTGTTGTGATATTTGTGGCTTTGTAGTATAGTCTGAATCAGAGAGCCTGATTCCTCCAGCTGTCATTTTCTTTCTCAAGATTGCTTTGGCTATTCAGGGCCTTCTGTATTTCCATACAAATTTAAATTTTCTTGTTCTTGTTCTGTGAAAAATGCCATTGGTAATTTGGTAAGATCTGTAGATTTTATTGAATTCAATTTGATTGAATCTGTAGATTGCCTGAGGTAGTATAGTCATTTTGACAATTGATTGTTCCAATCCAAGAACATAGTATATCTTTTCATCTGTTTGTGTCATCTTTGATTTCTTTCATCAGTGTCTTATATTAATAGTTTTCAGTTTTTTTTGGCCTCCTGAGGTAGGTTTATTGTTAGAGATTTTATTCTTTTTGATGCGATATTAAATGGGATTGCTTCCTTAATTTCTCCTTTCACTCTTTTATTGTTAGTGTATAGGAATGCAAGAGATTTTTTTTTTTGTTTTGTTTTAAATTTGTATTCTGCAAGTTTACTGAATTAATTGAGTTCTAGTAGTTTTCTGGTAATATCTTTGGGATTTTCTATGGATAGTATTGTGTCTTCTCTGAACATTGATAGTTTTACTTTTTCTTTCCTAATTTGGATTCCTTTTATTTCTTTTTCTTTTGATTGCTGTGACCAGGACTCCCAAAACTATGCTGAATAAAAGTCATGAAAGTGGACATCATTGCCCTGTTCCTGATCTTAGAATGCTTTCAGCTTTTCACTGTTGGGAATGATGTTAGTTGTGAGTTTGTCATATATGGCCTTCTTTAAGTTAAAGTAAGTTCCCTCTATGCCCACTTTCTGGAGAGTTTTCATCCTAAGCAGGTATTGAATTTTGTCAAAAGCTTTTTCTGCATCTATTGAGATGATCAGAATGTTTTTATTCTTCAGTTTGTTAATATGGTGTATCACACTGATTTGTGGATCTTGAAGAATCCTTGGGATAAATCCCACTTGATCATGGTGTGTGATCCTTTTAATGTACTGTCAGATTCAGTTTGCTAGTGTTTTGTTGGGTATTTTTGTGTCTGTGTTCATCAGTGATATTGATACAGAATATTCTTTTTTTTTTTTGTATCTTTGTCTGGTTTTGGTATTGAGATGATGATGCTGTCATAGAATGCGCTTGGGAGTGTTCCTTTTTTCTTTAGAATCTTAGGAAGAATTTCAGAAGGATAGGTATTAATTCATCTCTAAATACTGGATAGAACTCTCCTGTGAAGCCATCTGATCCTGGACTTTTGTTGGAAGTTTTAAAATCAGTTTTAATTTCAATATCTATAATTGGTCTGTTCATATTTTGTATTTCTTTCTGGTTCAGTCTTGGAAGGTTGTACTTTTCAAAGAATTTTTCCATCTCTTCTAGGTTGTGCATTTTATCAGCATATAGTTATTTGTAGTAGTTTCTTATGATCCTGTGTTTCTGTCGTGTCCATTGTAACTCTTTTGTGTCCATTTTTGATTTTATGGATTTGAGTTCTCTCTTTTTCGGGTGAATCTGGCTAAAGATTTGTCAATTTTCCTTATCTTTTCAAAGAACCAGATTGTAGTTTCATCGATCTTTTGTTTTCTTCATTGCTATTTCATTTATTTCTGCTCTAATATGATTTATTTCCATTCCCCAAAAACTAAGATTTTTTTTTTGTACTTCTTTCTCTAGTTGTTTTAGGTGTAAGATTAGGCTGTTCATTTGGGACTTTTCATGTTTCTTGAGGTAAGACTGTATTGCTATAAACTCCTCCCTTAGAACTGCTTTTTTTGCATCCCATAGGTTTTGGATCATTTAATTTTCATTGTCATTTGTCTCTAGGTACTTTTTATTTTTCCTCTTTGATTTCTTCAGTGATCCATTGATTGTTTCATAACATATAGTTTAGCCTCCATACATTTTTTATTTTTACAGCTTTTTTTCCCCTTGTAATTGATTTCTAACCTCATAGATTTTGGTTAGAAAAGATGCTTCTATGATTTTCAATTTTATTAAATTTACTGAGGCTTGATTTGTGGCCCAATATGTAATCTATCCTAAAGAATGTTCCATGTACACTTGAAAAGAAAGTGTTTTCTGCTGTTTTCAGATGGAATGTTCTAAAAAATATTAAGTCTGTCTGGTCTAATGTGTCATTTAAAGCCTGTGTTTCCATATAGATTTTTTGTCTGGATGATCTGTCCATTGGTGTAAGTGGGGTGCTAAAGTCCCCCGCTAGTTTTGTGTTACTGTCAGTTTCCCCTTTTATGGATCTTAGCATTTGTCTTATATATTGAGGTGCTTCTTTGCTAGGTGCATATATATTTAGAATTGTAATAACTTCTTGGGTTGATCACTTGATCATTATGTAATATCCTTCTTTGTCTCTTATAAGTCTTTATTTTAAAGTCTATTTTGTCTTATATGAGAATTGCTACTCCAGCTTTCTTTTAATATCCCTTTGCATGGAATACCTTTTTCCATCCCATCACTTTCAGTCTGTATGTGTCCCTAGATCTGAGGTGGGTGTCTTATAGGCAGCATACAGGTCTTCTTTTTGTATCCATTCAACCAGTCTATATCTTTTGGTGAAGCATGTAATCCACTTACATTTAAGGTAATTATGATATGTATGTTCTTAGTGCCATTTTGTTGATTGTTTTGAATCTGTTTTGGTAGGTCTTTTATCTTCCCTTCCTCTTTTCCTCTCTTCTCTTGTGATTTGATATCCATCTTTAATGTTGTGTTTGGATTGCTGTTTTGTGTATGTCTATCTATTGTACATTTTTGGTTTATAGCTCCCATGAGGTTTTTGATATAGCTGTCTCTCTCTCTCTCTCTCTCTCTATGTATATATATATATATATATATATCAGTTCANTTTTTGCCACCTCTTCTTAACATCTTCTGCTTTGTTAGGTCCATACCATTTCTGTCCTTTATTGTGACCATCTTTGCATGAAAAGTTCCCTTGGTATCTCTAATTTTCTTGAAGAGATCTCTAATCTTTCCTGTTCTATTGTTTTCCTCTATTTCTTTGCATTGATCACTGTGAAAGGCTTCTCTTTCCTTGCTATTCTTTGGAACTCTGCATTCAAATAGGTATATCTTTCCTTTTCTCCTTTGCATTTGCCTTCTCTTCTTTTCACATCTATTTGTTGTAAGGCCTCCTCTCAGACAACCATTTTGCCTTTTTGCATTTCTTTTTCTTGTGGATGGTCTTGATCACAGCCTCCTGTACAATGTCACGAATCTCCATCCATAGATCTTCAGGCACTCTATCAGATCTAATCCCTTGAATCTATTTGTCACCTCCACTGTATAGTTGTAAGGGATTTGATTTTGGTCATACCTGAGTGGTCTAGTGGTTTTCCCTACTTTTTTCAATTTCAGTCTGAATTTAATAACAAGGAGTTCATGATCTGAGCCACAGTCAACTCTCTGTCTTGTTTTTGTTGACTGTATAGAGCTTCTCCATCTTTGGCTACAAAGAATATAATCAGTCTGATTTTGGTATTGACCGTCTGGTGATGTCCATGTGTAGAGTCTTCTCTTGTGTTGTTGGAAGAGGGTGCTTGTTATGACCAGTGCATTCTCTTAGAAAAACCCTGTTAGCCTTTGCCCTGCTTCATTCTGTACTCCAAGGCCAAATTTGCCTGTTACTCCAGGTATTTCTTGACTTCCTACTTTTGCATTCCAGTCTCTTATAATGAAAAGGACATCTTTTTTTGGGTGTTAGTTCTAGAAGCTCATGTAGGTCTTCATAGAATTGTTCAAAGTCAGCTTCTTCAGCATTACTGGTCACAGCATAGACTTGGATTACTGTGATATTGAATGGTTTGCCTTGGAAACAGAGATCATTCTGTCTTTTTTGAGACTTCATCCAAGTACTACATTTTGGACTCTTCTGTTGACTATGATGGCTACTCCATTTCTTCTAAGGGATTCTTGCCCACGGTAGTAGATATAATGGTCATCTGAGTTAAATTCACCCATTCCAGTTCATTTTAGTTTGCTGATTCCTAGAATGTCGATGTTCACTCTTGCCATCTTCTGTTTGACCACTTCCAATTTGCCTGGATTCATGGCCCTAACATTCCAGGTTCCTATGCAGTATTGCTCTTTACAGCATTGGACTTTACTTCCAACGTCAGTCACATCCACAGCTGGGTGGTGTTTTTGCTTTGGTCTTTTCAGTCTTTCTGGAGTTATTTCTCCACTGATCTCCAGTAGCATATTGGGCACCTACCAACCTGGGGAGTTCATCTTTCAGTGTCCTATCTTTCTTCCTTTTCATACTGTTCATGGGGTTCTCAAGGCAAGAATACTGAAGTGGTTTGCCATTCCATTCTCCAGTGGACCACGTTTTGTCAGAAGTCTCCACCATGACCCATCTGTCTTGGTTGGTCCTACATGCCATGTGTCATAAATTCATTGAGTTATACAAGATGTGGGCCATGTGATCAGATTGGTTAGTTTTCTGTGATAAGGTGTAGGGTGGTTAGGGAGCACATTTATAATAGGGCAGAGTCATNGTTTTGTCAGAAGTCTCCACCAAGACCTATCTGTCTTGGTTGGTCCTACATGCCATGTGTCATAAATTCATTGAGTTATACAAGATGTGGGCCATGTGATCAGATTGGTTAGTTTTCTGTGATAAGGTGTAGGGTGGTTAGGGAGCACATTTATAATAGGGCAGAGTCATGTGGGAGTGACCATAGAGTATGTCTAAGGAAGAGTGTTCTTATGTAGAAAAGTGTACTGAATAATTTTTAGGTCAAAGGGTGTGTATATTTTAACTACAATGAATCTTGTCAAATTTTCATTTAAAAATTTTATATACTCTTAAGTAACACACTCTTAAAAGCATCTGTTTCTTTCCATCATCACCAACCCCTCCCCCCTTTTCTTCATGTTGAGTGTTTTTTTGCTTCTATTTTTTTAACTGGATGATAATTTCTTTACAATATTGTGTTGGCCTCTGCCATACATTAACATGAAATCCGCCACAGGTATACATATTCCCTTCTCTCCTGAACTCCCCATCTCCTGCCCCATTCCACCCCTCTAGGTTGTCATTGACCACTGCCAAATCCCCTTTTTAACCTTTTTTGATATTGGTGGACAATAAATTATATCATGTCTTAATGTGTACTTTGTTAGTAAGGCTGAGCATCTCTCCTCTGTTTATTATCCTTTTTTTTTTTTTGGTAAGTTTCTTATTTACGTGATTTGCAGAATTTTTGCAGGCCATGAACTATTTATTATACTAGAGATTCTTTTTCTTTGTTCATGGTTTGCCTTAAGATGTTACTAGTTACTAGTCAAGTTTTTGACATATAAAATTAAAACCCTTTTTGGTCAACTTACTAGTTATTTTCACCTAAAGAATTAGTGTTTTGGGTCATGTTTAATGGCCTTCAGCACCCACTAAACCATATTTCTAAAAACATTTCTAAAACAGCAAAGCCTTTCAGTGTTTCATCTAAAACATTAATTTCTTTATTTACAGTTTACTAATGCTTAAACCCTGAGCTAAAGATCCAGCTTTAAAAAGCAACACAATGCTTAGGTGTATTTCCTGGCCCTTAAGCATTTGTCTGGTTCAATTGATTCTTGTGCTTCTACTGTAGCAATTCAATCTCCATAGATACTTGGATCTATTTTGTAACTCACTAAATCTCATGGATGGAGGAGCCTGGTAGGCTGCAGTCCATGGGGTCATGAAGAGTCNGTTCATGGTTTGCCTTAAGATGTTACTAGTTACTAGTCAAGTTTTTGACATATAAAATTAAAACCCTTTTTGGTCAACTTACTAGTTATTTTCACCTAAAGAATTAGTGTTTTGGGTCATGTTTAATGGCCTTCAGCACCCACTAAACCATATTTCTAAAAACATTTCTAAAACAGCAAAGCCTTTCAGTGTTTCATCTAAAACATTAATTTCTTTATTTACAGTTTACTAATGCTTAAACCCTGAGCTAAAGATCCAGCTTTAAAAAGCAACACAATGCTTAGGTGTATTTCCTGGCCCTTAAGCATTTGTCTGGTTCAATTGATTCTTGTGCTTCTACTGTAGCAATTCAATCTCCATAGATACTTGGATCTATTTTGTAACTCACTAAATCTCATGGATGGAGGAGCCTGGTAGGCTGCAGTCCATGGGGTCATGAAGAGTCAGACGCGAATGAGCGACTTCACTTTCACTTTTCATTTTTATGCATTGGAGAAGGAAATGGCAACCCAGTCCAGTGTTCTTGCCTGGAGAATCTCAGGGATGGTAGAGCCTGATGGGCTGCCATCTATGGGGTCGCGCAGAGTTGGACACTGAAGCGACTTAGCAGAAGCTTTACTGATCTATTTTGGCATCAATATCATATTGCTAATGATTGGAAGTTTGTTTAGTGGCTCTTGGGTTAATCACCTCAAGATTCCTGTACCCGCACATGTTTTCAGAAGTTTCTTGAGCTTTTTAAACATGTTAATGATTTTTTTTTTTCCTCCAAATTGACTCAAAAATCCTATTGGGATTTTACTTGAGATCCATTAGAGTTACTACAGATTACCTGGAGAACTATTTTTTAAAACAGTGGTGTTTTTCTATTTAAGAACAAATTTAGTTTTCATGTCCCTTAGAAGAGTTTTAGTCTTTATGGTCTTACACATTTCTTAAGTTTATTTCTAAATACTTTATTTTTATTCCTATTAGCTGTGTCCAACAAACTATATGCTGGATTTTCATTCCCCTCAATGTTTTTATTTTTCTTAATGTTTTGATGCATGGATTGTTTACGAGTTTGGAAATTTTGCTGTTATCTTTGTTATTTCTAGCTTTGATAGCATTTTAATCAGAGAATACATTCTATGGTTTCAGTTCTTCTAATTCCTTTGACGATAATTTTATGGCCCAGAATGAGGTCTTTCTTGGTGAATGTTCCATGGTTAGAAAAGAATATGTATTCTGCTGTGTGTTGTTGCTACTGCTAAGTCGCTTCAGTCGTGTCCGACTCTGCGACCCCATAGACGGCAGCCCACCAGGCTCCCCCGTCCCTGGGATTCTCCAGGCAAGAACACTGGAGTGGGTTGCCATTTCCTTCTCCAATGCAAGAAAGTGAAAAGTGAAAGTGAAGTCGCTCAGTCGTGTCTGACTCTTTGCGACTCCATGGACTGCAGCCTACCAAGCTCCTCCATCCATAGGATTTTCCAGGCAAGAGTACTGGAGTGGGTTGCCATTGTGTTAGGTGGGGTGTTTCCTAAGTGTCAGTGAACTCCTGTTGCTTGATGGTATTATTTTTTTATCCTTGCTGATCTTCTGTCTAGCAGTTCTGTCAACTGTGGAGAGTGGTATTTTACTGAAAAATCACAACAGTGGCTTTTTCAGTTTTTTACTGAAAGAATGTAATCTGAAGCTCTTCAGTATGTCAGCCTTTAGGAGTGCTGTCTTGTTGGACTGAATCCTTTATCATTGGGTAATGTCCCTCTTTGTACCTGATGTGTGCTGATTATTAGAAGTAGGGATTTACAGATCTTTGTTTTTAATACAGTGAATCTGGTGTGAGGCCTGAAAAGACTCATTTCTACAAAGTTCCGAGATGATTTTTAGTATTTTTCACTTGTTTGGTGGTGTTTTTTGTTTTGGATATACATCAAAAATACATTGCTGCGTCATATGGTAGTCCTAGTTTTAGTTATCTGAGAAATTTTTTTTTTTTATTAATTTTTATTTTTTTAGTTTGTTTTGCTTTACAATACTGTACTCATTTTGCCATACATTGACGTAAATCAGCCATAAGTGTACCTGAGTTCCCAATCTTTAGTCCTCTTTCTAGTTATCTGAGAAATCTCGATAGTGTTTTCCACAGTGGTGGCACCAACTTATAGTCTCACCTATAGTGTCCAGTGTTCCCCTTTCTCCACATTTGTGCCAACATCTGTTATTTGTGTGCTTTTTGAGGGTAGCCATTCTGACAGGTGTGAGGAGATATCTCACTTGGTTTGATCTGCATTTCCCTGATAATTAGTGATGTTGAGCATCTTCTCATGTGCCTGTTAGCCATCAGCATTTCCTCTTTGGCCATTTTTATAATTAGGTATCAGAGTTCTTGCTTGCTAACAATAACTTAACAATAACTTGACTTGGGTTAAATTAGGCATAGAAGACTTTATTGAAAGAATATCCAGTAACACTGGCTGGATTGCTGGAGTCCCACTAGCAAGCAGAGCCCAAAACCCTCTAGGGAATTGTTCTCCCTGATCCTAGCTGTGGAGCACAGTTCTGTGACTTCAACTGAACCTAGCAGGGTCTCACGCCATCTTGGACTTTGAATCTGGGGCAAAGGATATAAAGTGGAGCTAGTTTAGAATTATTCAGGAGGTGATAGGAATTTTGGTGTCAAAATAGAAGTGGCAGTAAAGGCAGGACCTAGATACTACATCTATTTCCAAAAGACTTCCTCCTGGTTGATGCTGTCAGAACTGAAGAGGGCCAGTTGACTTTTAGCAGAAGGGGTTTTTGCAGGAAAGGTTACTGGTTAAGCAAGCTGAATTGGTATGAGAAGGGGTAGGAAAGCAGGCGGCTCTGTCCTCTTCCCCANAAGTGGCAGTAAAGGCAGGACCTAGATACTACATCTATTTCCAAAAGACTTCCTCCTGGTTGATGCTGTCAGAACTGAAGAGGGCCAGTTGACTTTTAGCAGAAGGGGTTTTTGCAGGAAAGGTTACTGGTTAAGCGAGCTGAATTGGTATGAGAAGGGGTAGGAAAGCAGGCGGCTCTGTCCTCTTCCCCAGGTATTGGTTTGCTCCAGTGATACCCAAGGGGTGGGTGCAGGGAGAAGTCTGACCTGGACGTTGCATGTTAACATCACTTCTAACTTTTGGAAGAGTCACACAATGCCTACAAAAGCTTGGCCCAAATAAATACTAGATCTAGGATGTCAGAATTACACAATTTACAGAATGACTGCAAAGCCTTTCATTTATGTATTTGGTGGGATAAATCCTTATTTTCCATTTGGCATGAAGATCAGTTGAAAAGTGACTGGGGTGCAGTATATTGAGTCATTCCTTGTGCTTTGCAGGTTCTTATGAGCGCATCATTCCTGGGGGCCCTGTGTCTCTTCTCGTCTGTCTGTGTGGTGTGTGCCATTTCTGCATTTACTCTCCCCATTGAGACCAAAGGACGGGCCCTACAGGTAAGTGATATGGGAATCTAAGTATTGTCCTTTTGACCAAAGGAAATGAGCTTGGAGTATGAAAATTCTTTCAAGTAGAGGTGATAATGCCCAAGCCTGTGCTCACACAAGGGTACGTTTAGCAGGTTCCAGTAGAAAAATTGGGCATCCAGTGTTCTTCCATGTAACTTTGAGCAGCATACTGATTATTCACTTCAAACCTTTGCTTCCTGTAAAGCTTGAACTGGGACTAAATGTGTATTACTGATCTTCAGCATTCTACCCTTTCCATTTTTCTTCTGTATAGAAGCAGGGCTGCAGAGCTAAACATGGCCATAGGGTCAGAAATGGCTGTTTGCATTGCCTGTAGGATCACAGAGTCTTTACTGTTGGTTCTGCTATCTTCCCCCATTTTATCAACTGCCTGTGGTAAGAGTGGAGGCAAAAACTTCCACCCTGCACCAGCTGCCATCCAATAGTGACAGTCAGGCACAAAATACATAAAAAGACATCCCAGAAGTATAAGGTGTGTTCCTGGGGGCAAAGTTGTATCAGAGACAGCTTCTCCTAGCCCTCTGCCCTTACATTTGGCTCTGTTTCCCTGCCTTAAATACAAAGCTTATTGCTGGCAGGCAAGGGCATGTGTGTACAAGCACACATGGGAAACGGGAGAACAGCTGAGGTTAGTGTATACAGTTAACCACTGAACAGGGGTTAGGACACCAACCTTCCAGGCTGTCAAAACCTGCAGTATTAAAAACTTAGTCTTCAGTGTCCACAGTTCCTCACATCTGCAGATTCAACCAACCATGAACTGCAGATCATACAGTACTAGAATATTTTCAGTTGGAAAAAAATCCACGTAAAAGTGGACCTGCACAATTCAACCCCATGCTGTTTGAGAGTTAACTGTAGTTTGGCCGATCTGAGCTGCCTCATCTAAATGGGACTGTGAATCATCGTGCTTGTTTGGCTGAATGCAGCCTGCCCTCCCTCCCATATGCTATTTATAGTGAACCATGTGCATATGTTAATTATTTGTCCTGGTACAGATGTGTCTGAGTAGTTGGAAAACACTACTGAGTAAAGAGAGGGGAAGCACAACATGCTAGTGTCAATTTTTTCTTGTCCTAGATTCAAGATGTGTTATTCTGTTTTCCCTTTAACTTTTAATCTTTAATATGCATTTTAATCACAGATTAGATAACTTGCTAAGTAATTAGAAATTTAGGGGTTTGTTTAGGTCCCTTACTTGGAAAGGTGACCTAATCACTAAATCCTTAAAACCAGGGATTGTATTAGGTGATTTGGATGATTCTTTTAATCTTAAATAATAGGATTATCACACTCTTCACACAGTTGAGGAAAGTAAGGCAAGGGAAAGTTAAGTAACTTGTATAAAGGTGAACGTGAAGTTGCTCAGTAGTGTCTGACTCTTTGCGACGTCATGGACTGTAGCCTACCAGGCTCCTCTGTCCATGGGATTTTCCAGGCAAGAGTACTGGAGTGGACTGCCATTTCCTTCTCCAAGGGATCTTCCCAACCTAGGGATTGAACCCGGGTCTCCCGCATCGTAGACAGACGCTTTACCATCTAAGCCACAAGGGGAGCCCAAAACTTNTACCAGGCTCCTCTGTCCATGGGATTTTCCAGGCAAGAGTACTGGAGTGGACTGCCATTTCCTTCTCCAAGGGATCTTCCCAACCTAGGGATCGAACCCGGGTCTCCCGCATCGTAGACAGACGCTTTACCATCTAAGCCACAAGGGGAGCCCAAAACTTGTATAAAGGAACATGCTAAATACAGAGGGACTGGAATTTAAACTAGATTGTAATATTAAGTGGTGCTAAATCTTATGCTAATTTTCTATGGTGGTGGTTTTTTAAAGTAGTAATAATATGTATAAAATGAAATCTGGCTCAGCATCTCACATGCTTTATGGATTTCCAATTCAAGTCATGTGAGCCAGTGACAAAAACCATTCCCTTTTCTGTTGATTGAAATATTATTTTACATGTCTAAGACTTAATGTTAATATCAGTTCCTACAACTTTCATATGCAGATCCAATAAATATATTTGTGTGGGAATGTAGCCTTTGATGGCTCTGCCACTCAATGGCTGTATGTCTTCAGGCAAATCTCAAAAGGTGTATGTCTGCATCTCAGTGTTGTGAGCACTTAACATATGAAACTATCTAGTAACCGATACAGTAAAACTTTGAAAAATGTTTAAAACATGCCTCAAATTTTACCTTTCAACTGCACCCCAAATAATTTGAATGAACCAACCTGGCCAATAGTTAATAGTAGTAATTCCACTTTAGAATTACTTTAAAAACTTATTTTGATGAACCTAGTAAACAAAAAAGTATATGATTTTTTTTTCCCTAAATGATATCTGTAATTGAATTATAAAAGTACTATTGCATTGTCAGGTACACAGGTAAAAATGTTAGACCCTTAATTCCTTATTAAAGACCCTCCTGTTACTAGTTTTTAGTGCCAGATAGCTGAACGTGAAGACTTCAAAAAAAAACTAAATGTATTATCTATTCTTTCTCCAGCAAATTAAATGAAGATCTGCAAATCTGTCTACCAAAGAAGAAAAATGTATTTTCATCTCCACAAAGAGTTGTGGCACATTTAAAAACACCTGGTTTAATTTTGGTATACTACTTGTAGTTAAGAAATTGATCATGTATTTTTGAAAAACAGGATGAAATGTTAGCTGTATATATAATCTCTTAGGGAAGACATCAATATAGAAGTTTCATAAAATATACATTAAGGTTGGTGAGGGATATCTAGGAGAGATGGGGAGGGAGAAGCTGGCTTTCATTGCTTGGCATCAAGTCTGTTCATGTTTATATGAATAAGTAATAAGTATCAGACAAAACCTATACTTGATCTTCTCCCATGAGGTATACAGCAAAAGCTGTATTAAAATTTTGTAGCTAAGACATGTGTTTGAGGTGGTAACATTAAGCCTTTCAAAATAGAAGTCATCAAATACACAATTAAAATGAACATAAATTGTGACCTCCATACTTTATAATGAAAATTATTTATTCATAAAAGAATGTGCTTAAATTCATTGCAGTCTTGTGTATGTAATAACCAAAGTAGCTGGGAATAAACTTTTTCCCAGACATTCTATTTTGACTCTGATTTCACTACAGTATAGCAAGCTTTTCTACATGATGTAATTATATGCCATTTGGAGAACAACCGCTTGTATGCCTATCATACCTGTGCACACAGGTATGCTGTGGAAGAAAAACACTCATGTTTTTACATTTAGTCTTTTGTTGCTCTTTGGATTTATGGTAGACTTCTTAAAAGAGGAATCAATACCCAATGACTTGACTCCCCTACTCTTTCTACCCCCATTTTGCAGTAGAAAAAAAAAAAAAAATTTCTTGCTACAATGATGAAGTGTCCCTGGACTAGTGAACTATGTGTATGCAAATCACTCCTACAGGCACAAATGGGTTGAAGTCAGGAAACTGACTATAAAGGGCCAGAGAATAAACATTTCAGACTCTGAGCTACATATGGTCTCTGTCAACAGCCCTTGCCAGCCTTTAAAAATGTTAACATTATCAGCTCTCAGGCTGTATAAAAGGAGGCCATAGGCTGAATTTGGCTAACAGGCCATAGTGGTTTTTTTGAAGTAAGTTTGAAGGCTCAAGATGGAGCCACTCCTGCCCAGGTGCCATGTCAGCAAACCAAAACTTAAATAACCTTCATGTCCCTGTAAATGGTCTCTTTGACCAGAAACATGGTACAGCCAGTTGGCCAGACACCAAGCCAAGTGTGGCTCTCTACTTACCTCCTTATTCCTTAATTTTTACCCTCCTGCCATCAGCTCCCCTTTGCAGTATTTTGGGCCCCTGCAAGTGGAGAGTGCCTGCTTCAAGTGTCAAAGTTTGTTTGGATTGCCTAAATCGTCTTCTTTGATCATCTGTAACGGTCTTTGGGAGGAGGATGGAATCCCAAGCTGACTTCCAATGGCCTGTGGGGCAAGATGCATTGGCAAAGAGCCCACTGAACCCTTTGCGTTGTTTTTCTCATCATAACCAGCCACTTAGGGATTTGAGCTCTGACCTCTTGTACACAGTTCTGATCCAAACAAACTTTATGTAAGGGGAAAAAGAAATGTGTGTGTGTGTATACTTATTTCTCAGAAAAGTCCCAAGACAGCTATATTGGGAATCCACATTGGGTGGCAGCAGCTAGGGAATGCATAAAGAGAAGTCCACAGCAAAAAGTGGGGGGAGACTTGGAAAATAAGAAATTACAACTGTTTGAACTAATGGCACATCATCATCTAAGTAGCACAAGTCATACTATTAAAAATCATTAGGGCGACTGCTGCTTTTATAAGGAAATCTTTTCATTTAAAGATTAAATAGATCAATTGCTAAGGGGAATCTTGAATCCAAAGATCTAAAACTGGTAAGCATGGATCAAACACTTAAAAGACTTTAGAGTGCTTCCCACCTAAATCTAAGATTCATGTGCTAAGATGGTCATGGACTGGGTTAGACTGACACTGGGTCACCTGACAACCTCAAGAAAAATTCTGTGCAACAAAGTACACTGTAAAATACCACCAGATCCCCAACCTAGCAGACTATATCCCTCTTAAGTAGTAATTTGGTTCCCAAAGACCCAAGGCTTACTTAAGACTCCTTGAGATCCTTGAATTTCAAAAAACTGAGCAGTCCACCTTCCAGCACACCTGCTTATTCTGTCATAATAATTGTGGTCCTGGAAACTGCAGACATCTACAGAAATGGCAAAATCTAAGACAACCTAGCATTGCAATGGCCATCATCAAGGGCATTCCAGTTAGACACATTGTTTAAGAACCACCTGTGAAAAAATTCCCATATCAACCAGAATGGGATCTATTTTAATTGTTATGCAGAAGACTCCAAAATGCTGCAAAATTCTAAAACAGCTTCAGTGAAAGATTAAATGCTAAAGGCTATTGAAAAATCAGAGAAAACAAGACAAATGTGCTCCAACAACTATTTTTCTTTACCTGAATACTGTCTCCTAATCCTAACTGAACTGCCTTTCCACTTCGAAGAGCCAAGACCAAAAACAATTCATCAAGTTGGTTTTAAAACTGCAACAGCTCCAAGGCCAGATAGGTAATAAACTCCCCTCCCTCCTGAACTTGAATACCCCCTTATCAACTCTCAAAGGTGGGCCCTTCCAGGGTGAATGGGACTCTCAGGGATTTTCTGATAAATTCTTAACAGTTATTCCCTTAAACAGCCAAGGGGAAACTAAAACAAATGGAAAACCTTGTAAAATCCTAGTAGGCGAGAACTTATACTCTACTGTAAATTCTGTTCACTGGAGTCTATAGATCAGGATCCTGGGAAAACCCACAGAAGCTAGCCAAAAATGAGAATTCTTACCAAAGTCAGCTCTTGCTGGTCCTTGGAGTTTCTGGTCCAGAGAGAAATTTCATGTCCTTCCCTTTTCAAATGAAGATTTTTGGGAGTCTGGTTTAGGGAACTCATTGGTTATTGATCCTTTCTCTCCCAGGAATAGCTATTGCCTTCTTGTGTCCTGAGAACTGGCTGGCCTTTCTGCCTGCTGACACATGGGGGTTGGTTGTTCTTGTGTATGGAGGCAGTTCAACTATCAGGCCACAAAATATGGTTGGACAGAAATGTGGGTTGCATCTCATTTGCAGCTTACCAACTGTTGCCAGCTTCTCCGGAAACTGTCCAAGTACTTCTTCCTTTTGGCTCTCTTTGGGAGTGACTCTGGATATAGGGAGGGCAGTAGCTCTTGGTGTTTGTTCAATACAGCCAGGAATAGTCACTGTCCAGTCTGAAATTTGGTGTTGGGTGGATGGTCCCCTTTGTATCTTTCAGGTTGTAATCTTATAATCCAATCCTATTTCCCGTTTCACAGATTGAGTCTTTGGAAGAGCAGAAAAAGTTCACCTATCCTTTTTACTAATCAGAACCTCTCCCCTATCTCACAAGGTTTGTGAAAGTGAAAGTCGCTCAGTCATGTCAGATCCTTAGTCTATGGCATTCTCCAGGCCAGAATACTGGAGTGGGTAGCCTTTCTTTTCTCCAGGGGATCTTTCCAACTCAGGGCTGAACCCAGGTTCCCTGCATTGCAGACTGATTCTTTACCAGCTGAGCCTCTTCCAAGGCTTGTAAGTATTGTAAAAATGCAGGCTTCAGGTAACATCTTTCTTGGAGAAGCTGCATTTGTTGATGCCTGTGAGATGTTTGAGTGTCTTTGCTAGGAACTGAGGTTTGTCTCTTTGGAATGCAAACTTCAGGGAGGAAATTTTTTACCAAAAGAAGGGGGTGGGCAGTATTTGGAAACTAGGCAAATGAAAAAAATCTTAAATCTTCTCCACAAATACTAGTAAAAAAGTTTAAACTATCTGAGCAAGTAACCTTAATTCATTCCATCTGCCAGAAACACAATTTGGATCCAACTGTTTTTATAAACCAGTGAGTTTTGAATTATACCCATCTCGAGGCCAAAATTGTAAAACAAGCTGCAAGATCAATGTACAGATCTTATGTCTACATGTATGTCACGGATGTGTGATTTTGTTCTTCTGGATGGTGTGGCCAAAATTTGTGAAGAGCTCCATTAAACTGACTTAAAGACAAACAGAAGTTTATATAAATCAAGTAAACTTTCAGAAATATAGGAACTAAGCCAAATATTTTTTTAAGTTCATGCAATCTAGGATAATCTTTGGTTAAAAAAAAGTAGTTTGTTTTGTCTGTTTAATTAAAATAGACAAGTCTTTAAAGTTATCAATATTAACATAATGTGGACATACAACTTTTATTCTATCTAGGCTTACTAAATGGCTTCCCTCGTAGCTCATTTGGTAAAGAATCTGCCTGCAATGCAGAAGACCTGGGTTCGATTTCCTGGGTTGGAAAGATCCCCTGGAGAAGGAAATGGCAACCCACTCCAGTATTCTTACCTGGAGATTCCCATGAACAGAGGAGCCTGGCAGGCTACAGTTTGTGGGCATGCAAGAGTCGGACATGTCTTAGTGACTAAACTACCAGGCTTACTAAAAGTCAAATAAGTTATTTCTTTTACAGAACTTGTCAGCAAGAAATTAGATGAAGATAATAGCATTTTAAGGTCTCATGAAATTTTCATGAGTAAGCCAAACATAATTGTTAACAAACATAAATAAGTTTATAAAGGAGATTTTCAACAATAATCATGTTTTATGGTATATTTACTTAAAAATTGTTTCCTAAATATTTTTGGCACTTGAATCCTTAATACTGAGATTAAATGATGGATATTTATTGAATCACTTCCAAGTAAGAGAAAATTCTGAAATAGTAATTACTGAGCATAGACTTACTTTTACAGAAAAACTGAAAGATATTTGGAACATGTTTTGTGCCATGCTGAAAAATTTCCTGTGAGGAAGAATATACTTCCAGAAATTATTGCAAAGGCATTATCAGATAAGAAGTGATATTTAATTCTGTTAGGTTATTTGTGCGGGCTAACAGGCAAATTTGGCCTTGGAATGCGGAATGATGCAGGTCAAAGACTAATAGAGTTTTGCCAAGAAAATACACTGGTCATAGCAAACACCCTCTTCCAACAACACAAGAGAAGACTCTACACATGGACATCACCAGATGGGCAACACCGAAATCAGATTGATTATATTCTTGGCAGCCAAAGATGGAGAAGCTCTATACAGTNTGGCATCACTGACTCGATGGATGTGAGTCTGAGTGAACTCTGGGAGTTGGTGATGGACAGGGAGGCTGGCGTGCTGCAGTTCATGGGGTCTCAAAGAGTTGGACCATACTGAGTGCCTGAATGGAACTGATGTTATTATCAAGAAATTATATTAAATTTCAGATAATCTGACATTCTAGTACAATGGTATCAGTCATAATTCCAGTTTTTATCTTAAAATGTTAGATATCTATTTGTAGCTCATAGAAATAACCACATTTTTCTTGTTAATTCCATAACTGAACTCTTGTCAGCTCTCTAACCACTAGTATTTTAAAGTCTTGTTATTTATAGACAGTTATTATTTTACTCTGATCCTTTTACAAAAATGAGATTCACGCAAAGTACCCTATCAAGTACTCTTGACCTCCGACATTGCTGTTAAAGTGTCAAACCTTTTGTCCTTATTTGACAACTGTGTAAACATGGAAGACCTCAAAAACCGAGGAGGAGGAGAAGTAGCCCACATCAAGGAAGACTGCTTTCTCCTAAGAATGCTATTACTCATATACCTCAGGCCATTTCAAATTGAACATAATCCAACTTCCAACTGTTAGATTTGTGGTGATGCTGGTGATTCTGTAGTTAGTTATTTTGGCCCATCATAAACTTCCTCCCTGTTTTCCAATGCCTCAGTGTCTTTGGAACAAGCTCACTTGATAAATACTTCTGGAGAAGTATAGAGCAATTATATGAAACACATAAATAGACCAACTGGCTTTAAGAAGTATCCCCCACATCCATATTTCTTGACTTACTTGATTCTAGTTAGTTTTGGACATGGACAAATATTTTCCAAACTATGGGTATTATTTTGATGCTAATAATTTTTGCCTCCTACTAGGCTGTGTACTCACGAAAGTTTTAAATGCCTGTGGGGTAGCCACTGACCAGCTAACGACTGTCTGACCAAAATGACGAAAGAGAACAGAGCATAACCAGTCCCAAGAATGCAAGCCTGACGTCTCTTCTGAACATTACACTAAGACCCAAAGTGGAAATAGTAACTGAAAATCATACTAGAACCGATTTTTTTAACTGAAACTCTCAACTGGTCAAGAGAATGATCCAAAGGTGGTACCAGGCCTATTCTAGGCCCAACATGAAGCCACTTCTGGTGGGGGTGCTATGTACACAAACCAAAACTTACTTTCATTCCCCAATAAATGCTCTACTTGTCCAGATACGCCATACATTCAGTCAGCCAATCACCAAATGCCAAGTAATTTCTGGTCTCTGTAATAACTTTCTGGTTCTTTATTCTTTACCCCATAAAACTTCCTGCCTTCCATCCCATTGTGTTGTTCTCTGAACCATTGCCTTCTTCATGAAATGTTGAATAAAAGTTTGTTTGGATTACCTAAATTGTCATCTTTAATACTTTTAAATAGTTTGTAGACCTTAGTCTAGTTACTAGAAAATTTTAGACCAAGATATTTTTGATGCAAATGTGTCTTGGCTACACATAGAGGGTTAGCCAAATAACCCTTAGTGGTTCAGTGGTTAAGACTCCACCAGCCAATGCAGGGAACATGGGTCTGATCCCTGGTTGGGGAAGATTCCACAACTAGGGCAACTGAGCCTGCACGCCACAGTTTGAGAGCCTGTGCATCATGACTAAGACCTAAGGCAGCCAAAAAAAGGGAAAAACAACCCATGACAAACCGTAACTCAAAACCCTAACACTGACCTTAGCAGTAAATAATACTTAAAATCAAAGAATAGCAGTGACTGAAAACTACTGACAACACTGACGCTTAAGCACCTTCCCAAGGATTTTAGGAATTTTCAATGTGGTGGTATCCAAGCTTAAGATACTATACAATGTTGTCTAGAACTGTCTAGTACTCAAGCTTCCTGAAGTGAAGTGAAGTCGCTCAGTCGTGTCCGACTCTTTGCGACCCCATGGACTGTAGCCCACCAGGCTCCTCTGTCCATGGGATTCTCCAGGCAAGAATACTGGAGTGGGTTGCCATTTCTTTCTCCAGGGAATCTTCCTGACTCAGGGATTGAACCCAGGTGTCCCACATTGCAGGCAGACGCTTTAACCTCTGAGCCACCAGGGAAATCCACTCAAGCTTCTTAGAAGACACTAAATTAATCTACAGCAAACCCTGTCAACATAATTTCAATTCAAATACTGAATTTCATAAATCTTTTATAAACTCATAAATATTGTTTACCTTAATCGTTTCAGGCACTAGTAGAAAGAAGTCAACAAACGTCACGTCATTTATTTGTAAAAACTTTTGGATTGGTCTCACAGTCCACTAAAAGACAATACTAGTTGAGGTATTAACAATAGTAACATAACTCTAGTCTCTGTACAGCATGTTTTGCTTTATGCAATGAGACAGAGGTTGAATGTCTGGATCTATAGTTTTATGTATAGAAGAGAACTTGATTTTTTAAAATCTCTTCAAAGCACAGTTTACAGTGGCCAAAAAAATCCTCCTGTAATATGAATGTCAATGCCTCTATTTGGGACTTATTATACCTTGAGCTTTCTTAACATACACCCTCATCAGTAAATGCTTTCAACGACTAGAGAAACAGCATCATTGCCAAAGCATGGCCCTTAATGGCTCACTGACATGCTCCTCTTCCTTCCTATTTGCCAAATTAATTTTTTGCTTATCTTTTAAAGTTGGTGAAATCCCTGAGTTAGAGTTTTGTTTTTGTTTGTTTAAAAGTCTTCCTATTGTTTATGGACTAGCAGCTATGGTCCATAGGGTTGCAAAGAGTTGGATATGACTGAAGTGACTTAGCATGCACAGCGCATCCCTAAATGGACCGATTTTATAGAGGAATATACAAAGGACACAAAGGAGACCCATACTAGTTAATGTTCTACTGAATGACAAACAGTAATTTTTCTATTAAAAATTCCTTGTTGTGGTAAAATATTCACAGTAAAAATTCATCAAAGCTGATTTTTATTAAAAATCAAAGCATCAGTTGACTCTCCCAAATTAAAAACAACAACAAAGACTACTGCCTCAGATATCCTTCACAATAAGCAAAACCTTCATGGGGAGAGAAACTGTGATCTGATTGGCTAGTATTATTCTCTTTCAAGAACATGAGCCATCAAGATGTGAATTTTAGATAATTCACATCCAAGATGAAGGGATAATATACATAAAAAGACATGAATTCTTAACTTACACGATATTATAAAAATTTTTAAAAAATATGTATGTGCATGGTTATTTTAAAGGAGGGCTTCTAAAGATCCCCTGGAGAAGGGAAAGGCTACCCACTCCAGTATTCTGGCCTGGAGAATTCCATGAACTGTATAATCCATGGGGTTGCAAAGAGTCAGACACAATTGAGCAACTTCCACTTTCTATTTCAACAAGCAATTAGATGGTTGAACTCATGGTTATGTCCATAATTTTAATGGCCAATCAGATCACTCAGTTTCTCTCATTCATAACAGATACAGATGAAAAGAAAATAAGAACATATTCTATTTAAATTTAAAAACCTTTTGCTCCCGTGAAGCAAACTACTGCTGGGATTCATGTTCATCTGTAGATCAAAAGGAGTTAGTTCCTCCTTTCATAGTCTCTCCATGTAACTTAAATTTAAAAGTTTAAGCAGTGTTAACAGCAAGAGAAAACTGAAATGCAAATTCATATACTCACCTTTTGACTGTGGAATGAATCTTTTTGGAAGCAGTCCTAAATTGTGTTATGTCTACACTACTGTGTAGTAGTAAAATGTGGAGCCAATTCTTTAGCTTGGGAAAGAAAGTAAAGCTACCAAAAGAGGACATTGACCTTCTAGGAACTTCCAATTTCCTACCCTTCAATTCAGAAAAGAAAAGCAGGGTCTGTTAATTCAAAGGGCAAGATAATTGTATTGCCAGATAGTATTTGGAATTTAATATTGGAGAAGGAAATGGCAGCCCACTCCAGTATTCTTGCCTGGAGAATCCCATGGACCGAGGAGCCTAGTGGGCTACAGTCCACGGGGTTGCAAAGAGTTGGACACTTCACTTTCACTATCATGGTATACATTATCCTTGTAAGTCACTGACTGTGTATTGGGTTTTATTATTGATGGGAAAGATCAGATCCTTGGCATCTGGGAAAACTTTTGATGAGCCGGACTGAGTCAGTTCTAGGTGCCACATGGCCTGCTCATCATGTGATCCCCTTTCAGCATTGGGTCCTGCGGATATGACATGAGGCTCTTGGTTCTAAATCTAGAGGGTAAGCTCCAGGAGTTCTTGATCAGAGGTAAAAACTGGAGTTTTTAAAGTTTAGGTCAAGGTTGCTTGAGTTGCACTGACCTTTTGGAAGGAATGCTCTCCAAGTGGGCATGAGGTACAGTCAGGCTCTTCTGATAGCCTTATTTCTATTATGATTTAAAGACTACTTTGCTGGGATCTTCCTGGACATATAGGCACCTGTTAATAAGGTCAGAGGACTTTAAAGACTATTAAGAAAATGCTATTTGGAGAGAGAAACTCTTCTAATATATGTGGTTGCCAAGTGCCTTTCATTCAGCAATATATATGTGTGTGTGTGTGTGTGTATAAAGGTGAAAGAAAAATATTGTTTTAAAAGATTCATATGGCACTGAATATAACAGTGAAAGTTCTGGGTACATTAGTAGACATTCTGGCTCAGATGCATTTAGGAAATTATAATTTTTCACTCTTAAGTGCTACTTCCCTTTGTGATCATCCTTAAAATTTATCTGCAGTGCCCTCCTTTAACTAAGGAGACAAATGTGGAAGAAGAAAATGTCCTAAGGAAGTATTCTAACATAAAAACAATAAACTGATTAGCAAAAGCTCCATGGCTGCTGTGCTGGAGCAAAAGAAGACAATCAAGTGGTAAATGCACTATTACCAAAATCTGTTCATTTTTGGAGAATAAATGGCAAATACATACTCAAAACCATACAACAACAACAACTTCCCTGAAACACATATTTGGAAAAGTGAATTACGATTTCTTAACCTTTAATACATAATTGACATATAGACTAAACTGAAGTCTACACAAAGTGAGATGCTCTTGCCAATAAATAATCAGTATTTTCTCATTTTATCTTCAGCAGTACCTGAAAACTCAATGACTTAGCCACAAGGCATTTTCAAATTATCCATTTGAAGAAATAATGCCATGTGGATAAAAGTCCTCTAGGTTTAATTCATGGGACCTGACACCATCCAAAGGATAAAATTCTGTCAAGTCAGCTGTATTTTTATTCTTCTGGCCCAAGAGGAAAATATCCTCAGCCAACTGATGTTTTATAAATAAAGGTTTACTTTGGCAAACAAAAACATTTTATGTATTCTGTCAAACGTTAGATTAGGAAATGGCACGACAATTTTCTTCTATCTTAATCTAGTTACCTTCCTTGATACTGAACAACAAGTAAAAGGAACACATGAAAGTCAATTAAACTAGCCAAGCGTGATTAGGAAGACTATGCTTGCCCTCAGAAGGTAGGTTTTCTATATCTCTCCATCAAGAGAATGAAAATGAAGCCCAGATTAAAAGTCAGAAAGAATCAATTTGAGGTTATGATTCTGAAAAATAGATGCTTTAGAAAAAATTTACATTTCACTATAATTCCCTCTAACTGCCTGCTTCTAAATTCCACAAAAGACTTTCATTCCAATTTATAAAGACAGATGAAAACCACAAAAACTGGTCCCTGTCAGGGGAATTTGTATTTAATGCCCCAAAGGGTATAAGTTGAAGAATCTTTACATCAAATATGGCACACACTGTTGTATTTCATATTCTGGATGGCTCCACTAAAAGCCATACTGCAGACAATGAATCTTGTTATAAAAGGGTCATCTGCACAGTTAAAATGCAAACACCAGTCCACACACAGACACACAGCAAAACCAAACAAGTACACTTACTTCCTTCCCTGGTGGAAGAAGGAGAGGTTTTAGAAACGTATGAAAAATGGCCTTGAAAACCTGCTATATCAAACACCTCTATAGATAAGAAAAAAAAAAAATCAAACATTTGTTTTAGTTTTTCTTTAATACAGTTGCCATCTTACATAATATGCTATTAGGCACCTTCTTAAACAGCATCTAGCCTACTTTCTTGGTGCACCAGTGGGCATTCTAGGATAGAACTCATTACCACTGACATTCATGGAGTACTGTACTTACATGCAGTACACCTAACTCATGTTGGTCCATAATTGAGTAGTGGTATTTTCTAAAAATGGATTAATGCACACATCCAGACCACATTAAATTTTCAACTTAGAGTTCATACAAAGTCCTTTCTATAGTAGCTGTCACTCGGGACTGCAGTTTGAAATCCAGGAAGTGGGAAGAATGTCTTTTTATTTTGTTGTTGATGCTTCTTTCTTCCTTTCTCCTTCCTTCCTCGCTCTTTTCCTTTCTTTCTTAATAAGAAGGTTAAAAGAAATGGGTTATTAAGGAAATCGAGTCTAGTAAACATTGAAAACTTAAGATGGTCACAAACTCTTCTTGGTAATGATGTTAAATTAGTGGCAAAATGTATTTTGAAAACAAACAAAAATCTAAAAACCAGCACAGGCCAGTGTGCTTATTTAAGCAACTGGCGTTCCTCTATGCTCTTGAGGCGTTTCTTCCGGGGCTGTACAAAGTCATCATCTGAGTCATCACTAAATTTATTATCTTCTGAGTCATTCCTGAATTCTAGTTTAGGAAACCTTTTTTCTGGATAAAGATTCTTCAGAAGTTCTTCAAAATAGCTTTCAAGTTTTATACCAGCATTGGCTACTTCTGAATCAGGCTGTTGAATAAAAATACGAATTAAAAAAATGTTTAGTCAATAAAACTTGTAGATTTCTTATATTTTGCTCCCTTTTAACTCAAGATTGTGAATATCAGTGGATTGTTTCAAAAGAAATGTTTACCTATAACTTTGATGTAAATAATAGTTTGGGGCAAGACAAAGTCTAGAGAAGAGCAGATACAAGTAAATAAAGGCCTTGACTCATCTAGATTACCAAAAAGATATCAAAGAGATGGTGAATTCAGAATCCAGCAACAGGTGTTTTTTAGAACAAACATAATATCTACCTCTGGAATGAGTAACTGATACAAAGGACATACTATCATCAGAAAGCTTTAAGTCTGATAGATGTTTAGATGGTAAAGTTTTTGAGAAAACTCTTAATTAAGAATTATTTAAACCACATTCTTAATATTTCAGTATCACAAATACTAAAGTCTGGAAATGCCATATTTTAAGAAATAAAGGTGAGAATGACAAAGAATGCTTCTGGGTTAGATAAAAATATTTTCTAAACTGTTTTTGTCAACAGTAATTTGCATTTCCACTCACCATATAATAAACTTTTGACTATACATGTAGATAAGTGAAATGAAGTTGCTTAGTCATGTCCGACTCTTTGCAACCCCGCGGACTGTAGCCTACCATGCTCCTCTGTCCATGGGATTTTCTAGGCAAGAGTACTGGAGTGGGTTGCCATTTTCTTCTCTAGAGGATCTTCCCGACCCAGGGATCTAACCCAGGTCTCCCGCATTGTAAGCAAAACGCTTTACTGTCTGAGCCACCACATGTGGATAACGTTTTCCTAATAACCTCTTTTCATTCCTTGACATAGACTTGAACTTTTGAAAATTTATGCTACCACAGATAGATATCTTCATCTCCTCCTTTGCTGGTAAGGTGTTTGGTTTAACATTACTTTCACATTGCTGTTCCCCCCCACCCTTTCTCACCTCATTGAATTCAGCACAGTTTTGAAAGATCAATCTAAAATCAGCTACAAAATCTTCAGGCTTTGTATACATGAAATAATCTTCTTGTAGTCTTTTCTTGATGGTTGACAAGTCCATTGGATTTTTAATTATTTTGTAATAATCAGGCACCTTTCAAAAGAAATGTGATGTTATAATAAATAAATTCTACCTGGTCCCATATAAATTCTATAAGTAGTAGTATATATAATTCAGATCATCCTTACTGCTTTTCTCAATTCTATTTTGTCACTGATAAGGACATATATTCAGCAAAATCTGGAAGCACCTACATGTTTCCAGACATTGGTAAATGTTTTGTGTCACTTTTATCAAAAATTTTCATCAGTTATTTTTAATGAAAAAAGCCTACTACATTTACCCTCTTACTATTCTCCTTTTTTCATTATTAAACAAAAAAGATAACCGTTAGAAAAAGTATTACTTCTAGTAAGATTTGACATGTTTTTGCTGCATGTGTTATAGCAAGTGGGCTCTGAACAGTTCTGCTACTCAATAACACTCTCCTGGGTAATTTACTGGGTTCAGCCATTTCACCGAACCTGTTCCTGTTTCTTCACGTTTCAAACAGAAATAATTCTACCATTCTCACAGGATTTTGTAAAGACAAAATGAGATAATAGATATTAAGGGGGCCTATTTTTCTGTTGCTGTTATTCATGCCAAATGTAACCAGTAGGCCAACATTAGAAAAAGCACCAAATTCTAGGTCACATTTTTAAGTGAATTAACTTTTTATTGGCATATTTTTGCCCTGCTTCTTTTGGGCACAAAGGACCTTCCACCCCAAAGACTATAGTGGACCCTTGAACTGTGCAGGTACACTTATACACAGATTTTTTTCCCATGAAATTCATACAGCAATACTACAAAGTCTGTGATTGATTGATGCTGCAGATACAGAAGGATGACTGTAAAGTCACATGAAAAATCAACTGTGCAGAAAGTTGGTGCCCTCAACCTCTGTGTTGTTCTAAGAGTCAACTGCATTTCTTTTTCTGATCTTAACTTCTCAAAACTTGTTTACAAGGAAAGAAATTCACTGCTTCTCAGCTCAGTGTTACTTAGCTAGTTTTCTTTTCTAATGTTGCATTCATTAAAAAAAAATTTTAACAAATCTATTAGCTTCTTAAAGGAAATTCAGACATCAGAGAATAGAACATATTTTGAGTAGCAAGTTCTTTCCAGCACCTTATAATAATGCACTAAGTGAAAGTGAAACTGAAGGTTGCAAAGTTCTGCCTGATTCTTTGCAATCCCGTGGACTATACAGTCCATGGAATTCGCCAGGCCAGAATACTGGAGTGGTAGCCTTTCTCTTCTCCAGGGGATCTTCCCAATTCAGGGATCGAACCCAGATCTCTCACAATGCAGGCGGATTCTTTACCAGCTGAGCCACTAGGGAAGCCCATAATGCACTAAAGTCACATCAAACTTGAAATATGAAGCTTTTGAAGTCAATGGTAAGCACACACACAACTCTTCCTCTATTGTTATTGTCTACTTCTTAAGATATACCCATTTGAATGCAGAGTTCCAAAGAATAGAAAGGAGGGAAAAGAAAGCCTTCCTCAGCGATCAATGCAAAGAAATAGAGAAAAACAATAGGAGACCAAGGGAACATTTCATGCAAAGATGGGCTCGATAAAGGACAGAAATGGTATGGATCTAACAGAAGCAGAAGATATTAAGAAGAGGTGGCAAGAATACACAGAAAAACTGTATAAAAAAGATCTTCACGACCCAGATAATCACGATGGTGTGGATCACTCACCTAGAGCCAGACATCCTGGAATGTGAAGTCAAGTGGGCCTTAGGAAGCATCACTACGAACAAAGCTAGTGGAGGTGATGGAATTCCAGTTGAGCTATTTCAAATCCTGAAAGATGATGCTGTGAAAATGCTGCACTCAATATGCCAGCAAATTTGGAAAACTCAGCAGTGGCCACAGGACTAGAAGAGGTCAGTTTTCATTCCAATCCCTAAGAAAGGCAATGCCAAAGAATGCTCAAACTACCACACATTGCACTCATCTCACACGCTAGTAAAGTAATGCTCAAAATTCTCCAAGCCAGGCTTCAGCAATATGTGAACTGTGAACTTCCAGATGTTCAAGCTGGTTTTAGAAAAGGCAGAGGAACCAGAGATAAAATAGCTGACATCTGCAGGATCATCAAAAAAGCAAGAGAGTTCCAGAAACACATCTATTTCTGCTTTATTGACTATGCCAAAGCCTTTGACTGTATGGGTCACAATAAACTCTGGAAAATTCTGAGAGAGATGGGAATACCAGACCACCTGACCTGCCTCTTGAGAAACCTGTATGCAGGTCAGGAAGCAACAGTTAGAACCAGACATGGAACAACAGACTGGTTCCAAATAGGAAAAGGAGTACGTCAAGGCTGTATATTGTCACCCTGCTTATTTAACTTATATGCAGAGTACATCATGAGACATGCTGGGCTGGAGGAAGCACAAGCTGGAATCAAGATTGCTGGGAGAAATATCAATAACCTCAGATATGCAGATGACACCACCCTCATGGCAGAAAATGAAGAGGAACTAAAGAGCCTCTTGATGAAAGTGAAAGAGGAGAGTGAAAAGGTTGGCTTAAAGCTCAACATTCAGAAAACTAAGATCATGGTAACCGGTCCCATCACTTCATGGCAAATAGATGGAGAAACAGTGGAAACAGTGTCAGACTTTATTTCTGGGGGGCTCCAAAATCGCTGCCGATAGGGACTGCAGCCATGAAATTAAAAGACGCTTACTCCCTGGAAGGGAAGTTATGACCAAACTAGACAGCATAATAAAACAGAGATATTACTTTGCCAACAATGGTCCATCTAGTCAAGGCTATGGTTTTTAAAGTAGTCATGTATGGATGTGAGAGTTGGACTATAAGGAAAGCTGAGCGCCAAAGAATTGATGCTTTTGAACTGTGGTGTTGGAAAAGACTCTTGAGAGTCCCTTGGACTGCAGGGAGATCCAACCAGTCCATCCTAAAGGAGATCAGTCCTGGGTGTTCATTGGAGGGACTGATGTTGAAGCTGAAACTCCAATACTTTGGCCACCTGATGTGAAGAGCTGACTCATTTGAAAGACCCTGATGCTGTGAAAGATTGAGGGCAGGAGGAGAAGAGGAGGACAGAGCATGAGATGGTTGGATGGCATCACAGACTCAATGGACAAGAGTTTGGGTAGACTCCGGCAGTTGGTGATGGATAGGGAGGCTTGGCGTGTTGCGGTTCATGGGGCCGCAAAGAGTCGGAGACAAATGAGCAACTGAACAGAACTTAACTTATTACTTAAGTCTGCACCCATAAATCAAACTGTGTACAGAGATGCGGGGCGGGCACGGGGTGTCTTTACCTGAAATGAAAAGTTTCTTTCCCAATAGCTTTAGGATATATATACCTAAAACTCCTGAGAGAAACAATTGATTTAAATCATCCCAGAGAATAGTAAGTAAAATACATGAGAGAAAAGAATACATGAAAATAGAATAGAAGTTTTTGCGCAGTTAGTTAACATTAAAATGTAGTCAAGATTAAAACATTCAGTATGTATTAATAGGGCTTCCAAGGTGGTCAGTGGTAAAGAATCTGCCTGCCAATATAGGAGATGCGTGCTTGATCCCTCGGTTGGGACGACCCCCTGGAGAAGGAAATGGCAACCCACTCCAGTATTCTTGTTGGAGGAATCCCCTGGGCAGAAGAGCAAGGGGAGTGACTAAACAATAACAATGCATTAAGTTTTAAGATTTTGATTAATGTAAGAAATTTACTGTTAAAAAATAGTACAGAAACTAGATTGTCATAAATCAAGTTTCAGAAAAACCATCCCACTGTACAAAAATGCATTTTAATACTTTAATGCACCATTAATACTTACGGTCAGAGGAACTGGGTCTTGAAAAGCCAGGCTCATTTCATGGCAGTAAAGAAATAAAAGTAGGCGTTCACACTTCTAAGCATAAATAAATAAACAAGAAATAATGAAGTCACAAACTAATTTTTAGTAGCAATATTAATAGATCTAAAAGTACCAGAATAGAAATTAAAACCAGATGAATACAAAAAACATGATGTCCTTTCCAATCATTTGCTACAGTGTACTGTTTGACATTTTGGGATGCATGTAACATATGAGAACAGTCTTTATAGAAATAAAAAGTATCACTAGAAAACTATCTGAAGTTTTTATTTCCACTTATCTCTGCAATTTTTATACTGAATTACTCATAGTCAATAAAAAGACTCATAATCAATAAAAAAATCCAGGTGTTACGCAATCCAGAGGTGGAGCTCTATCTGTGGGGTGTTGGGCCCTAAGGTCCCTCTCTGGATGCAGATGTCTCTATCATGCACTCTGCTATTTCTCTGCTTACAAATCTGCCCCAGTAACCACCATGTCTCAGTGGGAGTGCATGTTTCAGTCCTCTCTTGCACGACAACTTTCATACTGATTGTTCTACTTAATAAATTAGCACAGGAGCTTCTTTAGTAATAAATGAGATTAAATACATTAGCTAGCTTTAAGGTATAAATCCAGTACCACTGGGTGAAAGAATGAGTTATTTTCAGGAAGAGTAAATAGAAAAACCCATCTTTTTGCTGCCAATTCTGAACAAATTCCAAGGAAGAAAACTTATCTGTAGTAGAAAATAAAACGGAAATTTATTAAAGGTAGGCTAAATTTAAAAGTCCAGACCACATAAAGAATATTTAGTCTACTGTGTTCAATTACCGTATTTTAAGCTTCTAGGAAATGTATATATAGCATTGCTATTTTACTTCATTAAAGTTATAATCTGTCATTATTTAAGATTCTTGTATTCTTTTTTTTTTTTTTTTTCTGGGTTAAAGGATTCTTGTATTCTGTGGAAGAAAAGTACTAAGTTGATACACTTCTTGGATGACAGCACAGCTGCATTACAATGATGGGGCGTCTAACCAAAACAACTAAGTTTAACAGTCTAGGCTGGAAACTTACCCTTTTATCTATTGGTGTTAGTTTGACAAGGCCTTCAGTTTTCCTTTTTTCTGAGTTGTGAATGGGAGCATCACAATCATATTCCACTTCGGGTTTAGATAAGTCTCGGCAGAAAGTGCAGATCCACTCTCCACTGTTGGGGGAGGAAGTATCTGACTGAGTTCCTGCTGCATCACTCCTCTCCTCACCACCTCCCTTTCCCACCCTGCTCTGTGCCGTATGTAATGCAGAATTATTTATTCGGTGTAACTGTTAATCACTGGGGATTTACCACGTATCTCCTATGTACATGGCACCGTGCTGAGAGCTAACCAACAGAAATACAATTCATGGGCCTAAGGGGTGTGTAGTCCAGTGAAGGGAGCATGGGATATACACACAAAAGAAAACAAAACACACACATTAATCTATGGCTGATGTGAGGCACAAATGGCATTTCCCCCCAAATGATTCAAGAAAAAGAAACACTCTTGGTACTGTTAAGTTTGAAATTATACAATGGTTGTTCTCTATCATCTCATGAGGTCTAAGAATTTACTAAAGATATTTATAAATAATAAAACTCAAATGCCTGGCAAATAAGATGCACTAAATTATGACAGTTGTGCACAAGAACCATTGTTCTTCATGGTAATTTCCTTGTAATAATTTAAAGGGCCAGATGTTTTTTTCCTTGACATAACAGACTAGGTTTTTGAGAGATGAAAGAAGCAAACGAAATGGGAGACAGAGTATGGAAAATCCTATGCTGAACATTGTGGCGTATAAATTTATGCCAAGTGGATTTCTATTTAAATTTTTACAAAGGTTTTGTGTTAAAAAAAAAAAAAAAAAAAGTTTTGTGCTACAGGATCAAATGTCATTGCTGCTATTATTTATAGTGAAAAATTGTAAGCAAGGGAAGCAAGTGCCATCTTACCTTGGAAAATTTGCCAGAGTGGGCACGTGACAAGAGAGATGGAATACTTTGGGACACTTTTCACAGCACAGGAGTTCCCCTCCATTCTGACAAACTGCACACCAGTCCTCATTGGGGTCATCCTCTTTCCTCGTCTCCCCAACATGAAGGGGTGACTTCTGGGAGGCATCTAGCCATTCAGACTTTCCATTTGAGGAGTTTTCCTGGTGAAGTCCAGGTTGATCTCCTGTGCTATCAGGGGCATCTGATCTCAACACAGACTCCTCAGACGCAGAGTTCTGACTGCTATTTAGGAGCAGGGAGGTGAGTATGCTTCTTGGATAGTTGGTCTGCAATGGAAAGAGTTAACTATGTATGTGGATTTCTTAAACTGCCATTCTTTATCAGCACTACTGCAATTCTGGATTGCAATTTGCTTACTCATGAGCACCTGGGTTATTTCAAATGAGTCCAATAAACTGCAGGAGAGCAGACTGTGTTTACTAACTGGCCCTAATGGTAAAGAAGACATGGGCCTCTACTGAAAAACATCTTCCAAACGGAAGATCAGCAGCAGCGAGGGGGTGTGGATAATACAGGAAAAATCTTTTCAGTGGCTTCGAAGTGGCGGAATAAGTGGTTAATTTAGAAGTCAACCATGTGAACTGTAAATACATTTTACTGGCGACGTTAATTCAAATTATACCCAAACACAAAACATTTCTACTGTAGATTTTTAAAAAAAATCATTCATAGAAAGGTATACTGCTTTAATTCTTATCGATAATTTCACATCTCCAAGTGCCATTGACATCATTAAGGTGAATCTAAATTTTATGTTGGAGCCTAGAATGGTGAAAATTTTAAATTAAGAACTAAATCTATTATTTCCTCTAAATGTTAAAATAAATTCTTAAGTAATAAAATGCAGATTCAGTTAAGGGCATGGTTATTCTAATATCATTCTTTGGAGGTAATTATTTCAAATTATTTAGCTTTTTTCTATGCTAGTTCTATATTTTTAAAGAGGATGCTTGTATTGTAATTTTCGAGATTTAAACTTTAAACATTTTCTATTACACATGTATATATTTTTCATACTATGCAAGATTAGATTTTTCCTTCCTGACTCTCCATATCCTCCTTATACTTAACACACCATTTATGCCATCTTCTTAACATAGTTTTATTAACACTGATTTTTTTTTTAGTTGGCAGGGGCAAGTACAACTATTATAAGCAGCATTTATTCTAACTGGTCAGTATCAGTGCTGTACTAAGTATCCTGAAAAATCAATTTTTTGTCAAATGCATGTTCAGGTTATATTTTGATATTTAGTTTTTATTTAAATTTGTTATTTCAGTGTTTATTTATATCATTATGACTATATACTGTTCATTGCATAACCACAGTATATACTATGATCACTTCCTCTTTTGTCTTTTTGTTTTTTACTATGAGTCAATAATTGTTGTTGGTCAGTTAAGTCATGTCCAACTCTTTGTGACCCCATGAATGACAGCACACCAGGCTTCCCTGTCCTTCACTATCTCCTAGAGCTTACTTAAACTCATTTCCATTGAGTTGGTGATGCCATCCAACCATCTCATACTCTCTCATCCACTTCTCTTCCTGCCCTCAATCTTTCCCAGCATCAGGGTCTTTTGCAATGAGTGAAATCTTTGCATCAAGTGGCCAAAGTACTGGAGCTTCAGCTTTAGCATCAGTCCTTCCAATGAATATTCAGGGTTGATTTCCTTTAGGATCAACTGGTTTGATCTCCTTGTGTCCAAGGGACTCTCAGGAATCTTCTCCAACACCACAGTACAAAAGCATCAATTCTTTGGCACTCAGCTTTCTTTGTGGTCCATCTCTCACATCCATACATGACTACTGGAAAAACCATCGTTTTGACTACACAGACCTTTTGTCAGCAAAGTGATGTCTCTGCTTTTTAATACACTGTCTAGGTTTGTTATAGCTCTAGTTTCAAGGAGCAACTGTCTTTTAATTTTGTGGTTGCAGTCACCGTCTTCAGTCATTTTGGAGCCTAAGAAAATAAAATCTGTCACTGTCAATTACCTTATTCTAAAATTTAATCCATTTGCTTCTTTTTCTAGATATCTATCTCTAAAGTTATTCTCACAATCTCCAACAGGGTTATAAAATGCTTCTCAATACTGTCAAAGTTTTTTTCTCCCTCTTTACACATCCCTAATGGAGTCTTCTGTCCCCCTATAGGGTATACAAGAGGAGCTGTTGAACTGGGGACTAACTATCCTTTTCTTTGCCTCTCTTCTGTGTTAGATTCTATTTCTGGAATTCTATGTCTTCCTCTTTCTGGGTTTACTTCATTTTCGATGAAGCATATGTTCAAATATCTTCCTCAGAATGAGTACATGGAATTAAAGGTTTGAGACTCTGCATGCATGTCTAAAAATGTTTATTTCATCTTTATACATAATCATTTGAATGGGTACAGAATTCTCCCTACAAAATATCTTTCTTCACAATTTTGATATTTCTCTATTGGTCTCCGGCTTTGACAGTCTGTGTGGAGGACCTGGTGACATTAAAATGTCTGATCCATTATGTAAGGTGTTTTCTCCTCTGGAGGCTTTTAGAAGATGTTTAGAATACTGGCATTCTAAAATTGATGATGGTATATATGACTTGCATTTTTTTTCATTTACTTGTTCTGGTACTTGCTAGGCCCTTACAACTCAGATGCTCACACCCTTCAGTTGGGCTTCCCTGATAGCTCAGTTGGTAAAGAATCTGCCTGCAAGGCAGGAGACCTTGGTTCAATCCCTGGGTTGGGAAGATCCCCTTGGAGAAGGGAACAGCTACCCACTCCAGTATTTTGGCCTGGAGAATCTCAGGTAGCAAAGAGTTGGACACGAGTGAGCAGCTTTCACAAAGAGTTGGACACAACTGAGTGACTTTCACTGCTCACTAGTACAGTCCTTCAGTTACAGGAAGTTTCCATGTAGTACTGCTTTGACAGTTATGTTCCATGTAGTTTACTCCATTCTCTCTTTAAAATACCCAACCTCATTTAATAAGCCTCTTGTTTTGATCTACTGAGAGATTTCCTCAAAGTTTTCAACCTTTAAGTTGACTATTTTCCTGCCTTTAAATACTATTTAAATAAATAAATAGCTTTTATTTCCTACAATCTATTTAAAAGTTCCTTTCATCTTAGCCCTCAAGTAGGAGTAGTACTGCAATCATAATTACATTTTGAGCCCTGGATTCTTCATCTGATTCTTGTTTCACTATTACAACAGGAAAATCATAATTTTCAGGTGGTCCACTGTTTTCTTGTTTTATTCGAATTGGCTCCAACATGACCACTGGGACTTTGTGTGTAGAATCAGCTCCTGCTGGTTTGCTGGAAGAGCCAGAGCTAGAAATATAAAAAAAGAAAAAGGAAAGAAAACAAAATCTAAGAAAGCTATCTTAAGTATCTTAAAAAGAGGTATAACAATAGCTTTATGGGAATAATGCTATATCTTCATGGCAGTGATAACTATGTTACATCAGCAAAAATGATACATAACTGAAATGCATCTGTTGTATGCAAAAGTTTCATTTATGTATAAAAAAATGTTCTATGTGTTAATCTACCTAAATAGTTACATTATATACCTGGAAAGATACTTAAACACATTTAAATAAATCCTGAATTAAAACTGACTTCAATATTCTAAGGTTCTAAAATTAGGCAGCCAGATCTTAGAACTATCTTAGAATTAGCTTTTTTTTTAGTCTTTCCCATTTCCTTCTCTAGTCAGTGACAAAGAAAACTCTAGGCTCATATTAATGATTTACTGTCACAAGAGTGAAGATAATTAACTAGGGACATAATTCATTTATATGAGAGAGTTAATTCTTAGGTAGGTTGATAAGAAGTCTGGGGTCCTGAGGAAAAGAAAAATAAAAAAAATTTTTTTTCTACATTCCTGCATCTTAGTCACAGAAAACTTTTTGTGTGTGTGTGTGTTGCATAGTTTTATTAAAGTATAAAAAGGGACAGAGAAAGCTTCTGATACAGACATCAGAAGGGTGAAGGACAGTGTCTCACTAGTCTTAGCAAGGGAGCTGTATACTTTTTCAATTGGTTATTACAGTCAAGGTCGTAAAGGTCTTACCAGACCCATTCCCACAATTTACATTTTAAGATGACAGGATTAGAACTATCAGAATACTATACAAAAAAGATCTTAATAACCCAAATAACCAAGAGGGTGTGATCACTCACCTAGAACTATTTTTTTTCTGTAAGCCCAGAACTAATGATTACACAACAAAACAACTCATCTTGCTCAAGGTTATGTTTAAAGCCTTTGCCTGCAATGTGGGAGACCTGGGTTGGATCCCTGGGTTGGGAAGATCCCCTGGAGAAGGAAATGGCAACCCATTCTAGTATTCTTGCCTGGAGAATCCCATAGACAGAGGAGCTTGGTGGGCTACAGTCCACAGGATCACCAAGAGTCAGACACAACTGAGCGACTTTACTTTCACTGTACCAATAATTATATAACAACAATGTATCCTCCTGGAGGACGTTTCTCCTTCTTAAGAACCTTCTGACTAATCCTGTCATCTTGAAGTGTATGTTGTGGGAATGGGTCTGGTAAAATCTTTCTATTGTTAGTTCTAATCTCATTATCAAAATGTAAATTGTGGGAGTGGGTCTGGTAAGACTTTTACAACCTTGAGTCAGTCTTTTGATTGTCTCCCCTTCAGAGTATGTTTCCTCCATGATTAGGAAAGTAAGAATTGGGCTCACTATTGATAAGAAATTTGTAAGCAGTATGAGTGGTGTGTAACGGAAGTTAAAATACAATTTCAACAACTGTAAATTAATTTGTTTTAAAGCAAATTCAATGCAAGGTATTTAGAAAAGTCAGAACACCAATTTTAGTATAAAATTATTTGTTTTCTCTAAGTTTTTACTTGTGCATGTCCGTATACAGTGCAGTGTTATACATACATCATTTCTGCTTTGTCCTTGCTATTATGCTAAACTCAAATGTATTTTCTAATTTTCAACACATGCATAAATCTTTTTGAATCTTTAAAGATAAAGATACAAATTGATTAACCCATTAATTGATTTCATTAACATGTAATATATAATTATTATACACTGGACAGTAAGTTGAGTCAGTTTACCTTCCTCGGCTCCCAACGCTGGAGGCACTAGGTGAACGTATTGGCGGATGTACACTTGTCATAGTAACAGGTCCTGAGGAGGAAGAAATCATACACATTCATAAAATGAGTATCTGTATTTAACTCCTATTGAATGTTCTCGCTTAGTACTACACTGAAACTGGAAACACATAACGAAATCATATAAAACAAAAAGTAGCTGCTGATCTCCCAGCAGAGCTGGAGTGCCCTGAAGTAGCAGGACTATTCAACCTCAGCACTACTGACATTTTGGGCCAGGTAATTCTTTGAGGTGGGAGCTGTATGTGCATTGTAAAGATGCCAAGCAGCCCCCTTGGCCTTGACCAGTTATTAGATGCCAGTAAGGGCTTCCCTGGTGGCTCAGATGGTAAAGCGTCTGCCTACAATGAGGGAGACCTGGGTTCAATCCCTGGGTCGGGAAGATTCCCTGGAGAAGGAAATAGCAACCCACTCCAGTATTCTTGCCTGGAAAATCCCATGGACTGAGGATCCTGGTAGGCTACAGTCCATGGGATCGCAAAGAGTCAGACATGACTGAGCAACTTCACTTCACTTCAGCATCTCTACATACACAGCATCTAGGGGTGTAAGAATCAGAAATGTCTCCAAACACTGTTCAGTGTTCCACATGAGAGTAACCAGGGTAGGAGCTTAGTGAGGACACTAATGTCAGCGAAAGCTGCAGAGACAATAAAAAGTTGGCAGGGCTGATATAAAAGCAGTCCAAGAAAGAAATCGACAGAGACACTAATTAATGGAAGACACTGGAGCAATGTGTAGAAGGTACTTTGCCCTGTGCTAGACACAGAGTCAGTACTGAATAAAGTTAGCTTTAGTAATGGTGCTAAAATGGTTTCCAGAAATGTGTCAACTTATATTCCCACCAGCAGTGTATCAGAGCGTTCCTCCCATTACATCCTTATCAATGAGTATTTTCACTGTTGAAATCTTGCTTATTCAATAGTAAGAAATCATGTCTTCTGATTTCATAATGACTATTAGTGAGATGGAACCACACATCTTTCTTCCTCCCGCCCCTTCACTTTAGGGAGTTATTTCCTCTTTAGGGAGTTATCTACTCATGGAGAAGGAAATGGCAGTCCACTTCAGTATTCTTGCTGGGAAAATCCCATGGACAGAGGAACCTGGTGGGCTACAGTCCCTGGGGTCACGAAGAGTCGGACAGGACTGAGCACACAGGCTGCAGGGTCCTTTGGTAACACTTTGTGCTTTCCTTATTCATTTGTATGAACTTGCTACATAATTAAACATTTTTTTCTGCCATCTTTTGTCAACAATTTCCTTTCAGTTTGTTTATGTTTTAAATAAGTACCTCTCTTAAAATTCTAAAACTGCTTTATTATGTGGGACTAGTGAATGGCATAAGAGAGTCTCCTCTTTCCTTATTTGGTCTAAGGCATCTAATTTGCCAAGGTCTCTGGGAGTAGCAGCATTAGTCAGAGGGCTTCTCTCTTGGAGGAAATAAGTAGTTCTGTTCAAAATCCTTAAAACACAAACACCATACTAAGGTAGGAGCAATCAACAAAAAGAGTGATTGTTACTGAGACATTTTAACTCTAGGCAAATTCTACACAAAAAGGGACAATACTATAGGGCAACTTGTCTAAAAGAGAAAGTAAAATAGCAATTTCCTCCCAGGAGTGTGTGCTATGGTGCCTCTAAATTCTGTTGAAACTGAAAATGTAGAAAGGCTTATTAACCTTTGCTCTCCACTTCGAAAGTATACTAATTTCAAAGACTACCTAAAACACAGGTCCATTTTAATCACTCAAGAGAAAAAGGGAAGGTGGAGGGCGATCCTTTTATTAAGTAAAAACTGAGAAAAAACCAGTAAAATTTTTACAAGTCCACTTTACCTGCAAGGCCTGGAGATGGCACTGATGAATTCGGTGACTGGACAGTTCTGTTTGAGGGCGGTCGTGGCTGGCCATGATCAGTACTAGTATCTTTCCTCACAATGTTGTCCAGCATAATAGTACTTGAACAGTCAATCTGGCAAGAAATCATTTCATGGCATTCTGACTCGGCAAGTTAAAAGCTACTTTAAAATTTATAAGAAAACTTTAGTAGATGCAAATATCCTTTTGAGAAGTTCTGATGTATATTTTCCCCATAAACAGTCTTAGAAAAAAGCTCTCATACTTCTTATTTCATCGTAGTAAATATACCGAGGTCACACTATTTCACAACTCATGAGCCAGGAGAAAAGAATACTGTGTGTTACCTCCTTAAAAGTGAAAACAAAATTTTATTTAAAGGTAATAGAAGTACCAGTTAAAAGAAATCTTGGTGAGACAAATAGCGCAATTTCACATTTTAAAAATTTCTTTAGTGTCTGGCTTAGTAACAGCCAAATGGAATCTGATATATTTTCTCCATCTGCTCAGATGTGTGATTGTGGCTAAAGAATATGAAGAAAATCTGGTCTCACACAGGGAGGACCGTGTAGAGCCTCTGAAAAGGTTGTATAGACCCTCATGTTCCTGGCCCACACTTTGAGAACTCATGATGAAACAAGTCCACACATCACACATTTCGAGGACATTAACCTCATTTAAATACATTATTAATGTTTGGTAGGAAAAATCTGATCCCCACACATCACACATTTCGAGGACATTAACCTCATTTAAATACATTATTAATGTTTGGTAGGAAAAATCTGATCCCCCGTAGATTCTTGCTTAACACATTTATAAGTAATTGACTGCTAAACCAAACTACTGATAAACGTCTACTAAGACTTTAATACTTTAGATTCAAATTTAAATTTTATTTTGTATTGAAGTATAATTGAATTATAATGTTTTGCTAATGTCTGCTATACAAAAAAGGGTTCAGTTATACACATATACATTATTATTCATATTCTTTTCTATTATGGTTTATCACAGGATACTGAATATAGTTCCCCGTGTTACAGTTCTTTGTTGCTAATCCTTGTTGCTTGTGTATTCTACATACACCAGTTAGCATGAACTAATCCCAAACTCCCAATCCAACCCTCTCCTACCTCCTTTGGATGCAAATATTTTTAATGCTTAAATATACCATTTGTTTCCTAAGAAAGTCTTTGTGATTAAAATCCAGCTTAATAGTTCCAGCCTTTCTCAATCAAGATTCTTCAAGAAAATTAAGTCCTACATTCCAAGGGCATAGACTGCATATAATGAATTTACTTCTTGTCTCTGCATCTAGAATGGTACTAGTTATGAACAAACCTTGGAAGGACTGAGGAAACAGTCCCTCAAAGCAGTTTCTTTCTTTTGTGGTTCAGATGAGGAAACTCATTTGAGAAAGGCTGGTACACAAACGGTCATCTGTATTTGAGGGCTGTAGAGGAAATTTTACTTTCTGTGGGTCCTCTTTCAGTTGGGGGAGGAGGGAAGTAAATGGGGTTATTTTCCTTTAATATTCTTTGGGCACTACCTTGGCCAATACAATACTTGTGGCCAGAGTGCAATAAGTACTGGATTGACTAGATTTGTTAGATCTTAATGTAATAACAGTTATTTACACTGTGGAGGAATCCTAAAAGCTAAAATAAAATTATAGGAATGAACAAAAGTTTTCCTATCATCTATGTATGAAAATAAAATACATATACTCTACCTGTCTAAATTCTATTCAATTATTTAAAAGATGAAGTAACTCCAGTAAGGTTAATGATTCAACTTTTAGGAAATGTGAATTAACCTCAGTAATTTGAAAAAGTAAATAATATATAACATTTTAGATTTCCTTCACAATCCTACAAGATTTCTTAAAAGTTCTTAATGTTTGCATGAATGATTACCTAAGCTTGTAGGATGAAAAAAGGTAAAACAAATATCAACTCTTGTGTAACTGATTTGTTTCTTCAATGATATATTTTGTGTCTTGAAAAAAAATTTTTGTTTTGGAGCCATGCCACAGGGCATGTGGTATCTTAGTTCCCTGACCATGGATCAAACTCACACCCCCTGCATTGGAATTGCAGAGTCTTAACCACTGGACTTGGCAGGGAAGTCCCAAAACAGACTGATTAAAAGTCAGACTGACAACCAGTTTAGAGATAAATGTATTTAATTTAACTAAAAAAGAAATCAGAGGTAATACTGCACTTGTCAGTAAAATGTTATCATTTATCTTATTAAACCTGCTTCCAGCTCTTCTGATGTCTTAAATGTTAGCCTTGCTCTCTAACCCTATTCTAATGAACCACGTTCCAGCAATTCTCCTCCCTTGTTTTCACTTCCCTCCTTCCCTAGCTTACATTCCATAATTAATCACCATAATCATTCATTTACTAACACATTAACTCCAGTGCCCTGAAAGACATTCTGTAGTATGTTTAAGTGTTAATACTAATCTTTTTATTTCTGCTATTACAATATTTATAAAGGATAAAAACAACTTCCAAACACAAACACACAGCCTATAATCCAACATACCCATGCCCTTTCATCAGATTCAAGTTCACTTAAAATTTCTGAAACAGATTCTTTGGTGGAAGTTTTGTGTTTACTTACATCTGGAAGAGAAGGAAGATTGTAGGGACCTCCCACCGGTGAGCTCAAATCAATCACAGGTGAGCTGAAAGCCTTTGCATCGTACCCTGCTGCACTAGTAATGGTGGGACTGGAGGGAGTGGAGGACGTGCCGTTGGCAGTCGAGGGGGCCGCATGCCCACTGCTGATCTGCCACTGTGGTAGCAAGAAGGAAGAAGAAAGGTTGCCTATCAGCAAGCCTGTTACATAAAATGTCCATCTAATCCCTGTTCCAGGTACAAGACAAAGTAAAAGACACATTCTTCTATTTGAATTCAACTGTAATTTTCATGGAATGGGGAGAGGACACTGGTATATATAATTTTCAGTAATTCTCTTCAAACATAAATAATAAAAAGCACTGATTTCTCTCAGAAGACAACTGTATACACTAAAAAACCACAGCACCCAACCTTGGAAAGCTTATACATATCGAAAAAGAAATCTAAACATGTACGTAGCAACTACAAATAAAGACGGAGGGCCGAAAACACACATTTTCCTCTGTCGCTACCTGATATACCTGAAACTAAAACGACAGTTAAGGGAATTTTTTTTTTTTTTTAAACAACACAGTGACCCTAAAGACAAAGAACTAAAAACAGGATGATCGTTGAGAGTCTAAGTATCAAATCTTATGTTCCTTTCCTACTCTAGCTACTCCAAAATAATAAAGACTTCCTTCACCTCCACAGAAGACAACTGAAATTTAAGTTTCCAGAATAGGTAAAACAGTGTCTTTGGACTCATGGGCACCAGGCTCAGTTGAAGGCAGAAGTATTATACTAAAAATGAAAATTAAGAAACCATACACACACTGAATGCTGAGCTTCAACAAGCATCAGGGCCTGCATTTCAGGCATGAAACAAAGAGATTTTTTGGGAACTGAGCCATTACCTAGAGACAGTGACATTAGTAACTCTAATAAACATACCAAGGAGCCCTCACACAAGAGCAAAATTCAGCATTAAACATTAGCCCCACATCCTGGCTTTCAGTTTTTTGAAAAACACCCATTCCTTATATACAAACAGGCAACTAAGCATCAAGAAACATCTGAGAAAATTGTTACAGGCTGAGATAAACAAAGTGAAAGTGAAGTTGCTCAGTCCTGTCTGACTCTTTGCAACCCCATGGACTGTAGCCTACCATGCTTCTCCATCCATGGGATTTTCCAGACAATGGTACTGGAGTGGGTTGCCATTTCCTTCTCCAGAGGATCTTCCTGACCCAGGGATCGAACCCAGGTCTCCAGCATGGTAGGCAGACACTTTACCTGAGCCACCAGGGAAGTCAGGCTGAGATAAACCCATTAAAACTAGGAATGCTATAGTATACAGAGATGAACCACCCTGCTGTCTAAAATTTACTTTGAAACCTATCAAAAGAAAGAAGGTTTGACTGATGGATGAATGGATAAATGGATATACAGATAACAAAGCAGACCGCAAATAGAGCAATCTGTCCCCTATACAACTCTCTCAAATAAGTTTGAAAATTTTATGATAAAAAGCAACCAAGAGGTATCTTAAGACTATGCAGAGGAAAAAACTTCCCAAACACAAAATCATTTATACAGGGATGACACAATACAGAGTGACAGTGACAGAAATATTCTAACTTTGAAAAACCTAATTTATACTCTCCACTAGAAAAACTAAGTAAAATACTCTGTGAATATGAATGCCAACTTAACCACCTACCACCCACCCCTCACACCTATCCATCCATCCGTCTCTCTCTTCTTCCTTCCCACCCCAGAACAAGCTCAGTTACAGTTCATATGTATCTTTCCAGGTTTCTTCTATGTATATGAAATTAAAAACACACACACACACACACACACACTCGATGTTTCTTCCCATATATACTTAGAGGATCATACATAGATTACCGCCTTTTCTTAACAGCTAGAAAACATTTCCATTGTACCAGTATAATTTAAGCAATTCTATTAAAACAAACTCTCCACTATATTATCCTCCTAGTTTGTTCATTTATTCATTCATGTTTAGACTTTTGACCAGAAAACATTTTTAAAAACATTCTTATTAGAGTGTGTGTCTATCCATTAAAAATAACAAACAGAGGGTTTCCCTGGTGTCTCAGTGGTAAAGAATCCGCCTGCCAGTGCAGGAGACATGGGTTTGATCTCCGATTTGGGAAGATCTCACATGCCGTGGAGCAACTAAGCCTGCGCACCACAACTATTAAGCCTGTGCTCTAGAGCCCAGGAGCCACAACTACTGAGCTTATGTGCTGCAGCTACTGAGCCCACAGGCCCTAGAGCCTGTGCTCCACAGCAAGAGAAGCCATTGAAATGAGAAGCCCATGCCCTGCAGTTAGATAGCAGCCCTCTCTCCACAATGAGAAAAAAGCCCGAGCAGCAATGAAGACTCAGCACAGCCACAAATAAACAAACAAGTAAAATTCTATTTATAAAGAGGCTCAGTAGTTGTGGCTCCTGGGCTCTAGGGCACAGCTTAATAGTTGTGGCGTGCAGGCTTAGTTGTTCCAGTGCATGTGAGATCGTCCAAATCAGGGATCAAACCCATGTTACATAGCTATGAGGTAGATAAATATGAGTACCCAGAATGTGCTAGGTGCTGTTATACACACTGCCATCTAAGTCTCAGGACAACTCTGCAAGGTACGAACTCATTTTTATAGCAGGGGCAAATGAGACTTAAAAGAGTAAACTTGTACAAGGCCACAAAAGTATTACGAAAATAATCAGAATGTAAGATCTAACTGTAGCTTGGTCTCTATTCACCTCATCTCTAATGATAAAAAGAGAGATAGGTATAAATTTTATTGAAAATAATTAAAATGTCATTTTAGAAAATTTATATCAAAGTAATTATAAAAACACACAGACACAGCATGTGTACTTTTAGAATATTACTTTAAAATAATTTGATTAAAATGAATGGTACAGAATTATGGGGAATAACATCATATTCTTTATTTTGGTCTTGGCAAAAAAATTAAACTAAAATCAATCTGCTAGTTGTAAGCTGGGAAGACCTGACACAAGTACTTGGAGAAGACAAAGTGCTGGGGGAACTTCAGCTTTTTAAAACAGTAATTCCTAAAAAGACTATTACCTGAAAACATTAAGAATATGAATATTAAGCTTTCTAAAATTTAATGTATAACCTTAAATATTAAGCTTTATCAGGTGTATATGTACTGTATCCTGTTTAATACTGAATACAATATAGTCTTATATACAGGTATATATATATATATATATATAGTTTAATACTTCATATTAAAACTGTGTGATACTAAGTTTGTTTCCAAGAAGTCTCCTTGAAACACTCTGAAGATTCATTCATTGGTCTCTTTTGAGGTATGCCATCTGTATTTGTTAGAATACTTCCATACTCACCTAAAAGCTACACACATTAATACTGAAAAATTCATATCCATGACTCACTGATTATTCTGGGCTTTTACTTCTGTATAAGTAGCTTGATTTTTTTTTTTTTTTGTTAATTACAAAGCATCAAGATCCTTTCTCCTAGCTTTGTCTCTTTAGGTCTGCATGTAATAAACTTTGTAATTCACATTTATTAAAAAAAAGAAAACAGCTTACTCTTGCTCTTCATCGCCATTGCTCTATCCATAAATTCAATATGATTTGGAAGCAGAGAGAAGCACAAGCACCTGTGGAGAAGTAAACACACATACCTGTTTTATGGCTTGTTGAGCCAAGAAAGCCATCTGCAAGGGGTTGGGCTTCATTGCTTGTCGTGGCGTATTCTGGTTTGATGGGTATCTTAGCTGTTGATGATGAGGAGGGAGAATTGGTCCATTGGGCTTGGGGCTATGATTCTGAAAATTTATCAAACGTGGAGGAGGTTGCTGGAAAAAAGACATTGTATCAATTCAGTGGCAGTCAGCTCCTGAAAGATGAATTACAGAGAACTCTATTTTATAACTTTTATAGAAAGAAAACAGTTCTGCCACAGATGAATCATTTATTAATATTACAATAAGGGTGTGGGGGGAGGGGACAGCTGCCCAGAATGTGAGTAAGCATTTAAAGTAAAGAAGTTTTACTAGGAAAAGACCTCTGGGAGAGGATTTTCCAATCAGTTAAATATAGACCAAATTGGGAAATAAGGATTCCCTAAGTCCCTGATGACTATCTTCTGCAAAGAATTGCCCTCTTCAAATCTAAAATGATAGTAGAATAATAATTACTGATAGTTACTGAGTAGTTATCACATGTCCAATACTAGTTAAAATGCTTTACGTGTGTTAAAACTCATTTAATCTTCACAAAGATCCTCCTCTGAGGCAGGGATTATCTCTGTTTTACAGAAAAGGAAACTTGTCCCAGATTACCAAAGGTAGGAAGGAATGGAGCTAAGATTTGAACTCAAGTTCTCTGGCTCTAGATCTGTACTTTACGCAGATATTAATAATGAAAACACATGATATTAACAACATTTAAAAATGAGTGAATTTTAGATCTTATTGAGATCAAACTACATGTCAGGCATTGTGATTGGTATTTTATATGTTATCTCATAATTACTCTCCTCAGTCAGTTCAGTTGTTGCTCAGTCATGTCCAACTCTTTGTGACCCCATGGACAGCAGCATGCTAGTCCTCCCTGTTCATCACCAACTCCGGGAGTCCACCCAAACCCATGTCCATTGAGTAAGTGATGCCATCCAACCATCTCATCCTCTGTTGTCCCCTTCTCCCGCCTTCAATCTTTCCCAGCATCAGGATCTTTTTTTGAAATGAGTCAGTTCTTTGCATCAGGTGGCCAAAGTATTGGAGTTTCAGCTTCAGCATCAGTCCTTCCAATGAATATTCAAGACTGACTTCCTTTAGGATGGACTGGTTGGATCTCCTTGCAGTCCAAGGGGCTCTCAAGAGTCTTCTCCAACACCACAGTTCAAAAACATCAATTCTTCGGCACTCAGCTTTCTTTATAGTTCAACTCTCACATCCATACACGACTACTGGAAAAACCATAGCTTTGAATAGACGGACCTTTGTTGGCAAAGTAATGTCTCTGCTTTTTAATATACTGTCTAGGTTTGTCATAGCTTTCCTTCCAAGGAACGAGTGTCTTTTAATTTCATGGCTGCAGTCACCATCTGCAGTGATTTTGGAGCCCCCAAAATAAAGTCTGTCACTGTTTCCACTGTTTCCCCATCTATTTGCCATGAAGTGATGGGACCAGATGCCATGATCTCAGTTTTCTGAATGCTGAGTTTTAAGCCAACTTTTTCACTCTCCTCTTTCACTTTCATCAAGAGGCTCTTTATTACTCCCCTACCCCCGCCATTTTACAAATCAGGACACTAAACATTAAAAAGCTGGGATAACCAGAAAAGAAGTCACATGACTCATTAAAGGCAGCACTATGGTTTTAATCCAACACTAGTCTGCCATTTCATTAGTCAAACATGTTCTGGTGTTTAACTGGGGGTTGGGGTACTAATTACAGTTTAGAGGATGAGTTTCTCTAAAAGAAAACAGATTTTGAAAGGAAACCCTTCAAGGACAGCATTGGTTGATGACAGGACGGTGTAAGGACAAGCTTAGTTTGTTCACAAATGCCATCCTTAGAAATTGACACCAGTGTTCCACAAAAAAAGGTAACCTTGGTTACCAAGGTTCCACAAAAGGTTGGCAAATTACTGCAAAGTAAATACTTATTTTCAGGCTATCTTAACTGTATATGAGCAGAACTTCTCAGAAAGGGAACTATTAACCCCCATATTCAAAGGGGTGGGGGGACAAAAAACCAAACTTATAAAGCTGAAGTAGCAACATCTTAAGGCGGACAGCTATAAAGTGTAGCCCTGCCCTCTTTTTGTTCTTTTCTTTCTCTCATTTTTGGAATTTATCTCCTTTCCTGGGAAAAGGTCTTCTGTTTCTCCTCTCCTGCAAATTAGCTGGCACTAGGTTCACACTTAGTATCTTACAAGAGTGACCAGCAATTACAGACCTAATGAAAAGTAGACTTAGACACTATTTCAAGATCAAAGGAAATTCTGTGGATGAAGAATAGAAAAATATGGGAAAAAGAGAAAATGCCAAAATTTTACAGAAGCCTGAAGCCATAGCAATTCTTTTTGATTCTTCTATTAAAGTTTTTCACTGGAAGGGTTTTATATCACAGAAACAAAAACAAAAAAATAATTGGGGAAGTATAGCGGAAAACTTCTAAATTCATCCAAAAGACTATTTTTTTAAAAAGTGGAAAAGCACTCAAAATGATCCTTAAGGGAGAACAAAAGCAGTTAAAACTTTTGCCTACTCCTGCCCTGACTGGGATTTATATATTGATTCAGTCAAGAAATGACATTCAGGGAAAAAAGAAAAAAATGAAGTGACATTTGATGCCAGTGTACTATACTCCTGTAAGAAATCAGTGTGGAACTGGATGTACACTTGCCCATCAAGGAATCCCAGTGTAAAAAGATCTAAGGTGATTGATTTTTATCTCCTCTTCTAAACTGTTATCGTTGACTGAGTTAATTTCTAAGAACCCTATGACAGGAAAAGTAACGTGAAAGAACAGGACTAGAAACTATTTATGAACATAAAAGAAATAGCAAAACTAATGCTATTTTAATTAAATGGAATTAACTTGCAAGAAGGAAAAAAGAGAGAGAATAGAGAAATAATTGAGAGCTTAAGTAAAGTGACATATATTCATCATTATCCTAACCCTCACTGTAAATACTTTCATTATTATAGGTGGTAATTTTATTCTAGGTCAGTATAACCATGAAGGATAGCAGATGTCCTTCTAACATCCACTCACTGTTTAGGAAAATTAATATATACATATAAATGAGAGTATCTCTGCAGAAAAGTAAATCTGGCCCAGGAGTGAGAACCATAAAGTATACAGTAACAGACTTAGTTTTAACAAACTTCGAGCTGTCCACTGCAGTACGACAGAGTATACTGTACACCACTCAGTAAAGAGATGCAGAGTGTTTATTACCTTGTACTACACAGTCACATAACTATATAGTCTATCTCTGTATCACCCAGCTCTTTAATCATTCAGATTACATGGCTACTTTCAGAGAAAGAAGAAACAGGGAACTCCTATGTAAGCGACTTTTAGAGCAGGCCTGTAAATTGACCTGTGTCTTCAGGCTAGAGGTAGAGTATGACAAAGAGGCACACATATACACACATATACATATAAAATATCAACAAACAGATATTTTACCAGATGTACATGCAAATAAACTGCTAGAGAACTAAGAAAGCAGGTAAGCAGGGCAGTGTAAAAGTTTAAAGAAGAGGGAAAAAACTGTTGAGTGAAAAATGTAGGAGCAGATATTTGGTAGAGAGAAGATAAAAAATGAGAGGTGAGAATACTAGAAGAGGGTTCAGGGGTCACTGAGACAGAAAAAGAGCAGTGTGCAAAGTAATGACATAAAGATGAGAAAATCACAGCTGATATTCTAACAACACGGGTTTAGACTGTGCAGGTCCACTTAGACAAGGACTTTTTTCAATAGTGAATACTTCAGTACTGCACAATCTGTGTTTAGCTGAATCCTCAGATGCAGAGCAGTGGATGTGGAGGAACTATGGTGGGTGGCGGGGGGTGGCTGACTATAAGTCATATGTGGATTTTCAACTATATAGAGGGTCAGTGCTTCTAACCCCTGAATTAATTGTTCAAGGGTCAAATGTGTTGATAAGTGGGAAAATTAGGTTGTATAATAAAGAATGTACATTATATATATATATGTATATATATCATACAGCAGTACACCACAGAAAGAAATAATAAGATCAAATATAAATTTCTGAGATAAGCAGGCTAAAGGCTCTATCCAGGTTACTTCTGTTTGGTTACAACTTCTATAAATAGCTGTTTCTGAGAATGTGACTGAGTCACACAGAACCTATTAACTGCCTCAGCTCCTCACTTTTAAATGAAAAGAGAATTAATGCAAATGATGGATTGCCGGGAGCCAGCGTGGGAATCCCACCCGTGAAACGGTCACGTGGCAGAAATCCGATGGGCAAGGCGATTCGGATTTCAGAGATTTCCCCTGAGTTTCCCTGAGCATCTACACCCCCAAAATAAGGAAACCCAAATATGCCTGCTGCCAGGAGCCAGCNTTCCTACTACACTATTTCTTCCTAATCTAATCTTCTATTAATAAATAAACACTTCCAAGACGCCAACGCGGTCCACGCTTCGAATTTCCTGGACCTGCCGGGGCTGGACCCCGGCAATGGATTTATCCTGTTTTAGGTTAATAAAGTAATAAAAATCACTTTACCACCTTTCAGATACTTAAGATAAATATTAATCGTGTAAATGCTTAGCACTAGTCACTCAGTAAGTATTTTCTCTCCTTTCCTCAGCAAATATATGTCCAAAACAATTGGGATGCTCTGCAGTCTATCTGCAATATGTTACTCTGCAGTCTGGGTGGGGAGTGACAAAAGAATTCCTCCATTTTCTTAACAAAATTTCAACTCTGCCAATGGCACTCCTGGGATCAAAAGTGTATACATCTTTTCCCACAGAACACTCACCAAACAAAGACCTCTTAAATTGCTTGCTATTTACTTCCTTTAAAAACCTGGGTTAAAACAAAGTTCGAGAGCAATAATCAACTGGTCATACTAATTAATATTCTCTTGGATTTGACATGTCTTCTTAATCAAATTACCAGACAGCCATAAATCACAAATAAAATCACCGCAGGCCTACACACAAGCAATTTAACAAAATTAGGATTCATACAGGCCCATAAGTCTTATTCAGGGTTGAAGCAAGTCTCCTATGAAGATCATCTGTCTTGTATAACCGCTACCAAAACATGCTATATGACATTTAATTGCTTTTTCATAAAAGAACTGCATTATGTATGCATTCCTCTTAGTGCTAAAAAAAACACTGGTAAAAAATTTCTCCTCTAATGATATGTTTCCTTTTAATCAAGTAATAGATANCAGGGTTGAAGCAAGTCTCCTATGAAGATCATCTGTCTTGTATAACCGCTACCAAAACATGCTATATGACATTTAATTGCTTTTTCATAAAAGAACTGCATTATGTATGCATTCCTCTTAGTGCTAAAAAAAACACTGGTAAAAAATTTCTCCTCTAATGATATGTTTCCTTTTAATCAAGTAATAGATATTATTCCTGATTCTTTTTTTGTTTGGTTGATCAAAAACTGAGCTAAGTCCTATTCTCAGGAATAATGAGAATTCTTAGTCTAGTTCTGCATGCTTTGAACATTACTAATACTTATTAATCCCTGTGCCATTTCATTTGAGTCACTTACTGTAAATCAGTTCAAATTCTGAGAAACAGGGAGTATAAATTAATAAATAAAAGGAACTGAAAATAAAGAGACAATTTTTGTGCATTAAAATAAGAATGGTGCATGGGGGAAAAAAAGAGACTTGCTCTAAATGGAGTGGATAGAAGCTTCTTCTGTAACAACAGCAGAAATGTATACTAAAATTGCAACTGTTTGTTCTTAACTAATGCATGGTAATTAATCCACAGGATCACGATTTTGATTCATGCTCTGAACTTGTTACTGTATTGTTAGTACTGTTGAGTTTATGACTATATGAACACATGTCTAGACTCTTCCACCCACTCTACATCACAAGTAGAATTTACATGCATATGTTCTTCAAACCCTTTAGAGGGATAAGTAGAAAATAAACACATGCTTTTCCCATTTTTCCACTAGTGACTGAAATCTTAGTTATGGATTAAGAAATAATACAAATAAAAAGATGACAAAACTGAAACAAAAAGAATGGTGCCTGGAACATTTGCTCAGAAATATAGTTTGAAAAAGGCAGACTTCTAACAAACCACACCCTTACCCTTTTCTATTTCATTCTGTCCTAGTTTCCAGATGCAGTGGGTTTTCTAAACGCTGCATCTTCACAGAGGACAGATACCTGAAACATCAGTCATCCTGAAGCACTAATGTAATAATTATGAGCTACAGGTACACACTTTCCCATCAATCATATGCATGGGTTATTCAGGAATGCAATCATTTATCCTCTGTTATATAGAGGACAAAGAGCAGATGAGAAGAGATGTCCCAGCTGAATAAACCATTAATTTCTTTTTCAGAAGGGCTAAGAACTAGAGTTAAATTAGGGACCCTTGATGTGACAAATTTTTATAAATTCATATATTTAAATCATGGAGGAAGGACACTTTGGCTATTTTAGGAGCTGCTGAATACAACTGTACTATAATTATCTAAGTTAGGACAGGCCTGCTTCCAAATTTACCTGGTGAGAGATGGAAGGTTGCTGGATGGGCCCCTGCATTCTAGGGTTTGGTAAACCCACAGGTGCTGGCCTCCGTTGCACCTGTTGCCTCTGAGCCATTACCTGTTGCTGCATATGCTGGAGTCGTAACTGAGCTAGGCTGATCTGGGTTGGAAACTTGGATAACTGGTTTGAAGATAAACCACCTGGTGGCTGTGAATTCTGTTCCACGACAGGATTCTGCTTAGGCATTTGTGGTTGACTCTCTTTATCTTCAATTACTAAAGAACCTAATCAAAGAGAAAAAGTTAAGTTCTGAAGATTTTCTGATAGTAACATACCATATTTTGTAAAAGGCTATCTTTCTCATTTTCAGGATTTCCAAGGAATTTCTTTTTGTCTTAGGAACCCTTTACATGCTTAAAGATAGAAACTCTGAAGAGTTTCTGTTTATGTAGGGTCTTTCAAACAAAATCTACCATATTCAAAATCAGAAATGAGAATTATAAAAATTTTTCCATACTAATTCATTTTTTTAAAAGTGACAACCCAGAGTAACACATTTTTATGGAAAAAAAAAACACACACAAAAAACCTTATTTTTATTTTCAAAAAAGTTTAGTGAAGAATGGTACTATTTTACATTTTCAAACATCTCTTTAAATGTCTGGCTTAATAGCTATAACTGTTTCTGCATTATCTAATATATTGTTTAAATAGAAATACATGCAGAAAACCCAGCCACATATGGGTATGTACTTGGAAAAGGGAGACCTTTTATCACCTGAAGGAGCTTCAGACTACACTGTGAGAACTACTGTTGTATAATCAAAACAAAACACGCAAACCTGACACTGGATGTGAGAATAATACCACAGAGTATTTCTGACTCAGTTATCTCTCTATGACTTAGCAATTGAATGACAACAACAGCTAGTTCTTTACACCTTCACAGTGCAAACTATGTTAGTTCTCTGATGGCGAACACCATGCTTTATAACTACACTGTTAAAAAGAGATTAAAGTACCTCTCACAGGTCTGGTCCAAGAGTAGGGCAAGGCTTGATTTCTTCAATAGCAGAGACTCAGTTAAAAGTTCCTGATTTACTAAGCATATGCATCCTTAAAGATATGGTTATCATTCATTAAATACTTACTGTATATTAGGTACCATGACAGGAGATCTATGTATATTGCTAAAATCCTTCGTACAGATAAGGGAGCTAAGGTTCAGAGAGACCAAACAACTTATCCAAAGTCACAAAGACACTAAACTGAATATGCGCCCAAGACATTACTTTTCCCTGTACTCTTCTATAACATGTTTCTCAGAAGTCATAAACAAACAAGTCTGAGAAAGCTGTATCCTTCTTAAAAGATTTAAAATGTCAATCTCACTTTAAATGACAATTTACAGAGCTATATACGACAGCTCTGAAAAGTCCTACTGTAAAGGATACTGTCTTACAAATTCCTCACAAACAAGAGGTGTTTTTGTTTTTGCTGATTTAGATTTACCTAAACTTATATTCATTTATTTGCATACATTTACATATTTTCTTAATTTTACCTATGTCTACATCATGTGGACTGTGTTTTAAGTGATATGCTTATAAGTACATATAAGTCGACATGACTGTTTCTGTGGATATAAAACTGTGATAGATTCTCTGTATAGCTACATATGTGGTGGAAGGTAGAGTAGGGTAAGAGATAGTTATATACATGCTTTGTATTAAGATGCTTCTTTTTAGGTATATAGATGAGAATATGTATGATTCCAGCTGCTGGCTATGTTTATCAATCAATAAATATGTACTTCTAAACTATGCTGAGGAGTCACCTTATTATTTCTTCAAAGGGTCACCTTATTACCATTCTTTCTGTTCTCACATATGGATGAGATTTACGTAAGTCTATTTCTTCCTTTCTTGGAGTGTTCTGAGAGCACTGGCTCTCTTTCCAGCCAGTTCTTTCTTACCCAGAATCTAGCTTAGAGAATGAGAGAGCAACCCTATTTGATGATTTTGAAACAAAGTCAATGAGCCCAAAAACTGCCAAAAGGTGGTTAATGAAGAATGCATATGAAATTCTTATTTTTGTTTCTATAATTTCCCTATGAGAAATTAAGAAAGTAGGCAAAAATTGAAGATTTTTTTTTTTTTTACTAGTACATAATGTAACAAGGACTGTCTGCAGGGATATGTGATGTTACCAAATGATACTGAAAGTCCCCCTTTTTGATAACTCTAGTACTTCAAATTTGGGCAATTATCTATATGCATGATACACTTCAATTAGGAGGTTAAAAATTATTTAATTATTACATAAAAGGAAAAACAGAAACAAAACAGAGAATTCCTCCCTAGCAAGAAAAAGCAAATAAATGAGCTATTAGTACCTGACAACTGGGTCTAAAGAGTGAGTAAGCCAAGAATTATATGAGAAATACTGTTTTAACAGAAAACATTCTAAAAAGTACTATATTAATGGCAGACACATGTAAAGAGTTTTAACAACTATTCTGATAAATATGTCACTAATAGCACAAGCAAGCTTCTACTTGCTTGAGGAAGAAAACTCCTAAATCTAGAAGTCTAGACACTGAGTCAATAAAAGGATGTTTCATATCACCCACATATTTATATGTGTGTTTATATTCATGCATGTATCACAAATATACACACACGAATGAAATACCAGGAAAAACCCATGTCTTTAAAACAAGATAATAAAAATATTTAGGGGGTAGAAGGGAATACATTTTCAACAATCTCATAATCATTAAGAGTTCCAGAAACAAATGGCACTTTGAGAAAATCTACATAACAGCCTACCTAAATTGATTATATTTTGAGCCCAGAAACTAGGATCACAGTGAAACTGGATGGTATTGTTGGTCACTGGGGAAGCATCACACCTTGCTCGAAGGAGGTGCCGTAGCCGGTACGTAATCTAGAAGAAAGCAGAGAGACAACTAAGCATCCAAGTCTTTATTAGGCAAATAATTTATCAAGTTCCCAACAAATAACATAAAAAATGCTCTCTGTATCACATATATGCCAACACAAAACAAGTGTTCATATGTAAGTTATAAAAAGTGGACAAACACAGTTTTCCTTCAAAAATGCATTAGAAGTTTAAGTACAATTAGTTTTACTGTTGAACACAAAACAAACCTATCCTAAAGTGACAGATTAAAGTTAGTTCACTGAATTACAGAAGTTTCACAGATGTACCAACCATATATTTGTAAAGTAAAATCACATTCTGCTTTTATTTTACTCTTTCAAAGAAGGATTCAGAGTAGAGATCAGAGGGCTAATGGATTAGAGAAAATACAAATGAATCTCTGCTCAGGACATTAAGTACAGCCTTAACCAGGTCTGCTAGTAGGATGGCTCTTCTTGCTCCTGTGCTGTGAATCTCAGTCATCACACCACCTCCCACCCTCCTCCACACTGTACTCCTCAGTGAATGCTCAGTCATTCTCTCTCAGTCGTTGAAGAGTTCAGCTCTTGGCTCATGATCACCATTTACAATATTATTCCTGCCATAATCCTAGATGGGCCACAGGACTGGAAAAGCTCAGTTTTCATTCCAGTTGCAAAGAAAGGCAATGCCAAAGAATGTTCAAACTACCAGACAACTGTGCTCATTTCACATGCTAGTAAGGTAATGCTCAAAATCCTTCAAGCTAGACTTTAACAGTACATGAACCGAGAACTTCCAGATGTACAAGCTGGATTTAGAAAAGGCAGAGGAAACAGAGGTCAAATTGCCAACATCTGCTGGATCATAAAAAAAGCAAGAGAATTTCAAAAATAACATCTACTGCTGCTTCACTGACTCTGCTAAAGTCTTTGAACTGTGGAAAATTCTTAAGGAGATGGGAATACCAGACCACCTTATGTTTCTCCTGAGAAACCTGTATGCAGGATAAGAAGCAATAGTTCCAACCAGTCATGGAACAACCGACTGGTTCAAAATAGGGAAAGGAGTACATCAAGCCTGTATATTGTCACCCTGCTTATTCAACTTCTATGCAGAGTACATCATGTGAAATGCCGGACTGGAGGAAATCACAAGTTTGAATCAAGACTGCTAAGAAAAATATCAACAACCTCAGATAAGCTGATAATACCACTCTAATGGCATAACGTGAAGAGGAATTAAAGTGTCTCTTGATGAAGGTGAAAGAGTGAAAAAGCTGGCTTAAAACTCAACATTCAAAAAACTATGATCATGGCATTTGGTCCCACTCAGTTCAGTTCAGTTGCTCAGTCGTGTCTGACTCCTTGTGATCCCATGAATTGCAGCACGCCAGGTATCCCTGTCCATCACCAACTCCTGGAGTTCACTCAGACTCGCGTCCATCGAGTCAGTGATGCCATCCAGCCATCTCATCCTCTGTCGTCCCTTTCTTCTCCTGCCCCCAATCCCTCCCAGCATCAAAGTCTTTTCTAATGAGTCAACTCTTCGCATGAGGTGGCCAAAGTACCGGAGTTTCAGCTTTAGCATCATTCCTTCCAAAGAAATCCCCGGGTCGATCTCCTTCAGAATGGACAGGTTGGACATCCTTGCAGTCCAAGGGACTCTCAAGAGTCTTCTCCAACACCACAGTTCAAAAGCATCAATTCTTCGGTGCTCAGCCTTCTTCACAGTCCAACTCTCACATCCACACATGAGTACTGGAAAAACCATAGCCTTGACTAGACGGACCTTAGTTGGCAAAGTAATGTCTCTGCTTTTGAATACGCTATCTAGGTTGGTCATAACTTTTCTTCCAAGGAGTGTCTTTTAATTTCATGGCTGCAGCCACCATCTGCAGTGATTTTGCAGCCCCCAAAATAAAAAGTCTGACACTGTTTCCACTGTTTCTTCATCTATTTCCCATGAAGTGATGGGACCAGATGCCATGATCTTCGTTTGGTCCCATTACTTCATGGCAAATAGAAGACAAAAAAGTGGAAATGGTGGCAGACTTTATTTTGTTGTCTCCAAAATCACTGTGGACAGTGACTGCAGCCATGAAATTAAAAGACACTTGCTCCTTGGAAGAAAACCTATGACAAACCTAGATCACATATTAAAAAACAGAGACATCACTTTGCCAACAAAGGTCCATATAGTCAAAGTTATGGTTTTCCAGTAGTCAAGTATGGATGTGAGAATTGGACCATAAAGAAGGCTGAGCACCAAAGAACTGATACTTTTGAACAACGGTGCTGGAGAAGACTCTTGAGAGTCACTTAGACTGCAAGAAGATTAAAGCCAGTCAATCCTAAAGGAAATCAACCCTGAACATTCATTGGAAGGACTGATGCTGAAGCTCCAATACTTTGGCCACCTGAAGTGAAGAGCCAACTCATTGGAACAGACTCTGATGCTGGGAAAGACTGAGGGCAGGAAGAGAAGGGGGCAACAGAGGATAAGATACTTGCATGGTATCACGAATGGACATGAGTTAGAGCAAACTGTGAGAGATAGTGAAGGTCACAGAAACCTGGTGTGCTGCAGTCCATGGGGTCACAAATAGTCAGACATGACTTAGCAACTGAACAACAAATTCTGAATGATTTTAATATGCAATTAGATGACCTTTCTAGACTGTTTCCTCTAGTGCCCAGATCCCAATAATCCTACAGACCCTAAAGGTCCTATGAACTTTTGCTCTTAAAATTTTTCCTGTCCTTTGACTTTATCTTACCTCCCAATCTTACAATATCGGTCTGAAGTGAAGTGTTAGTCACTCAGTCATGTCCAACACTATCCATCAATTTCTCATTATCCAGCTAAAATCCCAGGAGTAATTCTCATAATCATCTCCTTGTATATATTCTCAACACCTTTCTCTCACATGTCAAATTAGATACACTCCCTTCTCAACCTTTCTCTGAAACAATAACCAACAAGCAACACCGGTTAAATCTTTTCTAATGACTGTAAAGGGACTGGTTTGACTTCAAAAACACAGCCTATTTACTAAGCTTGACAGGCTATCATATGACATTCCTCTGGTCCTTCAGGTCCGTACCTCTCCTAAATGACTATTTCAAATGACTATCTCTTACCAAAACTCCAGCATCTCCTGAAAAAAAAAAAAAAAAAAACAAAAAAAAAACCAGGAACGATCGGAGACCTTCTACAAACTTCCACCACCTACCAGTTCTAGTGGTCCCTCCTATCACAGTGGACTAACCGGCCAGGCTTCCAACTAAAGCGAATCATGCACTCATGCAAGTGCAAGAGTTAGCTGCTCATTCGTGTCCAACTCTCTGCAACCCCGTGGACTATAGCCCACCAGGCTCCTCTGTCCGTGGAATTTTCCAGGCAAGAAAACTGGAGTGGGTTTCCATTTCCTTCTCCAGGGGATTTCCAGCCCAGGTATCAAACCTGGGTTTCCTACACTGCAGGCAGATTCATTACCATCTGAGCCACCAGGGAAGCCATTACACTTGTGCAACAGGGCCTAACATCCTTGCCGATTCAAAGACACTTCTCAGCAATTTTCTCCCCTCAGGCTTTCAGTAGCTTTTCACACAGGTGATCACTTGGCCCTCATGGAAGCAAAGCATTTTGTTCACTTGGCTTCTAGCAAACTACAGTCTCATGGTTTTCCCCTTATTTCACCGGCTGCTACTTTTTAAGGTCACTGAGTATAGGTGTGAGTTCCAGCGTCACTTCCCAGTCTCCAGTGTTGGCTCCTCCTCCTCTCCCACACCAGCGTGTCTTGCAACTGCTCTCTCTCCTCCTACACCCATGTACTTTTTAGAGATCTCATGCAGTCTCATAATTTATACAACTCAAATTCGCATCTCAGTACTTACTCATCCTACTGCGTGTTCATTCACTGTGCTCCTCTTAGGCCTCCTGGTTCATGTCACAAGTGGCTCCCATCTCAGTCTCTCACTTGCCGTCTGTGCCTGTTCTCTACCTGAATACTCTGCGAGTATGTGCCTGCCTTGCTCTGTCACCTTCTTCAGGTGTGTGCTCAAATATCACCCTCTTTAGGTAGAATTCCCTATCTGAAACCACAATCCCATCCCAACGCTCCCAGATTCTTCCCTTAATTTACTGTTTTCCCTACAGCACTCAACACCATGCAAGGGTCTATATATTTTACTTGTTTTGGTATTGTCTATCTCTCTTTACTAAAATGCAGCTTTTTAAGGGGAGATATTTTGCTTTGTTTTCTGTTCCCTTAGTATTTAAAATATTTCAATAAATGTTAAATAAATAAGTTTGCCTCCTTTAATTGCTAAATTATCTCAAATAGCTATACTAAATTCTGAGTAAAAAACATTTATTCTGGGACAATGTAGAGTACATGGCACAGTGTTTGTCAAACAGCACTCAATACAATGCTCTTTAAGTTTTTCTTGCTTCCTTAATTCTTTGCATCTTAGCAATTCTCACTATAAAACATTCTTAATAAGATGCTAATCAAAAGAATGATGCCCTCAATTTTTCCTTTATAATGTCCTTATGCTTTATCATTTTCTAAAATTGAATAATTTATTTTGAAGTAATTTTAAAACTGGAGAAAAGTAAAAATAACCCTTCACTCAGATTTCCCAACTGTTAATAAGCACATTTACTTCAGGGGCCACTCAGGGATTCCTGTGCAGAGACACTACTATTACCAGTCTTTTTATAAACCTTCTTCTGATAGCAGCCTGAAGACATATAGGTTCTGTCTCCTCTAAACACTCCAGTGACTATATTCTAAATCAAAGATCCTCTAGCATAAGCAACAAAGTACAAACTCAGAAAGCAACTCTGTTGCAACACAACCACTCAACCCAGAAACTTCATTCTAATGCCAACTGTTCCCACAGTGGCTCTTCCAAGGATGCTCACTAGGAATATAGGTTCTTTCAGCTGCCATGTCTCTTCAGTCTTTCCCTGACATGTATGTCTTTGATGATTTCAGGCTTTACATTCAGTAGGATGACTTTCAACCTGGGTTTGAGTGTATTTCCTCCAGTATAGGTAAAGTATTCTTGTCAGGAAAACCACACAAGTGATAATGTGCACTTCTCAGGACATCATATTGAGACGCTCAGGATATAAACTGTCCAGCCATTGATGATACTAATCTTCATCACCTAGTCATTCTGCTGCCCAGTTTCTCTACTGTAAATTCACCATTCTGTTTATAACTGATCAATATTTTGGAGAGAGGTATTTTAGGGTTATACGAAGACCCTATTCCTCACCAATGCTCTATTCACTACGTTAGTACCCAGCAATAACTCCTTTTGAATTTCCTCTAAGACAGTGGGTGGCTCAGCTAGTAAAGAATCTGCCTGCAATGAGGGAGACCAAGGTTCAACCCCTAAGTTGGGAAGCTAGCCTGGAGAAGGGAGTGGTAACCCACTCCAATATTCTTGCCTGGGAAATCCCAAGGATAGGCAGAGGAGCCTGGCAGGCTACAGTCCATGGGGTCAAAGAGTTAGACACGACTGAGTTCCCAATGCTTTCACTAAGACAGTGACCAAATATGCTTCTTCAATTTCACTATTCTTTCTCTACTTATTCATATTCTCACCATAAATTCTTCCCTTGTCATTTGCCTATTTTTCTCATCATGGACTCATTTATCCCTACTTATCCAATGTGTTGTAACTCATTGTTTATTTAGTTTCAGCCTCAAATTTGTGGGTGTGCCCACGGTGACCCACTTAGGCTGGATCCTGGTCTTTTTGACAAGTCTTCATTTCATCAGTTCAAGATATTCTGAGTACAACCTGCACTTTCCCTCATTTTGTTTGATATTTAGAAACCCACATCTGGAAGGACAGTGGGTTCACTGCTACTGAGCACAGCAAACATACATACATACACATACATACTTATACATCTAAAATTACGTCCAGATCTGTGTATATGCATAAAACTCTTGTTCAGTCACTCAGTTGTGTCCAACTCTGTGACCCCATTGACTGCAGCACACTGGACTTCCCTGTCTTTCACCATCTGCCAGAGCTTGTTCAAACTCACAGCCATTCAGTCAGTGATGCCATCCAACCATCTCATCCTCTGCCATCCCCTTCTCTTCCTGCCTTCAGTCTTTCCCAGCATCAGAGTCTTTTTTAATGAGTCAGCTCTTTACATCAGGTGGCCAAAGTACTGGAGTTTCAGCTTTAGCCTCAGTCTTTCCAAAGAAAATTCAAGGTTAATTTCCTTTAGAATTGACTAGTTTCATCTTCTTGCAGTCCAAGGACCTCTGAAGAGTCTTTTCCAACGTCACAGTTCAAAAGCTTCAATCCTTCAGCACTCAGTCTTCTTTATGGTCCACCTCTCACATCCATACATGACTACTGGAAAAACCATAGCTCTGACTATACAGATCGTTATTACACTCTGAGTTCATAATTATACCTCTATCTTAGGGATCTTTATAGCTTTATTCTTTCTTCTATGTTTCTAAATATCTTCTCTAGGAGGAAAAAACAAACAAACCAAAACTTGGCTGCCATCGCCCTCAATATATTTACTTACTTGCTCAGTCCATTTACTGATATTCTGTTGCTCAATGTAACCAAAATCCAAATGACACTCTGCTTACTACCTCTGTGTTCCCCACTCACCACACTTCATGCCTTTGGCTGGGGCTGCCTCTATGTGGTCCCCCAACCCTCTTCACTACCCTGTGTCCTCATAGTCACCATGCTAAAGGCTCCATGCCAGGAAGTAGAGTTGATCATTCTTATTTTAAAAATCCTTTTTGGCACACTATAGTAACTTAGCACTTCAAATTTATGAGTTTTAGTTTGGAACTTGAAAAATAAAGCCCTCTTGCCCCCCAAAATTAAGTCAGAAACTTAAGCACTTCCTTAGATGGTAATCAGCTTTAATCAGAAGAACTATGAGGCAAATCACTTGGAAATACTGTATTTTTCCTTTGAGGTACTATGCTGTAAATTCCTTCTTTTGCTGATGAGAAACTAGAAGACATGGAATTTATTTTTAACTCAGATAACTAGTACCTATTTGCTAATTAAGTTGTGGCATGGTCTAAAAGTAATACTAAATTTGGCCAAACTCTGTTCTTTATCTTAAATAACAATTTCTGCTGTATTTTACTGACATTCAATGTAAACATATAAAACCTCTTGTCATATTATATTACCCATCTTGAATATAAACCATTATACTTATTGAAACCCTTGATGCATGTTTGAGATAAATCTGAGTCATAAACTTTGACTAGTGTAAAAGATAAATAACGGGTCATTAAATGTATTTGTTGATGTCTTCAGATGTATCTGAACTTAAGTAAAGTCAGGTTTCACACTGAAAACTTAGCAAAACTGTTCAAAAAGCAAAAGACAAAATTAAAAAAAAATATGAAAGATGTGAAAATAGCTTTTGAGATGGCAATACTGTATACTGCCTCCTTTCTACTGAAGTTAAAATAAACAAAGAAATTTAGTATTTGAGTTTCCAGTCCTGTAAAATATAACAAAGTTTTACCTATATTTATTTATAGCTTCTGACAGTTGATATTATCTAATACCTTATTTATTTACTATTAATCTTTCAACTGAATTCCTATATATCAAGCACTGGGTAACATAAAATTTCTACCCTTAAAGAAGTAAAAAGTCAGACCACCAGAGAAATCTGCCTGCCAATGAAGCAGACATGGGTTTGATCACTGGTCCAGTTCAGTTCAGTTGCTCAGTCGTGGCTGACTCTTTGCGACCCCATGAATCGCAGCACAGCAGGCCTCCCTGTCCATCACCAACTCCTGGAGTTCACTCAGACTCACGTCCATCGAGTCAGTGATGCCATCCAGCTATCTCATCCTCTGTTGTCCCCTTCTCCTCCTGCCCCCAATCCCTCCCAGCATCAGAGTCTTTTCAAATGAGTCAACTCTTCTCATGAGGTGGCCAAAGTACTGGAGCTTCAGCTTTAGCATCATTCCTTCCAAAGAAATCCCAGGGTTATCTCGTTCAGAATGGACTGGTTGGATCTCCTTGCAGTCCAAGGGACTCCCAAGTGCCGTGGAGCATCTAAGCCTGTGTGCCACAACCACTGAAGGCCTGCGTGCCTGCAGCCTGTGCTCCACAAGAGAAGCCACAGCAATGAGAAGCCCACACACTGCAAAAAGAATACCCCTGCTCACTGCAACTAAAGAAAGCCCCCAGCAATGGAAACCCAGTGCAATCTAAAAGAAGGGGAAAAAAAGCGAATTAAATTCAAAGAGAAATATGCAAATGTAATAACAGTAGATAAAAATAAGTAACAGTATGATGGATACATGCATAAGGGCTTTGTAAACACAGGGAAGGTTAATCCAACCCAGTGTTGATCATGGAAGGCTGCCAAAAGGAATGGAAGACAACTCTAAACTAAACCCAGTAGTCTCTAAAAAGAAACAGCATCCTAAGAAAGGGTAACAGTAATCCAGGCAAAAGAACATGATATATTCTGAGCACTGAGGACTAAAAGGAACTGCAATGAGATATTCAAGAAACATAAAGAAGGTCTTTGAAGGTTAATTATATAGGCAGACAAGGGAAAGGGAGTAAAAAAGCTTGTGGAATCCCCCTTTACTACGTATATACTCTAACCACTGTAGTACTTAAATACCCTAACAGTTTCTTAGTCACTAGTATTACAAAAATACCTATTGCTAGTACACTCTCTTGATCTCTTTTGTCAGTATTTACCTTTCTTCTAAATAACGTAAGGATAAACTGAATGTTTAACAGATGAGAGAAGAACCCTAGGGAAATACTGTGAAAATGTTTTCAAATATATTTAAAACTGGACTTCTGAAAGGATTCTTCTATTCCAATGTGTTTGGTCTTTTACTGAGTATAACTCCTATTGCAAAAAAAAAAAAAAAAAGAACTAAGAATCGCAAGCTAAGCTTGAAATTTCAGGCCAGTAAGACATTTCTTTTTAATTTTTAAGCATATAAAAGCCATTATTTAAAAAATAACCTGAGAAAACATGTCTATATTTACAAAGCATGGAAGCTCTAAAGGACAAAGTTGCATAATACAGTGACTTTCAAATTTTCTTAGGATAGAAATCCTTCTAAATGTTTACAAGTAATCACAAGCTTTAGCTCTGCATTCATCACAGGTAAATTATTTCACTAGCTGTACCTGCTGCCAGTGATGCAGCAAGGCCCACCACAATTCAGTGATTCAGGAAGCTGGTAATGCTGGTTCCTTATGCTTCCTTGTGTCTATTTCCTCCTGTGTATAATACAGAGAACAGTCTCCCTCTGTTCAAGAGCTTGTTGTGGCGATTAAGTAATCCTACCATCTTTACTGTTTTATTATAATCACAAACAAAATCATAGAATACAATTAGAGAAACATTATTAAACTGGTAAGAAAATATATTTGCAGATAGTCAGTCTCCTTATGTACAAATAAAAATATTCATTATGGGTCTAGTAGAGAAGAGGATAATTCTCTCACTTTCTCTGTTATCTGTGTTTTGTTTGACCTATAGGAAAATATAGGTAACAGAAAAAGTATGAACTGTATAGAAGCTGTTTTTCATTAGACTAACGAAGCAGTAAAAGAAAAAACGGCTCAAGAATGAGAGAACATATCATTGATAATTATAAAAGAAAAAATCTTAAGAGCTGAATATAATTCATGGTTAGGAACAGTTTTAGAAATAGTTAAAATCAGTTTTCTAGTAAGTCACTCAATATTTGAACCTAGTTTACACAAGTTTATCCTGAAATGCATTTCCTTATTTCAATATAGTCATAGAAAATTCTTCCACAAAACAGAGTAGGTGAACAGAAAACAGATTTAGATGTCATAATTTGATTTCAAAATATAAATCTCTGTGTAATCTTTAAAATGAGTAGAGCAGGAGTTTTTAAGAATGCTTACATAGTGTGACTCCCACGACTAAATGCCTTCTACATCCTTGCTACTAAAGATGTGGTCTACAGACCAGCAGCATTAGCATCACCTGGGAGCTTGTTAGAACTACAGATCACATCTACTGAACCAGAATCCTCAAGTAATTAGTATGCAGTAAACCGTAGCAAGGTTCTAGACTATTCTGAAAATAGCTGGACAAATGACAGCCACTTTTCTGTAGCAATGGGGTTGAAATACCTAGCACCACACATCACTGACAGGGTAAACAATGCAGTGTTGACAAGAGGAACAAAGCCTCTGGGTTCGGATGTCCAAGTTAGAATTTTGAGTGGTCTTATGCGTGTTAATTCATGCTTTGGTTTCATCACTCATACAATGGGGGTGGATAGGTACACCCATCTCATAAAAATGATGTAAATGTTTAAATAAAATATTACATGAAATGCTTAGAATTAAGTGTCTGGCATACTACAGGTAATCAAGAAATGTTTACCATTATCATTATTGTTAGTATAAGTTCAGTTGTCACTAAGGGAAAATTTGGAAAAGAACAAAATAGAAGTGACAGTGGCAGAATAAATTGAAGATACACCTAAATCATGAGAGTTTAAAGATTTTTTAAAACCAAAATATTTTGATTGATAAAAATTAGAAAAAGGTAAAAAGCATTTAAGTATAGATTAATGAACATTTCTAAATTTTGAGCATTCTAGTAACTCCACTGTATCTCTCTATATTAAGCCACACAGTTGATCTTACCAGTCGCTTGCTATAAAGTAATGCTGTGCTGCTGCCACTGGAAACTGCCCATTTAGAAAAATGCATGACATGTTCCAACTGTTTAGAAAGTCCAGCCACCTCCTGCTGCTGCTGCATAAGTTTCATTCGATGATCTTTTGCAAGACTCTGAAAAAAGTTTCAAAATTAGTTTGTTCTGCATGTAACACACTTGAATGGTAATTCTCAGATTACCAAGTTAAAATAACCACCATCTCTAAGAACCAAGTGACAGTAACTTATCACTTAACCCTAGGTACAAAAGATCACTTTCACTGAAGTAAAAATCATGTCTCCAGAGTCACAGTCACCACCACTGCCCCCCCTCCCCCCATGCTACCTCATCTCTACTGCCCAAGGCCTTGGGTTGGGTTTTACATATTCTGGGATTTTGGTTTCTGTTCATCCATCTTCCAGTATCCAAAAAGGCACAAAACCATGGATTAGCTATCTTTGTGACCCTATGGACTAGAGCCCACCAGGCTCCTCTGCCATGGGGTTCTCTAGGCAGAAATACTAGAGTTGGGCTACTATGCCCTCCTCCAGGTGATGATCTTGACTCAGGGATCAAACCCATGTCTCTTATGTCTCCTGCACTGGCAGGCGGGTTCTTTACCACTAGCACCACCTGGGAAGCCCTTTAACAAAGCAAGTGCCCACTAAATTCAATACTAACAAATAAAATAGGTGTACCACCCAGCAACGGAGTAAAGCTACCAGATCACATGATTTACTCAAAAACATGATTTCCCCTTTCAGGCACTCTTATCGTGATTGCAGCTACTTAGTGACAAATCATGCCACATGGTAGACAACATTTATGCTTTGTATGTAGTAAGGAAAAAAAGAGGGAAGCATATAATTTTTTTCTATTGAAAACTGCCATGAACCAACTGATACAGTGACTAACGGAACGAACGCACTCTCAGAAAAGCCACAGAAAAGCAGACTACAGAATTTCTCCAAAGGAAGTACACAAGCAAGAACATAGGTCAGTCCAGAGTACAAGAAAACCCCACTAAATGTGGGCTATTTTAAAGGTCTCTATCCCCAAGGTCTCCTTTACCTGGCAAAGAAAGGAGGAGAAAACAGGACCTTTCACTAGCTCTAAGAAATGTTAAGTAAAATTGCTATACTCCAATATGGAATTATATTCTCAATAGAAATAGTGAACCTACATCTTTGCCCTACTTGGTTTCAAATTTGGAAAATACAGACACGCTGAACTGAATTAGAGGCTTCCCTGGTGGCTCAGATGGTAAAGCATTTGCCTGCAATATGGAGGACCCGGGTTCGATCCCTGGGTCGGAAAAATCCCCTGGAGAAGCAAATGGCAACCCACTCCAGTATTCTTGCCTGGAAAATTCCATGGATGGAGGGACCTGGTGGGCTACACAGTCCATGGGGTTGCAAAGAGTTGGACATGACTGAGCGACTTCAAACTGAATTAAGTCACTGCAGTGACTACTGATGGCTTTGTTGTGACTAATCTTAAGTTCAGAGATGATTTGCTAGGCTCTTTCTGACCATGCAAAACCTGTTTCTTTGGAGACATTCTAGAAAGAATAGAAATTCTGTTGACTTTTAGAGATATTGCAAATTGAGAATTACAAGCCCAAATTTCTTGGTCTTCTACAGTAATAACTATTTGGCTGTCTTTTTTCAAGTTATTAGAAAACACTGATTACATTTATTTGCCTTAAAGGAGGATCTTATGAAGCAGGAGAAAGGGTATGAAGACTGACAAGAATACTTAAAAGTTGTTGTAAAAATTGTAAGTCAATATATAAAGTTGTTTTAAAATAATACTGATGACCAGGTTCACTTTTAGAGATTTGAAGATGTGGTCATCTTGTGTTCTTTTCTGGATTTTTAAAAAACAAGCAATCCTGATTTACAGTGAAATTTGGAAACAGCTACGGCAATATGTACACTATTCACTGAGAAAGAAAATTGATGTGACATCTGATTTTAAGTAGAGCTCTGACATCTTTTAAAATAGTTTAAATGCTTCTAGCTAAACAAACCAACAACCCCCCAATGCACCCTAGAACCTTGAAAAGACAGTTATTACAAATGGGGTCTGATTCCTCCCAGCCAGAAAACTTTTTCACTATGTATTTGTTTCCAAAAGGAGAGAGAATCACTTTGGTCTCTGCTTCCTGTATGTTTGATAAACCAGGGGAATGATCATGCTTTCCCAAGAGGAAGAGATTTTGCTGACAAAGACCTTATAATTTTGTCAACTATAGATAAAGAGGTTGAACTTACATCTATGAGCTTCCTTCCCCTTAAATCTTCAAACATTAGGATTCTTTTATTCTCTTAATTTGCTTCTCTACTCTTAAATTCCTTTTGTACCAAAATATTAAAAGAATACCCAAATATCATGCAATTATTATTGCATTAAGATACCATGTAGAAGTTGTAGCTTCATTTTATGAGTCAAACATTAACTCTGGATCTTGACCTTTTATGTGTGTAAAACAGCTGATTAAGACAGTGATATTTTTCTTACCTGCAGTGAGAAAAAACTATCCTAAGTGCCTTGAGCATTGCTCCCTGAGTATTGCTTTCACAGTTAAGACTGTTGAGGGGAGGAGACACATCCTTTTATCTAATTTCTCCTAAGGTTAAATGTATATATTTGAGATTTAAATACAGCTTAGGGTAGCTTACTGAAAAACTTTGCTGCACTGCTTTGGGGACCCAAAGCTGTCAGTTCAATGAATCTCTAAAACAGTTCATCTTGTTTTAACATTTACTAAGCTCCTCCTTCAAGCAAAGCATTATGCTTTGTGCTATGAAGTAAACAAGAAGAATTAAGACATTCCTAGTGTATTTTAAAGCCATAAATTGTCAGCTACAAGGTAAAGCCTAAAATATTACTGAATCATAAATGAAAACAATTATATGAAAAAGGCTGTGATTCCAAATTCACAAATACATAAGAAAACACTTAACATAATCACCACATTTTGTCCCATTAACAGTAACTTACCTCAAGCTGATGCAGTAAAGCTTTACCTTTTTTATTTATTTCTACCATCAATGTAAATATGGCAACTTTAATATCCTGTTCCACCTGCTTCTGATTCTGATTTACTTCAATTATCCTGAAAATTAAACAAAATGGGAAAATTTAAAATCTAAGGCAGATTTGTTTTACAACATGCAATATTGATTTTTTAATGTCGAAATTAAACCAGAAAGTTTTTAGCTCTTAAAAGCTTGCCTATTCCTAAGGGTCCTTCAGTTTGACTTTCTTAAAGATGAAAGAACAAAAATATAATTCTTTCAAAAGACAGTCACTTCAGTTCAATCTTAAAATAAAAATGTATAAAACTATTTAAGAATGAACACATTTTAAGGAATAACATTCAGAAAAATTATGACACCTAGAAAAATTCTCAGCCTTTAAGGATGGACAGAAAAAAAAAAAGATTTATAAACAACATAAGGAAAATCATGACTGAGTTCTACTGTATTCACTGCAACTAAGAAGTAGAAAAGCTTAAATGTGTCACAATTATCTTAGTCATCTAAACTGCCGCCCATTCATTATATCTAAATAAAAACCAAAAGACCATAATAATAGCTAGTTTTAATAACACATTTGTCTTGAAATAAGCAGCCAAATAACTACTTTATGTTTTTACAAACCACAATACATATTTTTTCCTTTGATCAGAGAAAATGTTTTCATGGAGATCAAGATGGATGAGGAAAAAAATACACAGCATCAAACCAGAATACCTTATAAAAGCAGATAAAAATGAGGCATCCACCATCAAACATTACAAGGTAAATAAAAGGCTTCGTTTTTTCTGACTGCTTCTCACATAGTTATCTTCCAAAACTTAAGATCAAAGGGGCAGGGATTTTATTCTCTGTTGGAAATTCTTTTTTAAAAAAATTATAGTTGATTTACAACATTGTATCAGTTTCAGGTGTATTTCAGTTACACATATATATTATCCAGATTGTTTTCCCTTATACATTATTGCAAAATATTTAGTATAAGTTCCCTGGGCTATTTATTCCCTGCCATGTTGGAAATTCTTCAAGATAATTACTGAACGTTAACATTGGCTATCAGATCAAGGAAGTAAACAACCTCAAAAAATAAACAAAAATCTCACGATGGTAGAACAGAATGAAAAAAGGGCCAAGTAATGCCATGTTTGCACATGAATAAAAATGAATAGTGAAGTCAGTCCAGTAAATTTAACCTTTTTATAGTCAGGAAGGCTAAAAAGATATTAACAATTAGCAGCTAATTCAAGACTTTAAATTCTTCCCATTCAAAAAATAAAATCCCTCCATATCATAATGTATTATTTTAAAAAATAGCATAAACAACTTTAAAAAAAAGACGAATTTGGAAAATTCACACTATCTGATATTAAGATTTACTATAAAAAGCTCTAGTCATGAAGCAAGTGTGGTATTAGCAAGAAAGAAAATGGAATGAAACGTAAAAAGTCCAAAATAATCTCATACATATATGGCCAAATGATTTTTTACAAAAGTGTAAACACAGTTTAACAGCAACAGGATAGTCTTTCTAACAACTGGAACAAGTGTTGGAATAAATGGATATCTTTTTTTTTTTTTTTTAAAGTAAACTTTGGCTCAGAACTCATACCATATACACAGTGAAAGAAAACTTTTGTTATTAAAAGCTTGAGGTAACATAGTAGTTTCACTTGTGGAACCAAAATATTATAATAAATTATGTTATTACTTTATTAAAAATGGAAATGTGATTGTTAAACAAATTATGATAAATGTATTTGTTTGTCTTTTCTAAATGTGTACTTTAAAACTATTCTTTAATCATTTGTTCAGTAACTTTGACTTGTTCTCTTGGATAAAGTAAAAAACAAATTCTCTAAAAAAAAAAAAAAAGTCAAAAGGGTGAATTTCATCAAGGGTGAATAGTTTATATAAAATTATTTTACGATTGCTACTCTTTGTTATTAGATGGGATAAATGATCCTTATCATTCCACAAATATTCATTACATATTTTCCATTATCAAATACAAAAATTTAAAACCCATCAGTTATGTCAATTTTGCCAAATACAGGACTTGATTGGAATATGGCAAAGAAAACAGTATTTGGTGAACTACAGTTTTTGTATGAAAGAGAAAGGTAAAATGAAATGAGAGCTGTTAACTTTTATTACTACAATGTATATAATAAATAGATATAACACCACCACCACCAGGTTATCAAGGAAAGGTTAAATCATACTTAAAATCTCCTATAAGAAACCAGGTAAACTAAGGAATTTCTTGGAAAAAAGTACCAAATGCCCCATCCTAGCCATGTTGCAAAATGATCAGAGTAATAGATTGTGACAACTGATCTTATGGAAGATGAACTATAAGAGGGTGATATAAATTTTTTCCCTGGAAACAGCACTGAAAACTCCTGCAAGACCTTTCTTATTCAGGCTTTCTCTTTCTTGATCTATTTAAGCAGTGACACGTTACTTCTGTGTGCACAACAAAGGAAAGGAGACATGGAGTTTCACAGATGTTGTAAAATGCCAGTGTGGGTCCCAAATGGGATAAAAAGGGGTACCAGACAAATTTCCTCTTCCCCACAGAGGTCAGTGGTTTGCTCCCTCAATCACTGAACTGTAAGACATGGACAGCTGATGATTTGATCCCTTGGAGGACAAAAATATAATGTAATATGTTATATATTACATATGACATATGTGTAATATGTCATGCATTACATATGTGTAATATGGTATGCATTACACATGACATATGTATAATATGGTATGCATTACACATGACATATGTGTAATATGGTGTGCATTACACACGACATATGTGTAATATGGTGTGCATTACACACGACATATGTGTAATATGTTGTGCATTACACACGACATATGTGTAATATGTTATGCATTACACACGACATATGTGTAATATGTTATGTATTACACACGACATATGTGTAATATGTTATGTATTACACACGACATATGTGTAATATGTTATGTATTACACATGACATATGTGTAATATAGGTAATATGTAGAAACTGTTTTAAGTATTGTACTCTTTAAGTATTAAAGAGTAAAATGTATATGAAATAGTTTAACAAGCCCTGTCTCCTGATGTTCTGTGATATGAAGAACATCTTCCTGATGTTCTTCCTTAAAATAGCAAGTATTTATCTAATTGTTAAAATATTTTACAGTTTTTATATCCTGGTATTTTTTGGGAAATTGGAAAACAGTACATAATTAAAAATTATTATTAATACTTACCTGATAAATGAGCTGTTAATAATAATAACAGTTTTGAAATTTCATGGCTGAGAAGAATACTCTCAAACTTTCTAGAAATTCAAAGTTTCTGGCCAAGTCTTATCAACTCTGTTATTAGACCCATCTGACAACTCACTTGGATGTATTTCACCATGAGTTAAGCAAACTGTTCTTAAAATTAATAAACTTAATACATTGTATATAAAGATGATTTAAATAATACCACAAATATAAATTTACCTGTTTTGGATCTGATTTCCTGTGAACTTTATATATTTTGTTTTTTCCATCAGTTTGGTGATTAGTGTATCTATGATCACTTTCTGATTCTGAAAAGCTTCTTCTATAAATTGGTATCTGAAAAAATAATAAGCAAATTATTTCACACAAATATGTCTGTCTAAAATGAGGGAAAGCCCCAAAGCAAACAAATAACAGAAGACTAAAATAAAGGATATGCTTAGTTGCTCAATCGTGTTTGACTCTCTGCAACCCATGGACTGCAGCCTGCCAGGCTCCTCTGTCCATGGGATTCTCCAGTTAAGAATAATGGAGTGGGTTTCCATTTCCTTCTCCAGAGGATCTTCCTGACCCAGGGATTGAACCTGGGTCTCCCATATGGCAGGCAGATTCTTTGCCATCTGAGCTACCAGGGAAGCCCACTTGGATGATAATGGGTATAAAGAATGTAAACAATAACCTAAAAAAAATACCAAATATATCCATAGAGGGTAGCTTTTCTCTTCATTATCCTTAGGAAGGAGGGAGTCTTTATAGATATCACTAAATTAAAGGACTATTTTGATCCAACTTTTCACTATGACTATTTCATTAATATCTGCATCGTATCTATCATATCCCTTTTGCTACTTACTTTAGGTTTAATTTCTAACTTGAGATAAATGTTTAATACATTTAGTTTTATCTCTAACATAGAATATATGCATTTAATGACAATTTCCTCTAATTATGGCTTTAGTAGTATACCTCAAGGATAATATTTTCATTATCATTCAGATAAAAATATTTTCTAATATCTATTATAGGGAATTTCCTTGATGCTTTATTTAAATTGATTTCTAACTACTTGGGCTTCCCTGGTAACTAAGCTGGTAAAGAATCTGCCTGCAATTCAGANTGACAATTTCCTCTAATTATGGCTTTAGTAGTATACCTCAAGGATAATATTTTCATTATCATTCAGATAAAAATATTTTCTAATATCTATTATAGGGAATTTCCTTGATGCTTTATTTAAATTGATTTCTAACTACTTGGGCTTCCCTGGTAACTAAGCTGGTAAAGAATCTGCCTGCAATTCAGAAGATCCCAGTTCGATTCCTGGGTCAGGAAGATCTCTTGGAGAAGGGAAAGGCTACCCACTCCAATATTCTGGCCTGGAGAATTCCAGATTTTCTGCTTCCTTATTAAGCTTGGAATGTTTTAATTTGGAACCTTTTATCCATTCATGTTTATTATAACTACAAATATATTTAGAGATCTACAACCTATCAAAGTATTATTAAATCCCACTTTCTCTTTGTTCCTTTTTTCTTCTTTGGTCTGAGTTTAGACTAATTATTAATTTTTCCACTTCTTCTGTTATCCCGATAACCATATTGACTACTCTTTTAGTGACTACTTTCTACATTAGAAAATGCATATTTTGACTTATCATCTAAGATTAATTTCTATTTACTACCGTCTTCCTAAACAATGCTAAGGACATGAACTCCATATCCTCCCCTAACAGGTCTGCTGTATGATATATAACACACACCCAACACACACCAAGTCATTACTGTTAAGTCAAAAATTATTCTGATTTACTCATACTTATTTTAACTACTACTCTTTCCATCACTCATTACCTACTGTTTTTCTTCTGCCTAAAGTGCTTTTGTGTGTGTTTACCAGGGATATATTCTCTCAGTTTATTTTGTCTGAATATGTCTTTCTCATTAACTCTCATTTCTGAAGAATATGTTCATTGGGTATAGAATTTTATAGTTATTTTCTTTATACACTTCAAAGATATTACTTTATTTTTTAATTATCCCACTGAGGAGTTATGAGGCTTCTTGAATATGAGCTAGATATCTGCACATTACAAAGCGCTAAGCCATTATACTCTGCTCTCAGAGGCTGCTTCCTTCCCATTCTCTCTCTCCTTCTTGGAGCCTAATTACACTCTGTGTTACATCTTTTTGATCCATTTTACATCTTTCTGTTTATCATGCTAATTTTGATGTTTTCTTAACTTTCTTCCAGTTCATGAATTATTTACTGGCATGTCAAATCAGCTCTTAAACCCTTTACTGAGTTAATCAGTTATTGTAATGTTAAGTTCTAGACATTGTTCACATTACCTAACATATTTGGTTATTTCTAATTGTGTGCTGAACCCATTTTGCAAAACTCATTATTAAATAGATTTGAGGTCTAGGGTGATGAGGATTCACATTTTATTCTACCAGGTATCTTGAGGCACAAGCAGTATGATTTCAATTTAATCCAATTTTAGGTACTGCGAAGATCTGATTCTGCGTTTTAGTTCCGGTGAGGAACTATTTACTAACTAGTTGATCTTTATCATAATAGTGTTCACTTTCAGGAGCCCAACACAAGGCAAGGAGAAGCCATTAACCCTTGAGACCCCAGAACTCCAATCCCTGATCTTTCAGCTCTGAGAACTTGTTAAAAGCACCCTTCAACCTCTAGGCAAATGCTTCAAAGGGGAAAAAAGCCTGTACCATTCTCTGTCCCCACTGCAACCCAATCCTGATCTAGTAATTATTGTTGTTGTTTAGTTGCTAAGTTGGGACTGACTCTTTGTGACCCCATGAACAATAGCCTGCCAGGCTTCTCCTGTCCATGGGACTTCCAGGCAAGAGTACTGGAGTGCGTTAATAATTCTTTATTACCAACTCTAAAATGTCCATGGTTTCTATATTTTGTGCATGTTTTCTAGTTACCTTCACTAATATAGTGAAAATGAAAGTTGCTTAGTCATGTCCGACTCTTTGTGACCCCATGGACAATACAGTCCATGGAATTCTCCAGGTCAGATACTACACTGGGTAGCCCTTCCCTTCTCCAGGGGATATTCCCAACCCAGAGATCGAACCCAGGTGTCCCACATTGCAGGTGGATTCTTTACCTGCTAAGCTACCAGGGAAGCCCCTGCGCTACACTGGTATTGAGTTCACTGGTATGGTTGGTCAAATTACCTAATCTGCCACTACTGGAAGACTAGACTTTTTTAAACCAATTGTATTTGTATCAGTGTATCATAATCTTACTGTTTCAGTAAGATTGTTGCTAGCTCAAATGCCAATGGAGGACAGATGTAAAAGTTAGCTGTAGTAGGAACTATGATGAATTAGAGAAGTATGACCATTTTAAAGAGGACTAAAGTCAATTCCAGTCAAACGCTGACATGAAAATATATGGCGCCGAGGGCTACAACAGATTCAATTTTCTTTAAAAACAAAACAAAAAACCAAAACAAAAGACCTACAATTTTTAAAATGTAAAATCTCATCTACAATGCTGGCAACGAATTCTCTATATTTTTAAAGTGTGCAGGCCAGTGGTTTTCAACTGGGGTGATTTTCCTCCCCAGGGCATTTGGCAGTGTCTGGAGACATTTTTAATTGTCACAATTGGGAGAATGCTACTGGAATCTAGTAAAGAGAGGTAAAACATCATACAATTGAACACCATAAAATGCACCAGATAGGCTCTACAACAAAGAATCACTTGGCTCCAAAGTCAATAACATCAAAAGTTGAAAAATCCTTTAATAGGTCAACAAACTGCTAGCCGAACAAAACCTTTACAGACTGCCATTTTGCTGTGATGCCAGCAGTTGTCTAGTTCTCCTAAAGCTATATTATAAATCTATGTATATAACCAAAGATGTAAATACCTATGTTCTTTATGTTCTAGTAACTGGCAATCCCGACACGTCAGTTTGTCACATGTTTCACAGTAAAGCTTCAGCTGCTCCTTCTTATGAAAAGGACAAAATACTGGTCGTTGACTGGTCACACCAACTGCCTCTGTAGAGACATGGGGGAGGGAGCAAAAAGAAGAAAATTAACAAAATTAAACAGTAAATAATTGTTAGAGTGTTCATTTAAATTCAAATCCACTGAGATGTAAAGGAGGTACAGCTTCATCCACATCACCGTTACCACTAGGTTTTAAAGATAGTAAAATATCAAGTACTTTTTTCATTTCTAGAGAAAAAGATAAATGAGCTTTTCACTTTAGAATGTTAACATTAAAATTAATTCATGAGAAAAAGAAAGTGTGTACCTTAAAAGATGCTTTATGAAAAGTTATGACCAACCTAGACAGTATATTAAAAAGCAGAGACATTACTTTGCTAACAAAGGTCTGGCTATTAAAAGCTATGGTTTTTCCAGTAGTCAAGCATGGATGTGAGAGTTGGACTATAAAGAAAGCTGAATGCCAAAGAATTGATGCTTTTGAACTGTGATGTTGGAGAAGACTCTTGGGAGTCCCTTGGACTGCAAGGAGATCCAACCAGTCCATTCTAAAATCAGTACTGAATATTCATTGGAAGCACTGATGCTGAAGCTGAAACTCCAATATTTTGGCCATCTGATGTGAAGAACTGACTCATTTGAAAAGATCCTGATGCTGGGAGAGATTGAAGGCAGGAGGAGAAGGGGACGACAGAGGATGAGATGGCTGGATGGCATCATCAACTCGATGGACATGAGTTTGAGTAAACTCCGGGAGTTGGTGATAGACAGGGAAGCCTGGCATGCTGCAGTCCACGAGGTCAAAAAGAGTCAGACATGACTGAGTGACTGAACTGAACTGATGAAATAAAAGAAAAAAATCTTAAGAAAATAGCCCAGATAAGTGAATGAAACCAACTGGAATTCTCCTTCTTGCAAATGTAGGGTTTTTTTTTATGTGCAATGCAGAAAAATCTAATAAAAATATATAAAAGAGGTGATGGAAAAATTATTTCCCCACTTTTGCAAAACTCCTAACAGAGGATACCCACCGACACAGCGATAATCATAAAATGCACATTATTACATTGCAGTTATCCGCATAACTTCTTAATTAGTTATCTAGGGTGGAGATAAGACCAGGTAATGCTTACGTTACAATATTAAATGGAAACGCAGAATACAAATAAATAGAATGACTGATTAAACAATACTAAGGTAAGCTGAGCAGAATTAAAAATAAAATTAATGAACTAAAAATATGTGGAGGGCAATTAGATAAATTTAGGGATAAACAAAAAAAGGTAAACTACTGTCTAGTTTATCGAAAAAGGGAAAACATAAAATTCTTGGGGTTGGGGGGAAGGAAAATAAATAACCACACAGAGAAGTTAGCGATGTATTAAAAGAATTTTAAAAGCACAACACAACAAGACCAAATGGAATGAATCCCAGCAAAGCAAAGATGGCTCAATATTGTCATAGCTTCCCCGCTCCCGTCTCCTTGAGGTTCAAGTCATCTGGGCATCACAGTAGATGATGGGTAGTCAGACATCCTTGCTTGGCTTGGGACATCCTGGTTTGTGCCTGCTCTTCAGGAATAATTATATTATTATAATACCTGATTTAGATAATTAACATGTCACCCATTTATAGACTTCTTTTATTTATGAGGAATTTCAATTCTGACCCATAGTCATCCTCCAAGCCCTAAGTCTCATCATGATCAGCCTGGATGATTGAGAAGTCTGTAGGGAGCACCACATAAAGACAAGCCTCTCAGACTTTTTCATCTCTGGAGACCTATACTTCATTTTAGCTGCTTATTCCATTTCACATACATCATGGTCTCACCCTAGATTTTCTATTGTCTGTTACTATTCCATTTCTGTAGTCATAAATTCAAATATCCCACTCTTAATAACTTCTACTTTCTAACTTTCCAATTCTTCAACTACTCTCATTATACCTCACTGATATCTCCAGTCGCTAATTGCTTCTTCTGTCCTAACAACTTCACTTTACTTCTACAGTTAAAACCACAAATTCTTCATGTCAACACATGCCATTATCTGTATCATTTACCCCTAAACCCCAACCATAAATAGTTCAATTCTTCTCTATAAACATCAGACTCTGGAGGACTGACAGAGGAAGTTTTAAGTGCTATATCAAATGCAACCTTGATGCTACCAAGTAATTTTATTTCCAAAGCTACAGCTCTCTTTGAACTGAAGTTATTTCAAGTATCCTCCATGTCCCTTACCTTTTAAGTCCTTAATGCTTATAATCTCTTTTTCATTAGACACTGGACTTCACAGAAAAACAAGTCCTTCTAGTACGAATCTATTAAATTTATCTGAGACTATACCTGGCCTTTTCTCTCTTTTTTTCATTGGTGTTCTTGGAAATTAGATCCCTTTTCCCATGTCTCAGCACTCCTAGCCCCTTCTCTTACTACTCTTCTTGCATCTTACTCTCAGGTACAATCAATGTTTTCCCTCTGGAAATTTGTGCATGTGCTTCGGTTTTCCCCACCCTTCTCATTTATGTGATGAACTTCTATTTACCCTTGAAGTCCCAGATGTGGCTTTCAATGTAAATCCCCAAGTCCACGTTAGGTATTCCGTTCATGGGCTCCTACAGAACTTATGAGGTTAAACTATGATTGCTAATCTGTTCACAGTCTTCATCATACTGACACCTCCTGGAGGGTGGGCAGTACCTGTCTTACTCATTCATCTCTTTAACCTAGCAAAGTTCCTGGAATATAGAATAGACATTCAAACCCTTGTTGACTCAGTGAACAAAAAGCAGTGAATTTTTAAACAAAAATATATTAATGAGCCATAAAGATGAATGAAGAGCTGATAAATATTACAACACAGATAAAACCTGAAAACACTGAGGTAAGTGAAATAAGCCAGACATTGAAGGACAAACACCATATAATTTCACTTGTATGAGATATCTAGAGTAAGCAAATTCATAGAGATAAATCATAGATTAGAGGTTAAAAGGGGCTGGAGAAGAGAGAGGAATGGGCAATTATTATTTACTGGGTACAATTTATTTCGGGGGTGCTAGGAAAGTTTTCAACATAGTGGTGATGGTTGCATAACACTTTGGATACAATTAATGCCACTAATTTATACACTTAAAAATGGTTAGAATGTCAATTTTTAAGTTACATACATATTTTACTATAATAAAAATGTATTAGTCAAGTTTACATTACAAACAACACAACGAAAATGCAGAAACCATCATTACATAAAGAACAAAGCTTCTTTAGTTACCTACATAATAAATATCATGAAACAGGTTTACTATAAGAATATCAGGAGAAAAAGAGTTGTAAAACTTCTTTTAATTCACCCCTTATCATCTTAAAAAGAAAGAGAAATTTTAAAAGTAACTTTTTTTTTTAGTTGTACATTCATACCAAATGAAGGCAGTTATAGGAGGAGGGTTGTGAGTATAAATAATGCAGAATTCTAAATCTACTCAACAGTTACTTACCAATATTTACAAGTATTCAAATTCAACTACAATAGACTTTCTCGTATTAAAAGACAAGAGTATATTTAAAAACAAGTTAATATGGGAAGGAAAGAATGACCTGGGAAGAACAGAGAAAAAATGAGATTTAAAAACTAATTTATTACCTGGAGATACTTCCTCTTTCTGTCTCACAGTGTGGTCTTTTGTGAATTTCACCCTTTGATGAGCTCTGATGCATGTCTTGCAGAGCCATTCAACACACTCTACACAAAACCCATTAGCTTCTGCATTGTCCTCACAGCTTGTACATACCTAATAAAAAGAAACATGTCCCATCAATTTTTAAGAATAAAGAAAAGTTGGTCTCACAATTAACCACACATAAATGAACCCATACTTACTAGCTGAGTAGTCTTAGGCAGGTTACTTAGAAGGCTCATCTTAAAATAATGGCAATAATGTAAATTTTACTAAGTGGTTATGAAGAATAACATGGGGGAAGTCAAACATTATTAGAATAATCACACTATTACAAAACTAGACATTGAAAAGTGCCATAAAGGAAAGGTATGAGAAGCTACAAAAACATATGATGGGGGAAAGTCATCTTTGAGTAGGGTTGAAGTGTTGGGAAAAGTGAGGAGAGATCACCCAGGCAAAGCTTTCTCTAAAGAGATATTTGCACCAAGATAAGAAAGCTGAGTCATCACTTACTGGTGATGGTCTTCTAGACAGAGAGAGCAGCATGTACCAAAGCCTCCAGCAAGAGCACGGCAGGTTCAAAGAACTGACAGAAAGCCAGTACACTGAAGTGGAGAGATCAAGAGGAAGACTGGCAAGAGAAGGAGCTGATGGCAAGGCAGGCAGAGGCCAGACGATCACAAGACACTTTTGGTCTTTGTCTGAAGAAGTCTCCTAAAAGCTTTTGAGTAAGTGAGTGACGTGGCCAGAAAGTGCATTTTTAAAATCACAGAAAGTGCATGACTATCCCTGCAATGTAGAGACCAGATCAGAAAAAGGGCAAGTGCTTCTGCACAGAGGGAAGTGGGAGCCCTTTGCAGCGCTACAAGTGGAGATGAAGGAAGGAGATTTGGGAAGTAGAACTGACTGGTTTGGAGGATGCACTGGATATGCCAGATGAAGAAGAGACAGCAAGAGATAGTACCTTTTCCCCCAGCTTGTATAACTGTGTAGATGTTACCTCTATTTTCTAAGAACAGATATTAAGGTTACTCAACACATAAACAGTCCTATAACACCATTTACGACTGGGAAAAAATGTTTTCCCCTCAGTCAGTGGTTTACATTAGTCAATTCCAAATATCTGGATAATACTTCCATAAACCTAAACTTGCTCGTTCTCAGTTCTTGCCTTTCACCTTTCTAACATCATTTGATGCCACTCTTATGTCCTAGAAATAATTTTGATTCCTTGGCACTTCCACATCCTCTTATCTCCTGGATTGCCTCTCTGGATCCCACCACTACTCTTTCTCCTCTGGATTCTGTAAATTTTCGTTAGGTTTAAGGACTGGTCTCATCCATTCCCTCAGCTTCAACTATCACCTCTATAAGGATGTCACTCAAAACTTAATCTCTACATTCTGCACCAAAAAGGAATAAGGGATTTCTACACATACTTTTAGGGAAGGATGTCCACTATAAAAAGTAAAACTAAAACAGCAAAGTGTTAAAGCGTACCATACTACTGCTTATCTAAGAAAGACGCAGATGAGCTGGAATGACTTCTTTGCGTAAATCTTTAAAATAACATAAAATTACTTATAAAACAATATTAAAAGTGCAAGGACAAACCATAAAAGAAATTAAACAGTTAGCTGTAAGATAAGAGAAAAAATAGGGTAGGTGAAGATGGAGACAGAAGTTTTGAGCTCCCTGAAAACATTCTGTTTCATACATTTTTCTTTGGAATCAGTATATGAATATTTTATATGTTGTTTCGCAAATTTCAGATTAAAAAAAAAAAAACTAAGTTCAGTTCAGTTCAGTCACTTAGTTGTGTCTGACTCTTTGCGACCCCAAGGACTGCAGCATGCCAGGCTTCCCTGTCCATCACCAACTCCTGGAGCTTATTCAAACTCATGTCCATCAAGTTGGTGATGCCATCCAACCATCTCAGCCACAGTCCGCTCCTGGTCTCATTTTTCCTGACTGTATAGAGCTTCTCCATCTTTGGCTGCAAAGAACATAATCAGTCTGACTTCAGTATTGACCGTCTGGTAATGTCCATGTGTAGAGTTGTCTCTTGTGTTGTTGCAAGAGGGTGTTTGCTATGACCAGTGCATTCTCTTGGGAAAACTGTTAGCCTTTGCCCTGCTTCATTCTGTACTCCAAGGCCAAATTTGCCTGTTACTCCAGGNAGTCTGTAGGGAGCACCACATAAAGACAAGCCTCTCAGACTTTTTCATCTCTGGAGACCTATACTTCATTTTAGCTGCTTATTCCATTTCACATACATCATGGTCTCACCCTAGATTTTCTATTGTCTGTTACTATTCCATTTCTGTAGTCATAAATTCAAATATCCCACTCTTAATAACTTCTACTTTCTAACTTTCCAATTCTTCAACTACTCTCATTATACCTCACTGATATCTCCAGTCGCTAATTGCTTCTTCTGTCCTAACAACTTCACTTTACTTCTACAGTTAAAACCACAAATTCTTCATGTCAACACATGCCATTATCTGTATCATTTACCCCTAAACCCCAACCATAAATAGTTCAATTCTTCTCTATAAACATCAGACTCTGGAGGACTGACAGAGGAAGTTTTAAGTGCTATATCAAATGCAACCTTGATGCTACCAAGTAATTTTATTTCCAAAGCTACAGCTCTCTTTGAACTGAAGTTATTTCAAGTATCCTCCATGTCCCTTACCTTTTAAGTCCTTAATGCTTCTAATCTCTTTTTCATTAGACACTGGACTTCACAGAAAAACAAGTCCTTCTAGTACGAATCTATTAAATTTATCTGAGACTATACCTGGCCTTTTCTCTCTTTTTTTCATTGGTGTTCTTGGAAATTAGATCCCTTTTCCCATGTCTCAGCACTCCTAGCCCCTTCTCTTACTACTCTTCTTGCATCTTACTCTCAGGTACAATCAATGTTTTCCCTCTGGAAATTTGTGCATGTGCTTCGGTTTTCCCCACCCTTCTCATTTATGTGATGAACTTCTATTTACCCTTGAAGTCCCAGATGTGGCTTTCAATGTAAATCCCCAAGTCCACGTTAGGTATTCCGTTCATGGGCTCCTACAGAACTTATGAGGTTAAACTATGATTGCTAATCTGTTCACAGTCTTCATCATACTGACACCTCCTGGAGGGTGGGCAGTACCTGTCTTACTCATTCATCTCTTTAACCTAGCAAAGTTCCTGGAATATAGAATAGACATTCAAACCCTTGTTGACTCAGTGAACAAAAAGCAGTGAATTTTTAAACAAAAATATATTAATGAGCCATAAAGATGAATGAAGAGCTGATAAATATTACAACACAGATAAAACCTGAAAACACTGAGGTAAGTGAAATAAGCCAGACATTGAAGGACAAACACCATATAATTTCACTTGTATGAGATATCTAGAGTAAGCAAATTCATAGAGATAAATCATAGATTAGAGGTTAAAAGGGGCTGGAGAAGAGAGAGGAATGGGCAATTATTATTTACTGGGTACAATTTATTTCGGGGGTGCTAGGAAAGTTTTCAACATAGTGGTGATGGTTGCATAACACTTTGGATACAATTAATGCCACTAATTTATACACTTAAAAATGGTTAGAATGTCAATTTTTAAGTTACATACATATTTTACTATAATAAAAATGTATTAGTCAAGTTTACATTACAAACAACACAACGAAAATGCAGAAACCATCATTACATAAAGAACAAAGCTTCTTTAGTTACCTACATAATAAATATCATGAAACAGGTTTACTATAAGAATATCAGGAGAAAAAGAGTTGTAAAACTTCTTTTAATTCACCCCTTATCATCTTAAAAAGAAAGAGAAATTTTAAAAGTAACTTTTTTTTTTAGTTGTACATTCATACCAAATGAAGGCAGTTATAGGAGGAGGGTTGTGAGTATAAATAATGCAGAATTCTAAATCTACTCAACAGTTACTTACCAATATTTACAAGTATTCAAATTCAACTACAATAGACTTTCTCGTATTAAAAGACAAGAGTATATTTAAAAACAAGTTAATATGGGAAGGAAAGAATGACCTGGGAAGAACAGAGAAAAAATGAGATTTAAAAACTAATTTATTACCTGGAGATACTTCCTCTTTCTGTCTCACAGTGTGGTCTTTTGTGAATTTCACCCTTTGATGAGCTCTGATGCATGTCTTGCAGAGCCATTCAACACACTCTACACAAAACCCATTAGCTTCTGCATTGTCCTCACAGCTTGTACATACCTAATAAAAAGAAACATGTCCCATCAATTTTTAAGAATAAAGAAAAGTTGGTCTCACAATTAACCACACATAAATGAACCCATACTTACTAGCTGAGTAGTCTTAGGCAGGTTACTTAGAAGGCTCATCTTAAAATAATGGCAATAATGTAAATTTTACTAAGTGGTTATGAAGAATAACATGGGGGAAGTCAAACATTATTAGAATAATCACACTATTACAAAACTAGACATTGAAAAGTGCCATAAAGGAAAGGTATGAGAAGCTACAAAAACATATGATGGGGGAAAGTCATCTTTGAGTAGGGTTGAAGTGTTGGGAAAAGTGAGGAGAGATCACCCAGGCAAAGCTTTCTCTAAAGAGATATTTGCACCAAGATAAGAAAGCTGAGTCATCACTTACTGGTGATGGTCTTCTAGACAGAGAGAGCAGCATGTACCAAAGCCTCCAGCAAGAGCATGGCAGGTTCAAAGAACTGACAGAAAGCCAGTACACTGAAGTGGAGAGATCAAGAGGAAGACTGGCAAGAGAAGGAGCTGATGGCAAGGCAGGCAGAGGCCAGACGATCACAAGACACTTTTGGTCTTTGTCTGAAGAAGTCTCCTAAAAGCTTTTGAGTAAGTGAGTGACGTGGCCAGAAAGTGCATTTTTAAAATCACAGAAAGTGCATGACTATCCCTGCAATGTAGAGACCAGATCAGAAAAAGGGCAAGTGCTTCTGCACAGAGGGAAGTGGGAGCCCTTTGCAGCGCTACAAGTGGAGATGAAGGAAGGAGATTTGGGAAGTAGAACTGACTGGTTTGGAGGATGCACTGGATATGCCAGATGAAGAAGAGACAGCAAGAGATAGTACCTTTTCCCCCAGCTTGTATAACTGTGTAGATGTTACCTCTATTTTCTAAGAACAGATATTAAGGTTACTCAACACATAAACAGTCCTATAACACCATTTACGACTGGGAAAAAATGTTTTCCCCTCAGTCAGTGGTTTACATTAGTCAATTCCAAATATCTGGATAATACTTCCATAAACCTAAACTTGCTCGTTCTCAGTTCTTGCCTTTCACCTTTCTAACATCATTTGATGCCACTCTTATGTCCTAGAAATAATTTTGATTCCTTGGCACTTCCACATCCTCTTATCTCCTGGATTGCCTCTCTGGATCCCACCACTACTCTTTCTCCTCTGGATTCTGTAAATTTTCGTTAGGTTTAAGGACTGGTCTCATCCATTCCCTCAGCTTCAACTATCACCTCTATAAGGATGTCACTCAAAACTTAATCTCTACATTCTGCACCAAAAAGGAATAAGGGATTTCTACACATACTTTTAGGGAAGGATGTCCACTATAAAAAGTAAAACTAAAACAGCAAAGTGTTAAAGCGTACCATACTACTGCTTATCTAAGAAAGACGCAGATGAGCTGGAATGACTTCTTTGCGTAAATCTTTAAAATAACATAAAATTACTTATAAAACAATATTAAAAGTGCAAGGACAAACCATAAAAGAAATTAAACAGTTAGCTGTAAGATAAGAGAAAAAATAGGGTAGGTGAAGATGGAGACAGAAGTTTTGAGCTCCCTGAAAACATTCTGTTTCATACATTTTTCTTNATGTCCATGTGTAGCGTCTTCTCTTGTGTTGTTGGAAGAGGGTGTTTGCTGTGACCAGTGCATTTTCTTTGCAAAACTCTTTATTAGTCTTTGCCCTGCTTCATTCCTTATTCTAAGGCTAATTTTGTGTGTTACTACTCCAGGTGTTTCTTGACTTCCTACTTTTCCATTCCAGTCCCCTATAATGAAAAGGACATCTTTTGTCCATGTTAGTTCTAAAAGGTCTTGTAGGTCTTCATAGAACCGTTGAACTTCAGCTTCTTCAGCATTATTGGTTGGGACATAGGCTTGGATTACCGTGATATTGAATGGTTTGCCTTAGAAACGAACAGAGATCATTCTGTCGTTTTTAAGATTGCATCCAAAAGCCCTAAACAAAACCATAAACAAAAGCAAAATGAAACAAATGAATCTGCCTATCAAGTGGGTGACTTAACCATGTAGAGAAGAATTACTGAAGTAACCTTAAAACATGATGATTCGGTTGAATATCTCCAGTACATACATTTAGTAATTGTTACCTTGTTTTCTGTTTTGACAGAAACAATTCTATAATTTCTACTTTCAGTACCAACTCTATTTGTCTTCACTCTTACTCTGCAAGCCTCATTTATGCTTAACAAGCTGGTTCCACATTAGATTCTAGCAATAGGTGGTACTGGAGGAAGACTGAAATGCCAGAGGAAAAGATCATCTTAGTTGGCTTCCTATTTGCTCAACTTTTCATCTACAATTCTAGATTTGACTTAAAAATGTCAATATATCCTTGATATATTTTCCCTTTTTCCTTCCTCTTTTAAAAATAAAAAGCATGTGCTGAATCATTCTCTTGAAAAATCACAGAAAAATGGCCAACAAATTGCTCAGGAGCATCCATATTGTGTTCTCTAAATACCATTTCAGACTAAAGGAACCAAGGCTCTCAGAAGAACCAACTCCTGCTGGTTGTAGGTATAGAACAGAAAATGAACCAGATCTTGTCAAAATAGAAAGCAAGGGAGATAGCAATGACTACTGGGATTGTGTCAGAAGGACTCAGGAATCCTCATTGCCAAGATGGCACAAATTGAGCACCAATAAGAATAACTACAACACATTTCATGTTAAAACTCCATGAGTTAAGTTCATAACAATAAGCACACATACCACTCATTAGTCACCTCTGAAGAATGCTAAGAAAATAAATCACTACTCTAAAAATTAGCAACTCAAGGGAAAGAATTGAGCATTTATCTACCTTTCCTGTAAACCTAAGAATAAATGGAGGATGCTTTTCTCTTCCTATTCCAGTTGAGAAATAAAGGAGAATGACTGAAAATGTCATCCTTTTTCAAAGTCCAAGTGAAATATGGAATCCTGGCAGTGATCACTGATGGCTGTTAACATCAGAAAAAAGACAACCAAGCATTACAATCTTTCTTCTTGAAAGACACATAGACATACGGATGGAAGTATTCTTACATCCTCTTACCCAGTGGGACTCAAATATAAGCCAACCTCTACATTTTTATCACCAGTTTACACAAAATACAGCAGAGAGGGAAGCAAGTCAAATGACTTAAGAGGTGCACAAAATTAAGAATAAGGCTAATTTTACTGGAATAACAACCCAGTTTACCCAGCAAATACATTAAAAAGAGAGAAGGAAGAAAGCCAAGCAGGGAGAAGGGATAATCTAAAATTAAAGATATGCTTGAGACAAATCAACAAAATGCAGGATAAGTTCTCCAGTATTCTAGGCCGCCGCATTAAGAGGAAGCAAGAAGACTTAATACACTTACCTGATTAGACTTTTCTACTGTACTGCTGGGAACCTCAGTAGTGTCCTTCACAAAAAAGTTATCTATGATGTGTCTCTCTGCACACTCTTGGCTGCAAACGGGACATCGAATGACTCCAACTGGGAAAGACAAAATTGTATTTTTAATTTTTTTTTTCCATTGACACATAATTGACATAACACAGTAAGTTTAGGCTGCGCAATGAAAGAAATCGATGTCTGTATATATTGCAAAATGAAAACCACAAAAAATTCAGTTGAAATCTGTCATTTGTACACAATTACAAGTTTGGTGGTTTTTTTGGTGGTGAGAATTTAAGATCCACCCTAGCTCCTTTCATATATGTGATATAGTTTTATGAACTATAGTCCCCATACTATATATTAAATCTCTATGACTTACTCATTTTATAACTGAAAATTTGTAACTTTTGACCCTCTTCACTCATTTTGCCCACCCCTCAACCCCTACCTCATGCAACCACCAATCCTATTTATATCCATAAGCTCACATTCTAAGTTTTAAAACTAATATATGGGGTCCTAACCCAACACATCTCATCCAAACTGTGAATGGGTTCTTTTACAGGTCCACTATCTTCAAATTCATACCTGTTGTTACTTAACATAAAGCAATTCACTTTTATGTACATATATGAATTTCATATGTGTGCGCACTGAGTGTGTATGCATATAGAGTGTGTGTTTACATGTATGTCCCACACTAGTATATTAAATGATGAAAAAAATGCTCATAACTTTAAATGAGATACTCTTTTTAAAAAATTTTTATTTTTACTATATTTTACTTTACATTACTGTATTGGTTTTGCCATACATTGACATGAATCTGTCTCAGGTGTACATGAGTTCCCAATCTTGAACCCCCACCCCCCACTTCCCACCCTATCCCCTTCGGCTATTCTTTTTATTGTTTAGCAACTTCTCTAAGAGAGATGGGCAGAACCATATGGACCCTCCTAAAGGAATTAAGAGTTCTGGTTCTCTCTAGACCTACAAGATCAGGATTGCTGAAAGTGGAACACAGACATACTTATTTTGTTTAAAATATCTACGGAAATTCAGAAAAGACTAAATTTGATTCCTTTAAGTGCAAACGGTGTTTCTTTGGGGGAGGGGAGCTCTTTCACAGTGCTTGTCCTGTGTCCCCTTCCCCTCTGTGGGAGTTGTGAAACAATAAATGAATGAATTAAAATCTAAATTTTAAAAATCTTAATTAAAAAAACTATTTCACAATAATAACAAAAATATATTAAGTACTTAGATGTAAAGTTTTGAAAATGTGTAAGGTCACTGTGTAGACAAATGTTAAGCTATATTTAGAATCATTAACAAAAAATACCTAAGTAATGAAAACACCATGTTCTTGATGGAAAGATGCCAAGTCTCTCCAAACATATCTGTAGATTCAATGCAGTTATACACATGACAGATGTGGCACTAGAAATGGGTGGGAAAGGGGAGGAAAAGTTTTCCTGGTGCTAACAGCTCTCTACAGTGGGAGAGGGATGAAATCAGATCTCTAACTTGATTTAATTCAAAATTTTGGATAGAACAGATGAAGAAATTTAAAACTTTCATGAGGAAATATAGGAAATTATCTGTGTAACCTTAGAGCTGGAATAAGTTTCTTGCTCAAGAAAACAAAAAGCAAGAGCACAAGGGAGAAATGAATGAATTCAACTTCAATAAAGTTAAGAACTTCGGTAAAGTTAGGCAAAAGATTACCATGAAGAAAATGAGAAAATAAGCCCTCAATTGGGAGAAGCTATAGATAGAACATAGAACTGACAAGAAATCAGTAATTCAAATCTGTAAAAATGTGGCAATGCACTTCACAGAACAGAAAGATTGAATAAACATGCTTTTCCTTATTCCAGATAAGCACAGCTAAAGACTCTATACATTCTATACAAAAATGAGAAAGGCAGAGAGGAGGCAGACTGTCTAGAGACCTCAGGACCTGAGGAATGACAATGGTGAGTTCGCTGGGTTTTCTTTCCTCATATATGCTAAAGTGGGAGCTCATGAAGCAGTAGTCTCAGAAACACCAAAAGGTAGTCAAAAAAAAAAAAAAAAAAATCCACAAAAGGGTGCTCCCTCTATTCAAAGGACCGGGAACAGGACAATTTGGCAAGACAGAAAACTGCAGCTAACCACCACAGAAAAAAAGTGTTTCCTCTCCCACTAGCAAAGGTCCAGTGGGAAGCTTCAGCGTCTACCCTGGCCAAGCAGCAACCAGCTGCCCCAACCATTCCCTGCTGCTTGTGTCAGAGAAGCCTGGTGGGGAGCTAGGCCTTTGGTCCTCCTGGGTGGTAACGAGGCCCCTAGCAGTGTCCACGGAGATGTGAGGAGCCTGAGCTTTTATGTCCAGAACAGTAATCAGGTACTCCCCTGCCTCCAGGCTGAAGGCCTGGTGTTAAGTCCAGACTCCCATCGCTATTTATCAGTAACCTCCCTCACCCCTGTATCCCTTCTCCTTTGATGTGTCAATGAAGAACACATGAGAAACACTAAATAGGCACTCACACCTCTACCATCCAGGGAGGTATTAGCAGTGCCTGGTGGGAGCATCAGCTTCCACACTATTGACCAGTGAGGAGGAAGATCTCTCACCAGGGCAGCAAAGGATGCAGCGCAAGAAACTTAAGACTTCAACTTCCACGTCACAGGAGGCAAGAAATAAATGTAAGAGCAGAAATCAATGAAATTGAAAAACTGAAAGTAAATTCAACAAAAAAGTTTGTTATTTGAAAAGGTCAATAAAATTAACAAACCTCCAGCAAGACTGATAAAGAAAACACAACTTACCAAACATAAGGAATAAAAATGGGGATATTACTACAAACCATAAGACAGCAAAAGGATGAAAGGGAAATACTAAGAACACTACTCACACAAAATGACAATATAAGTGAAATGGACCAATTTCTCAAAAGGCACAAATTACTATAAAATAATTTCAACAGCCATTTAATTATATGGAAATCAGCTCTAAACAAAATTAAATACTAACAAACATGTATAGTACTAGTATGCTGAAAACTACAAAATTTTAGAAATCAAAAAAGATCTAAGTATATGGAGAGACAATGTTCATGGATAATCAACATAGTAAAAAGTAAAAAATTCCCAATACAATCCTAACAACATTTCCTTTTGCAGATATAGACAAGACTGTTTTAAAATTATATTAAAAGGCAAATGCATTATAATAGCTGAATAGATAAGGGAAAGAAGAATAATAAAGAATCACTATCCAATTTCAAGACTTACATAGCAAGAGTAATCAGGAATGTCCGTTATTGACCACAGGATATACACACAGATATTTTTTA